>JAGQAX010000003.1:23232489-23807634 GCA_019142605.1 Cephalopholis sonnerati
CGTATTTAAAATGAGGAGCAGTAAGATGATAGGCTGATAGAGAAGGTGTGTCTCTGTGCTACTGGTTGACCGTGAATCAGCTGATGACTCAATTGATCTACCCAGACAATGTCACCTAAAAATAGTGAGTGGACATACGTGCAAGGAGTGAATGGCAGGCTGAGAAATAAAACTTACAGCCTTGAAAAGCATTGTCTTCCTGATTGAACTTTTACTAGAGCTTCATAAGTTGGCTTAAAAGACCATGTATTGCTGTGTCAATCTCATCCACACTTGACATCTTATTTCTTTGAAATGGATTCTTGTTCAGGCAAAAGGAAGATGGGCCCAAAATCCTGAGCTCTGATTGACTCTGTTTGATTTCCAACTGGACAAAGAGGTTTCAATGAGCCCAACATCAGACCTGTAACAACTGCTGTGAAAATCAAAGCTATTCTGAGGTGAGGTCGGGAACAAGGCTATGGCGTTACAGCTATGTGAAAGGAGGGGGACCAATCAGTATCATGTGTTATGCACACAAATAGGAAAGATTACCACTTTTAAAGTCATGCTAAATGTGCTGCAAAATTAAAGTTCAGTCTTTGTCTACTCCAAGTTTATAGAATCATCAAACACACAGCCGATTACCTCTTGTGTTTACTGCAGTCAGTGGGTCCAACTTTTTACTTTTATAACAATTTTCTCCAGACAGCCTGAACAGTAAAGTACCAAAATTATGTCACCTTCTCTGAGCTGCTTTCAGGATATTTACTATAACGCTCATGGGAGGATGCTAAGATGAGACCGCTGGGGCTAACTCAGTGTTTTCACAGTGATCCTATGAACCTTGACATTTGGGTGAACACTACACAATGGCGGAGTTTTCCTTCTGTGGAAGGAAAATAATCAGATAAGCCCGCAGAAACAAATTAAGTGAATGGTTTTATGTAAATTTTCATGGTGGCATAACCTTGTCTAAGGTCAGCCATTATAACTGTAGTGTACACCAACACACTCATCTGCAATCTCCTCCCTTCTCACACACATACATAAACAAACAGTAATCCATGCGTGTATGCAAATACGCCCCAAATACAAACATCTAGGTTTCTATAATTCTGGTATATACAACCACGCACAAACTTGCAGTGACAGAAAACCACACACACTCTTCAGTTTCTGTATTAAACCTCCTCAGACGGATCCTCCGCCTCCTCCACTCTAAACAGCCTGCAGGGGAAGACAGGAGAAGGATTGCAGAGCCCCCGCTCAGGTCTGATGAATAGACTTTTCTGAGAATCATCTTTACCTTCGACCTCTGCTAAACAGCTCTCACAAGGTCTCTTGTCTTTGTCTAGGTGTCTAAATAGTACGTGTGCGTGTACATGCACGTCTCTTTTTTTCTGTCTGCAAAGCAATCTCACACATCCACAACCAGCAACCTTCTGTCCAATTACATCTCTCCGTGCTAACTGTGTATCATTCCAGTAGATGTTTTCTCCTCTCTCTGCTTTGCATATAAATTGCTAAACATGGTTTCATGATGTCTGTCAAACCGAAGTACTCAGACACTGGAAACAGACACCGACGATGGAGCAACAGAGCATAAAAAGACTACAACAAGACAAAGAATAAACACACCCACAATACTACCTTATGTGTGTGATGCAGCAGCAGCAGCGACTGTGATTCCAACATAAAGTGCTTGTATAACACGTCTCTTAGAGGCACGTTAACAACCTGTGATCAACAGTCCACTATGTGTGTCAATGCAGCAATCAATTGGGCGACAATTCACCTTTTCACTGATTTGTTCAGGACGATAAAAGGTCTACTTACCAGAAATCTAACTTTCAACAAGGAGAACAACAATTGATACCTAATAAAGATTGAGGAGGCGGTCTTTACGGTGATTACACATGAGAGGGTGACATAACACATGTGTTTTCATCAGTGAATTACAGGCTTGTTATGGAAAAGGTCACCATCTGCATTTAGGTACAGTGTCTGTGTTTCATTGTTCTTATAGCAGAACAAGTCAGTGTTAAAGGAGAAGTCCAGTATTTTGCACTTTGAGCCCCATTTCTGAGTTGTTTATCATGAAATAGAGTGGCTAAGATCAAAATTTTGGCGATTGGTCCTTTTTGGAGAATTTGAGCGTGTTTTCGCTATTCATCTCGATTGTGGAACTATTTTTTCAGCTGCCTCACACTCGTGTGTAAACTTCCGCTTGATCGTTTGTTTGACCCTGAAGCGTTATACACTCCAGCCCACTTGATGGAGATAATAACTGGCAGGAAACCATTGCAATGTAATGGGACACAGAAAGAAGCAGAAGAAGAAGGCTGGCGTTGTGTTCAAAGGCATCGTACTGCAAAAGTTGTTTACAAGCGAGTAATAATGGGCAAGTTTTGTGTGGTCAGCGACTGCAGGAGAATTCCTCCGAAGAGGAGGAGCGCACACAGCACTGTCGAGCCGGCACTTTCGCTGAGCTAAAAGACTACAATGACTACAACCTTGTCGTAAACAACCCCCTTTCCGTTTGCAGGTGGCGGATTACTACCAACGGACAATGAGGCTTCCTCTAGGACATCAATGCATGGACAAAATGTCAAATAAATCAAATTCTCTCAAATTCTCAGAGAAGGAGCAATCGTCAAGATTTTGGTCTTAACCACTCTATTTCATCATAAACAACCCAGGAATGGGCACTCAAAGTGCAAAATACTGGGCTTCTCCTTTAATCTTATGTGTTTTTTGGAGCAGGAAACAGGACATCACATGACAAAAACAATAAATGCTGACATATTAGACAAATTCATGCCTTTTCTGATTGTTCTACATTCATAATTTAGAAGATTTTAGTCACAGACTGTATAAAAGAAGTAGATGTAGCCAACATTATGGCCGTCGCCATCTTGGTATTTTGGAGCCAGAAGTGCCCAAATTTGGCAAAAGGGTGGTCCACTTATAAATGCTGAACACGAACCAACTCTAGGCAATTATGCAATTATGCAACTTTGTAAAAAAATGAGTCCCTGATTCGGGCCAAAGCAACGAATTCTAGGTCTGAAAGCACCCTAACACATAGATGTATCAGAAAACTGGATTTGGCATCGCTGCTCAGCCTTGCTTCAATTTTTTTTCCCGGAGGCCACTTGCAGTACAGCGATGAAAAGTCCCCTGCGGCTAGAAAAGCATTTTCCCTATAGACTACCACAATAAAAGACACATCTGTAAAACTTTTAGAGGACACCTCCAGCTATAAACATTATTTTAGTATATTTTATACGGCGCTACACATGCTCACATTGCGTCTAGGGACCGAGGCTTGAAGCAAAAGCAGTACAGGTTTACAAAATGAAGGCAAAATGGAAACTAGATAACACAAAGGTGAGCTTTTTTTTCACACAGCTAGATATTTTGATTTTTGTGGTTCTTGCATCACATTTTTTGGTCACTCGTTAACCTTCTTGAACTTAATTGTTTTTCTTTTTTTAATCAATATATTAGCTGCATAATGACCAGATTCACCGATATAACACTAGCTGATTGTTTATAAATAAAGCTCTAGTGAAAGTTCAGTCAGGAAGACAATATTTTCATGCTCAGGCTCTAAAATTCTTTCTCAACCTGCCATTCACTCCTCGCACCTATGTTCACTCACTATCTCTAGGTGTCACTGTCTGGGTGGGTCACTTGAGTCACCAGCTGATTCACAATCAACCAATAGCACAGCGACACACCCTCTCTGTCAGCCTATCATCTTAAAATAAATATGGTTCTTTCTCTGCTGTAGTTCTGTCTTACTGCTGTCGTGCACACCCTCCATCTCCCCATCACCACCTAGTCTTTATGAATTCATCAGTCTCATCCTCCTCATCAGCCATCAGCCTCAGAGTCATCAGCCACCACCGCCACCAGTGTCTAAACTCCATGGGGGGATTTATCCTGCTGCTGCTCAGATGTCCCTCAATCACAAAATATCTCCCTCTGGTTTCCAAGTGCCAAAGATTTCTGTTGAATCTTTATCAGCACAAATCATCTGTTAATCTGTACACTCATATTCTGTATTAAATATTATCTTTACTTCATTCTTCTGTCTCTCCTGATTGAACTACTCCCTGTATAGCTTTTCTTCAGGGTGTTTTAATTTTCTAAGTCATGTAACTTGGATGTGAAAGTTAATTCAATCTGCACCAATGACTGAAGTTTGCCAAACCTATTATTCGTTTGCAATAATTGCATTAATTTATTTTATGGCTTAAACTGCCAGGGTGGCAAAATTATAGCTCACCACAAAAGCTCACTTTGCTCCTGTTCACATGAACAGTTTCTGGAACCAGCACCAATCATTAAATTGTGATTGTATTAACTTCACGTGTATTTAATTACCCCCTTTGCCAGGCTGCCTGACGGCGCTACATCCAGCTACATCCATGTCCAGAATACAGTTTGCTCGTTCACATAGCTCAGCTGGGCCAGAGGTATGATGGGATAATCACTACTGCACATATTCAGTGGGCCGCATTACCTGGAAGTAACACAGAAGCTCGCTAGAAACTGGTGTGTGCGCCAGGTGAGCAATTCTCATTGGACTGAATAGGTGCCATCTTGGGTCTGGTATCCATCCATGGTGGCAGCAGCAGAGAGTTTGCTGAAGCTGTGCATGTGCACCCACTCCCACTTTTACTGAGATTAAAACAGATCCAGGTAAATTTTATAAATCTGAAGAAAAATATTGCACATGCATATTTCTGTGTTTGTGCGTACACACGGGTTTTAGTATTTAGTGGGTGTTTCAATTTTTGTGGTTACTCTTTGTGTGTAGTGTGCCTCGAGGTTAATTTTCAAGGCTGAATTTGGCTTTAATCATTCCATTACTCGTTTTAATCACGAGGTGTTTGTTCGTCTCTTTCTAGTGTTTGACCCTACCATTAATGCTCGCTTGCCATTCTGTGTCATTGTTAACAAGCTGCTTTTTAATATTTTTTTTTTGATCACTAATGACAGTTAATTCTTAACCATTTAATGCGTCTTTCAAAAAATGAAATTGCTGGCCATTTCATATCAACACATAAGTGGAGAACACACACACACACACACACACACAATTGAGTGTTCACTCCAAAAGACAAAATCTTAAGTGCTCCTTGAGTAGAAAAAAGGCGACACATAGAGAAGTGCACAAACATATGGCTTCAATAATTAAGCGGCTGATCACAGAAAATTGAAAGAATAATCTCCCTGCTATTTACTGTTGACATCATTGTGAACATAAAAGCCAGGGCTGATACGCACACACACACACACACACACACACACACACACACACACACAGAGAGAGGGAGAAGGGGGAATAATGTTTTCTTGTTTTTCTTCATTTTCTTGCTGTTTTATTCTGACTCATGAAGAATTCTGTCAGAAGTTGTCTTTGAAGAGTTTGGCTCAGTACCATGCTCTCTTGTCCTGTTTGTGTTGGTATTTTTCTTTCTAAATGTTAATTTGATGCTTATGTGTGTGAGCGTACATTCAAATGTGTGTATATGTATGTATGCGTGTGTCTGTGTTTGTGGTTTGTGGAGTCCTCAGGGTGGTGTTTACAAATAAAGCCTGAAGCTGCCTGACAACAGTCATCATGATGTTCCAGCACTAATTAACTAATTAAAACATAAACAGAGAGAAACAGAAGTGTGGTGAGTAGATGTACCGACAGACAGATGGACGGCGAGTTTCCGTCTGCAGCCAACTGAATGCATGCAGAGTAAACTTAAATACAGCTTTGCCATTACCAGTTTAAACACATTAAAGTTGTGCCGAGTCGTACCCGAGATTGATCAGCTCCAGAGTGTGTTCAATGATGATATCAGTAAATATCCTCATTGTCTTTTTCTTGGCTGCTAGCACTGTTTGAATGTTTAAGAAGGAGGTGCGCTTGGACGGAAATGGCGACTTGGATGTGTCGTGGGAATTTCACAATAAGGGAATATCTCGACGGTATGACGACATGTATCAGTGTTTTCACTTTGCATTGATGATACTGGATCGTTGATCATCAAATTGATATATTGATCCAATCGTTACACCCCTAGAAATAAACATGTTTACAGCCTGGAACAAAAAACAGCTTTGGTCTCTGGCTACGTTAACAAACTAACACACCCAGGGTACCTTTCACATTGTATGTGGACGTGGAGAGTCTATGACCAAACGTCGATATGTGACGAGGTCGGAGTGAGAATGTGTTGCCCATTCAGTGGGATAATATCTCCAACATAAGCAAGTTAAGGAGAGGGGACACTGAGATAGACTGACAATATTGAGTTTGTCAGTGTCCTTTAAGACACAAGGGGCTAAAATAATCCTTTGACATGTGATATTTAATGTCTTTAGCTAGCCACTGGCATTTTGTCAGTGTTTCGGCCCTTAGTTGCATATTGCGGTGTTGATCATTTTCCCCTCTGCTGGGCGTGGTTTTCAGAATATGAAGCACTGCACACCAATGTTTATCACACACACAAAAACATATCAAGGCTTTGGGATGTTCAGGTGGCACAGAGACGATCGCCTCGACTTTCTACGGTAACACAGGTGGACAACAGCGGCAGATAGTTTGTAGAGCAGAGTAGCTTTTACAGCCTAAAAAAGGCTAAGAGAAATGTGCAACACAACTGTGTCTTTTACAAAGTGATGATTTCATGGCTTCCAGTCTTTTACAACTCCCCTCAGCAAACTTATCACACGAGCAGCAGGGGTCCTCCGCTTGATATAATATCACAGTCCTCTGTTTGTTTGTTCGACTCTCTTGATAAAAACAGAAGGAGTACCAATCTACATTTAATCTGCATCATTTTTTACAACATTCAAGCCTATAACCTCTTAAAACCTGCCTTTAAATTGCACCCTGTGAGTGTAGATTATAATTGCAGTGCCTATATATAAATACTTGTCTAAACACATTCAGTATGCAGGGAGTCATGCCATATTTTGTAGCCTGAGCATGTGGAGGTGGTAAAGGAACAACAATGTGACTGCAATGTTTATCATTCATTTACATAAAGAACAAAGGAAATAAAACAATTTGAGTGGGCTGTGGTCATAATAATGCTAATAGGAATGGATTTTTCCATAAACAGCAATATGAAACAATCAGTTTAAAGACAGTGTAAACTGCTATATGTAGACACAATCCTACATCAGCTGTATCAGATCTATTCACAGGTTAGGAGACATATTATTCCTCCTGTCACACTGTAGCAGACTTTATAAATCATAGCTTGTGTCAAGAAAGTGTCATGTCAGTCAAACCCTGTCTGTGTCATTCAAGTCAAGTATACACTATCAGAACTGAACATCCCATCAAATGACTACAGCTGTGATTATCTTATAACTTGAGTTCTTGCCTCGAGTCGCTGGCTATTGATCTTTTAAAAATCATTATATTTATAAATTCTTTGTTTAACTCCACTTGAGTTTAAGATCAAATTTTGAAGGATGATCTGAGTGCACAAATTATAACTGCATAATCTCAAACATTACAAACAAAAAACAAAGATACTAAAAAACTGAAATATACTCTATCTTAGCTGCTTTGGTAAGATTTTTGGATTTACTAATACGTGTTTTAAAGGCACCCTGTGGAGTTTTCGAACACTGGTAGCGCAATTGATCAACGTTTTTATGAGTGGGTCTCCGTTTTGTCTGCATTGTGCACACATGTAAGCCTTCTGCAGTGTGATACACATTTCTGCCGCCCGTTGCCAGCGGTAACACAAAAGGAAACGTATAATGTGCCGACAAAAGCAAGGAAAGAAAAGACTGCTAGCAAGCAAACATGGATGTAAACAATGCATGATTTATGATATTCCAAAAAAGATCAGCCTTGTAAATGTTTTATGGAGGAAGGAAATGTGCTCAACAAGTTTGTTCGACTTGAAGGATACACAATGCACCTTGGTGAAAAACACTGAATGTAAGCACAAGTCTGTTTTTTTCAAACAAAAGAAAGCTCCACAGGGCACCTTTAAAGTGCTCTCACAGCATCGTTTTCTGCCGCAGCAGGCAGCTGTTTTGGGTGGAAAAAGCTGTAAAACCCACTGTTCACTACCTGGACAGCATCAGACAGCAGACACCTTTAGTGAATAGCTGCTGAACACAGTAAATGGACTTAAATTGGCCAGGAGGCCAGAAACACAATCTAAATGAATGAAATTGCTCCATAACAGCTGGATGTCTAAATCATAGACTTTACAAGAGAAGTGGACGTAGCCATCGCCCATTGGTTTGTGGAGTATTGTTTTGAAGTTTTCGATTTGGCAGTTTGGCCACCGCTATCCTGTTTTCTCTCTCTCTCTTTTTTTTTTTGTTTTTTTGGAGCTGGATGTGACCATATTTGGATTAGAGAGTCGATCTGTGGAGGAACAAGGACTGGATTTGACTGAGTACCCAAGGACATCACCGTGGTAGCGACTTGTCAATCACAAGGTAGCCACGTCCTACAGCACACCCTGCTTTTTTACTCTAAATTTGACCATAATTTACAAAATGAACATCATGCTGAATTTAAAGAGCCTTCAACCTAAAACCTTCAGCTCATTATGAAACTGTTCACTGAAGTGTTAAATCAAGAGAGAAGTACGGTCATTTTCTCACAGACTTCTATACAATCAGACTTCTTTTTGCAACCAGTGGAGTCGCCCCCTGCTGGCCTTTTGAAAGAATGCAGGTTTAAGACACTGCAGTGGTTTCACTTGTCAGACTTGGAGACAACCCCTTGGTCTAAATAAGCAACCGTTTGCCAGCAAGTTCATTGTATCAGCTTAAAAGACAATTATGTATTATTGTCATATTCCTAACTTGTTTCTGCTGCCCCCAAGTGGTCAAATAAATCAGTTTTTACAGGTTTAACCAAAATTAGATGGGACATTTGCCAGTCCAGTCAACAGGTGAAAATTTGGCATTGTTTCTGGAAAACATTTGTACATTTTATACGTATCATATCAACATTTCTAAAGTGACGTAGTATGTGAGTCAGCTTCATCATCAGGAGGTGGAGGGGATAATTGATGGTGTGACACATTCGTGAGACACCTGGCATGCTATCGACCATGGTTCAAGACCAACAAACAACAAAACCTGTTGTTTTTTAGTGAGTCATCGTTGCGTTTCCAGCAGCTTTTTTTGGCCATCTTACGCAGCAGCTTTTAGCAACCCATCTGTGTCTCCATCAGCAATAGTACCATGCAAAGCATTTGTTTTTTACTGATCTTTTCCAGTGAGGATTTAGCCACCAACACAGGGGTATTTTAGGCCAAAACATTTCCTTTTCCTCACACTAACCATGTGGTTTTTGTGCCAAAACTAAACTACAGGTTAACCACAGCTTTGTTGAAATGTAAAGAATCATTAAGTTTCAACATGTCCACTATAGTACAGTTGTAACAGTATACGTTGTTTGCAGAAACATACAATGCCAACCTTTATTCTGGAGTTTGGGTTGATGTCCACAGGGATGAAATTTATCAGTCACCCATAAGTGATGAAGAATGGGTATACTTTCCTTGTATATACAGTATATATGTTATTGATAGATGAAATGTGTTTTATCGATAACTTTTCATTTTCACTTTAACTCATGATGATCTTCTGTGGTTAAATGTCATCAGTAACGCTCAACATATAAAGTACAAAGATCTCACTACAAAGTCCATTTAGTAACTCTCGGTCAAAACACGTGATCTAACTGACAGGTGGTGAAGGAGTGAACAAAAATTTGAAAAATTATGATGCCATGACAACTGGACATTGGCTGATGAAGATCATGCTGATACGATGAAACCATGTTTGTTAACAAGTGACTGCGAACACATTGGTGTGCATGTTGCCTTGGCGAAACACTATCAGTCTGTGTGTGTGTTACTGTGCACAAGTTGTAAATATTTTACATTTTTAATACATTTGAATTGTGGGTGGTCATGACTGGCCTGCATGCACGTCTGGAGAGTCGAGATTATTGGAGAAGATAATCATTTAAGACCAGCCTGAAATTGGGTCACTTGTGTGATTATCAGGACGCAAACCGAGTTCAAGATCAACCTGATGATCTCAAAGTGTGTGACAGGGTAATAGAGATAGGTGTAAAGAGGCCCTTTGCAGTTTTAATCTCTTTACTTCAGCACACACAGATTTGGAGTTAATGGTCAAAAGTAGCTGTTGCATGGTTATTTCACTTCTTGAATAAAATCTATTTAACTTTTAATTGAATGCATTTGTGATGTTGATGCAGTTCTGTTTCTCTGAGTTCTCACGTTTAAGTTTCCATCACTGACATTCTTGTGTCTTAGGTGTTTATCCATGGATGTGTGTGTGTGTAGTCTGTTTGGCGACAGAGAAAATGTGTCTTTATTTGGAGATAAAGACACACCAATAACAGACATGTGGGTCACGGACGGGTGTGTTGTGGTTGTTGCGGGTTGCTCGGACAGCTGCTTTGTGTGTGTTCAGTCATGCAGGAAAGCTGAAGCCTTTGCGGGGCAGACAGGGGAAAGAGGTCATACATGCGTTAATATGTGGCACACAGTTCCCCACAAACAGGCGCACACACACACACACACACACTGAATACCTCAACAATGCACACAATGAATGCTCTTAAAAGTCTTATTAAAGTGGAATATTAGGCTGTCAGAGAGGAAAAGTGAAAACTGATTTGTTCAGCTCTCTCAAAAATGAAAATGTCAGAGCTGTTAATGAAAACAAATACCGTCACATTGCATCCATACAAATATACTGACACATTACTGAGTATTTAGAGAGTAAAACACACACATGCGTATGCACACAGAGGAGCCATCAGTCAGCCACATTAGTTCGTCATTGTTCTTTCACTGCTAATGTGTGTGAGAACAACTTTCATGGTGAACAGTGGGGGCTAAATTAAAATTTGCATAAATTCTCTTATTTGTGCAAAATGTCATTTGGAATAACACACCCCACCTCCTCATGAAAAACTGGTATACACTGGTTTATGCCACTGGTACAATACACATCAGGTACTGTGAGATCTGCAGAGCTGCTTCTGTTAGAAATATCCAATTTAAGATCAACAATAGACTTGCGGTTAAAAAGCCACTGAAAACAGATTCATTCAACATTTTGCTTTTATGTTCCTTGTGTTTGTGTTTTTGTGATTGATGTCCCTTAATTGTTGTTTCGTAATTGTTAAGTGTCCACAGGCTGTGGAAACAAATTTTCCCCACAGAAGACAGTTAATTATCATTCTGTTATTATTTCGACCATCAATTATACATGAAAAACATCAATAAAATGAGACATGTCTTCAGATCTTAAGATCTAACGTTTGTCTTATTTTAGGTATGTCTGGATCAATTATTGATGGTGTAATTGCCTCAGGTGATTCGAGTCATTTGGCTGACTTACATGACTTAATTGGTTACTGCAGCCTGGGGCTGTAAAGGTGCTGAATGCATCTCTATGGAGAGATAGTTGATTGTTGAGTCTCATTTCCAGGTTGTCATACACCAGTGTTTTGGGTTGGTGTACACCAGACTACCAACCCAAAGCGTCAGAATCTGACGATCTGGGAATGAGACTCAACGATCAAATGTCTTTCAACAGAGGTACACACAGTACCTTCACAGTAATATAAAGATATTTTGTGTGTTAGATGTCTGACGATTGTCTATTACAGAAATAATTTCAATAAACTTACTGCGGACATTTTCTGGGAACTCAAACTTTCGTTTTCATAAAAAAAAAAAACCCTCATATTCGTTTAGGTTCACTGTAGACTGTCCAGAAACGTACCCTGCGATTTTTGACCATTAGTTACACTGTGTCACACACACACAAGTGCACACTCTTCCCGCTGCTTTAACATTATTTCATTAATGGTCAGTTGATGGCAGTGATGTGCAAAGAAGTGCAGCAATGCTCCAACAAAGGCAAGGATGACTGTAAACAAGGTAGGGTTTAAAAATCCTTAGAAAACTCCTCAAATGCACCTTTAGGTTTGTTTTCAGTTTTCATTGTATAATTTTTATCTTTCCCTTTCACTTGCAAAATCTCAGGGCCATTACGTTATAGTTGCCAAAACACTAAAGGTGCAGTGTGTGAGATTTAAGGGGAATATAATGGTTGAAATAGAGCGCCCCAGGAATGACTCCTAAAACCCGGAAATTAGTTTGCATGGTTGCACTCCCAGTTCCCTCGTCTCGAGTTAATAGAGTTTTTGAAAGGGTTTTGGTTAGATGCCTGAAATAAGGTCTGTGGGTAACACAGGTTTAAGAGACTTTCAATGAATGAATATTACATACATTGAATAGTATTGTATTTCATGTCTCCACCTGCTGGGTGGCCATCATGATAACAGTATGCATGCATAATATGATGTTAATTCCACTACACTACACTGATGATCACTAAGATTAGGTAGGGAAAAAGTGGATAATAATCAATATCTGTATCGGTTATCAATCAAATGAGTTGCATATTGAATATCTGCAAAAAATCCAATATCATGCATCCCTAATTTGTGGAGATTATGTTGCTTAATAGAACATGTAAGTATCATGAACTTTTGTTTGTTACAGAGTTTATTTTCTGCAATAATCCAGAATTTGAGGAGGGAATAAGGATGACGCTAACTACTGCGTCAGCCAACAGAAGCCCACCGAGTCTGCCATGTTGTTGTACAAACCAAATTTTGGCTCTAGATAGGGCTATTCACGTTTTTCTTATCAGCCACTGTAGTCTCTTCCACGTGCACACATGAGAGAAGTTTCAATTGACTGCAATCTGCAACCTCTCGCTAGATGCCACTAAATCCTACACACTAGATCTTTAAACTTGGTTTAGTTTAGACAGTTAAAAGTTTATTTAATTTAATTGCCCTAAATGTATGTTTTTACTATTTATTGTGGAGCCTGTCCCAAGAAGACTACTTTGTGTAAGTGATGGGGATCTAAATGAAAAATAAAGTATAAAAAAGAGACATATGCGCTGCAAAAAGATCCACGCACTCACTCATTCAAATATCAGATAAACACACCCTCACATAGAGCGTCTGATAGCCGAGTTGTAATCCAGGATTAGGCAGATTAAGATCTATACCTCTGCCTATGTGTGTTAAACGATTAAAGCCAGACAGGCCTATTTACCGAGAAGAAAAGATGATGAAATCAACAGGCTCATCCTGGAGTGACAGCTGTAAGAGATAGAGTGTGGAGAAGAGCAAATTATTTGTTCACGCGTTAAAAGTCTCTTGTTCTTTGATGCAAAACCAGTGTTTGCTCTTCTCATGAGAGGGGAGGAGGAGGAGGAGGAGGAGGAGGGTGAGGAGGAGGAGGAGTGGAGACAGAAACGTAATGGAAATAAAGAAAAAGATGGCAGAGAAGAAGGAAGAGTGTTCTGTGTGGCGCCTGATAGAACCTGGATGAATGACAAAGAGTTGTAATTAATAAACTCAAAGGATAATCAGGAGCCAGCATGCACACGTACTTGGACATGCAGGCTTTGCTCGCTCTGTCTCTCACTGTCACACACACACACACACACACACACACACACACTGAGGCGGAGTATATCGCTCTACACAGCCGACGACCAGAGGCTGCCGTGGCGTGATGGAGTAGCTGAGAACAAATATAAAGTGAGGGAGCGCCTAATGAAGATTTTAAATGAGGAAATTCCTGTGAAAATATGATAACCCTCCCTCCTCACCCACTGTGTCCCCTCCCCTCTCCCTCCCCTCTCTAATGCCAATGCTTCTTCATCCCCTGCTTTCCCTCCTCCTCTGTGTGTCCTGCACACCATAAACACTGCGTTATTTTAATTAGGATTTGTACACTCCAACACTTTAATTTTCTCTTCCTTATTTCCCCCAGAAATCTCTGTTTTATTAGTTATCAAACCATTCCAGGCCAAACTCATAATTACACTCAGTCCCAGAGGGAACTGTGTGCAAGTGTGCATGTGTTTGGGTTTATCTAAACCTGCGAGGACTTGTGAGGAAACCTAACAGCGCAAAATCTTTGCTGATCCTCGTACAGAAAAAAGACGATCTTAGAGATAAACACATATGGTTTGAGGTTAATTTAACGAGGTTAAATGTAAGATTGTCAAAAGGGTAATGAATGAGTGTAAGGCAATACTAAAATGTTCTCAAAAGTATACCAAAACCAGCATGTGTGTGTGTGTTTGTGTGCAAGAGGAGGTTTTTCCTCTTTATAAATTCATTGTTTGGCTAAATCTTAGAGCGAAGGGTTATGTTATTTACCTGTGGTAATTGGTTTTCCCAAATGGCAGTTTTCCTCATTACACACAGACAGAAAACACACAGAGACATACACATCGATGCACATACACACTCACACAGTAATGAAGGGTAAGACAACGAAGATGATGCTATTTCAGATAGCGGAGGCACAAAGTCAACACACATACAGCAACATACTCACATGGACAAATTGTGCGTGTGTGTGTGTGTAGCGAGCAGCGTTTTAGTGACACAGTGATGATCTTGGGGTAGAAGAGCGTAGTGAGAACTAATCAAACACACAGGCTCACCCACAGTGTCTCTACATCCATCCATTAAGCAAAAAATCCTGATCTCTTTGCTTTGTGCTCAACGTGATCTCAACTAAATATTAACTGATGGAAAAATGGAAGAAAATGTTTTGTGTGTGTGCGATTGTGTCTGAGGAACCAGCTGTTCCATCTGTCACTCTCTGAGGTGAAAATATGACGTCATGATGTCATTTGCCCATCTCACCTCCTGTCTCCCCCTCATGTGTCTTTCCACCTGTTTATCTCCTCTTTATTCACCTCTCTGTGATCCACTCCTCTCCATGTGTCTCCACACCTTCCTCCATGTTAAGTCATGCTGCGATGACCTGAAGGTTACAAAAATAATATTCTCAAATTTCTGTTTTGGCCAAGAAATTCTGAGAGACATGGGGTGACATCTTCAGTCCATCCACTAGCTGTCAAACAGTCAGAGGACAATATCAAGTTTGGGTGGATTTTGGTGTCTTGGTGGGGTTAAACAGGCCCCTTTGGAAAACATTTGCTGGTGAAATACAGAGCAACAGTGGCAATGGAAAATTCTTACATGCAGACAGACACTTGTGTCCTGTGTCGAGGTCTTTGTCTGAGGTTGTCTTTTAGGCAAGACACCTGCCAAGCTGCAGACCACTCTTTGAGACTGACAAGCAAAACGAACAAAAAAAAACAAAACAAAAAGTTTGTGTTTTTTGACGAATCATTGCTGTGTTTCTAGCAACTTTTTAGCCACCAAACCTGGGTGTTTTGTAGTGACCCATCACTGTTTATCCACAGGGAATATTGCTACGAGAAGCAGATGTTTTTTACAGAAATATTGCTGCATTTCCTTCCAGGATAGTGGCCAAAACATGATCTTTTTGTAACCATAAGGCAAAGCCTGATGTGCACCTCCCTAGAAATGTACACATCATGGTGCAGCAGACTTCCTGTCTATTTTTGTAAGTTGAAGCCATTTCCCTCAGTGGAAACAAAGCTTTTATTTACTTTAATTTCACAGATAAGAAACAATAAATTATGAAGACAATAACGCCTCCACAAAAATAGCATTTAAGCCTGTGTGTTATTTATCTTGGCTTCTTATGAGCAGAGGAAATCTCTGCTCATAAGAAGCCAAGATAAGTAACACTCAGGCTAATTTATGCAATGTAAAATGCCATAGGCTTGTGCTAACAATGTTAGCATGTTACATTTGTTTGGAAAAGGTGTTTAGTTTAAGTCAGTTGTTTTGTCAGTGAACCTTGTGAGCTGTAATGGAGCTGAATTTTGTAACGTTACCTTTGTTAAATGTTGCTGTTGTTCCTGGCTGGCCGCTAGGCTAATTTATACAATGTAAAATGCCATAGGCTTGTGCTAAAAACATTAGGATGTTGAATTTGTGGGGAAAATGTGTCCAGCAAAAGACAAGTGTTTGTCTGTGAATGCTGCCAGTTATAGTGAAGCTGATTTGTGTATTTGTGTTTGAAATTGTCTCTATTAAGCCATGTTTAATGTGTGTTTAATGTGTGTTTTGGGCGTGTTTTGAATCAACTAAACTTTACAGCATTTCACCGAAACCCCACCGCTGACTAGCATTTTGGAGGTGTAACTGCAGAGTGACACAGACACACCACAGCACAAGTATAAATGCTCACAACGGCGTAGGCCACATGCGTAGGGTCTTCCTCACAAGTATAAATCCCGCTTAACCAAGTGTTTTATGTGCCTAAACCTAAGCACATGTTAATTTCAGTGTTGTTGAAACATTTCTGCTACATATTAATGAAAAAACACACACTTTAAACAAATGTATCTTTGCCGTTAACACCGACATTAATGGCAATACTTCAGACTCATTTCAGATTTCAGAATATTTCTCTTCTCTTCTTCTATGCAGTAAGCACAGCAGTATACGCTCCTCCAAAGACATTATGTTTCTGTTACTGCTGTGGTCATGAAAGTGCACTGATTAGCCTTATATCTGTCCATGAAGACTGGTGCTTGTTACCTCCACGGTGGTCACATATTTGTGCCAGCTGAGGCACGTGTTGTCACTTGTGTCTAAATACTTGCATAGACCATATTCAGGCCTTAGTGTGATTCCTACAGGTATGCTTAACATTGAGCAAACCTTCAAACTGCATTCAGAGACTCAGTAAAGCTAACAATGAGACTGGCTCGCTGTTAAAAAAAATGTCTCATTCACAAAAGAAAACAGGAAAGAGCATTATTAAAGAGCACATTGCCCCCAGTCCGAGCTGTTCCTTTAAAAGCCCATCATGTACGAGGTCCATCATTAAGGCCCATTTAATATTAAAGACCCTGCACACCAGGTGTTTTCAATTCTTCTGGCTGATTAGACCTTTGCCCGGGTTGAAGGCTGATGGAGCTATGCATTTAAGCTGCCCTTTTCTGAGGTGAAATTTGTACTCTATAGTGCCCTAAAACCTCCCACAATGCAACAAAATGATTCAATGGCATGTATGCTACTTTCTGTCAATTATCCCACAGAAGTGTGACGCATTTATAGATGCACAAATTACAGTCATACAACTCTACACCTGTGAGTGTTGATGCAAAATGAAGATGATCCATCAGTGTCCAGAGACTTAATTTATTGCTTCCTATAGAGTGAATGAGGGAATGATTAATAGCACAGCTTGTATACGACTGATAAAGGTATAGTTGTCCCATCCTAACAAGTGCAGAAACACCAACAAAATACTTGAGATGTTAATCAAACAGAGGCAGAGGTCGAGACACCTTTACCATTTGAATATGATTCCTCTCAGTATGCTGATCTTGAGCAAATCTGTTAGACTCATTGATGCTTCCAATGCCTTTGTCAAGATTGAGCCCAGTTAAACGGTGGCACTGTTCCCGTTATTCTGATGCGGAAAAAGACCTCCTGCATCACGACCACCTCTGCCATCACTCCTGGGAGACCTTGATGTGGTGTCTGTCACATGAGAGTAGACAGGCCTGGGCAAACCACAAAACTGTGCTGATAACTGTGTACTGGCTGGAAAATGGTTCACCAGACAGTGTGGTGTCTCAGGCCTTTCAAGTTTCCAGAGCCACTGTCTGCAGGCTGGTACTCAAGGGAGTTGGGAGGGTCGCTGCTCTGTGGCATGAGGTGGTTAATTGGTCTGCTGCTCCAGAGCGAGATTGGGCAGTGCTTCCAGCAGCTGGCCAACAGCCCTGTCTTTTTGAGGCTGATGCCATCAACAGGTGCCATATGCGTGTCAAGACCCCCTCCGGACCCAGTGGCCATGACTATATCAACCACAAGCTTGTGCCATCCAAAAAACTGTAGGCAGTATGTGATTGGCTGGGCCAGTCCTTCCAAACCTTCGTGAGATATCCTGGGTCTGTGCATGACATCAGTGTTCTGAAACAAAGTAGCATATACAAAGAGGCTCTTCACCCTCCTCCAGGGTGGTTCATTGAGGGGGATGGTAGCTACCCTTACACTGACCAGCCTATTGCAATCATCACCCTATATCAGGAGCCACTGCAGGGGAGGGTACAGAGCCACTTCATCCAACATTATATGGAAGCATTATAGAGAGTGCCTATGGTATGATGAAGGAGCGATGGAGATGCCTGCTATTTAAGTCAGTGGAAGTGGACCATACTTTTGTTCCCCTAGTCATCACTGCTTGAAGTGTCCTTCACAATATTTGACTGCAGGACACATTGTCAAACACACTGAAGAGGCTGAAGAGATGGAAATGCCTCCACCTAGTACAGTGAGAGAGGAACAAAATGGACATGGCCGGCAAGACAGACTGTAGGACCAAGTCTCGGCTCCTGACCATAATGTGTGGTGCTGAATGAGTGTGCTTATTTATTGTGTTCATTTATACCCAGTTAATATTTGCATAACTCTGATCCTTTTGTTCATTTATGTAGTTTATGTAGAACCCTTACCTTTGGTACATGTCCACAGAGGCATTTTTGGATGTGAGGGGTCTCGCCTCCTCTCAGCTTCATGGGACACTTGATAGGTGTACCACTGAGCATGTGGGCTGTCTGCTCCTGGAATTCAAACCAACATGGCGGCTTGATCATAAACATTCTGTTATAATACGAAAGCAGCTCACTGAAAACTAAAAGAAAAAGTTGAGGCAAGAAATAAGCCATGCAGTTGCTGAATCTGTCGTCATTTTAGGTCGATGACATTTAAAGTTTTTCAGGAGTTTCCAGAGGTGGCGAATCACACTGGATGCCCTCCATTTGCATGAAGCAGCCTTGATTCTTACCTCACCGGTAACACCTTCTACGAAGACCACATCTATGATGCATTATGGGGGCATTCATAGTGAATTATAATGCATTTATAATGCTCTATGACTACACTCATAAACACACATAATGCTTCCTGATGCACTGTATCAACAGTCATGAAACATTATAGATGTGACTTATGAAGCTCTGCCGGAAGTTCAGTCAGGAAGACAAAAATTTTTATGCCCATTTTTATTCCATTCACTCCTTACACACATGTTCACTCACTGTCTCTGGGTGACATTGTGTGGGTCTGTCACTTGAGTCATCAGCTCATTCACCAACCAATAGCACAGTGACACACCTTCTCCATCAGCCTATCATCTTACTGCGCCTCATCTTAAATATGATTCTTTCTCTGCCGTAGTTTATTCTTGCTGCTGTCATGTGCACCCTCCACCTCCCCATCACCTCTTGGTCTTTACAGATTCATCAGCCTCATCCATCTCCGCAGTCAGCAGCCTCAGAGTCATCAGCCACCACCACCACCAGTGACTGGACTCCATGGGGGGATTTATCCTGCTGCCACTCAGATGTCCCTCGATCACAAAATATCTCCCTCTGGTGTCCAAGTGCCAAAGAACTCTGTTAAATTTTAATCAGCACAAATCATCTGTTAATCTGTACACTCATACTCTGTATTAAATATTATCTTTACTTCATTCTTCTGCCTCTTCTGACTGAGATAATGAATTATAAGTGTCTTATGGATGCTCTTGACTAGTTATAATCTAGAGGATGACTGATGGGGCTTATAGTGCATTATGAATACTCATACTCACCTACATACACAAAAGACTAAAGTCTGACACCCTCTCACATCTAAAGACAATATGTCATGAGTCAGAGAGTTCTTAGTCACAGAATCAGATTTTGCATTTTAAGATTGTTTGCTTCAAAAAAAGCGGACAGAAGTTTTTGCAGCCCTCGTTCATGTGAATTTTAGCTCATCTTTGAATTACTTTATTATTATTTTCATGCAGGGTGAAATTATCTGGTTAATTTATACAACTAAATACATATAGGCCTGCCAATTATACACTATATTTAGGAATGCATTCATTCAATACAACAGCTGTAAAAGGTCACATCAATTTAAATACATTTCATACAGCTCTAATAAGCAAATGTCATTGTCAATCATGGCCACTGTATGCAACAATCGGTCAGGCATTCACATAACTCTTCCTGTCACTTTGTACAGTTGACTGTAACATCATCAAAAATAGAGAGGGACTGTACGAGAAGTGTGTGGTGGGATGCTCATCTGTATGATTCATCACAAGTAGGCTATTAAACACATCATTTTCTGGAGTGAGGCAGTGAGATTCCATCAAGAGGAGTGTGTTCAGTCCATTTCTCTCTCCTTCTCAGTGTGGCTGCTCAGAATAGATGTAAATTCTTTTGCCTTCAGATATGGGCACCTCACTGTATGACAGTTTCTTTGGAGCATATTGAAGCTTTGAGAATTACAAAGGTGGACACTGTCCCGCCCTAACAGGTGCAACAAAACTAACAAGACTGATGGAGATTTTAAACAAACACAGTCTGTGAATGTCTGCAGTCCTTAAAATAGGTCTAATCAATCAAATGAAGTGGAAACTCCTGTGTGTGCGCACCATGGGTGTGTCATGGCTTTAAATCCAGCTCTATTGGAGTCTTTTCTTTCACTTTTTGTCCCCTATCTCCCACCGCTGTGTCCCATCTTAGGCGGTGGGGAAAATGAGGCTTTTCTGCTTTCCTAAGCTCCTTTTTTCGAGTTCCAGCCTGTTAATCAATCCACTCCATCCAGTCTTTTCTTTCACTGACTCCCTAATGGTGGAAAAACTATCTTCTCCTACCAGTCAGAGCTGCAGAGTGACTCTCCATTTCCATTAAAAGTAATTTCCAAAGAAACACTTGACATCACCATCTACCCACTGAATCACATTTTCTTTGTTCTCCTTTTTCATTTACTTTCTTTAATAAATCCTTCGCGTTTCTTCTCCGAACACTTTACCCTTTTAACATGACTGCTGTAGAGCCACAAAGAAAATGGCATGGTAACAGCACAAGGCTCTAACCTTGCATTCCTGATTTTAACTTGCTTATTATTTCAGTCATACAGGAACCGAAGCTCAGCCTACTGTTCCAGCCAGGCTAATTCATTCTGAATAAGAGTGCCAGCTAAATGCCTCAAGTGTAAAATGGAAAACGCTGGCCTGCAGACAGGGAAATGCTGGTGGGTGGCGAGGTGTTGAAAGACAGCGTTCACATGTATTAATGCGAGGAGCCAGACAGAGCTTTGGCTCCACTGTGAGCAATCAATGGACCCACACCTGGAAAAGTATTTAAAGTTTAATTTCAATGTTCAGATCATAAAGTTATAATATCAACAAACATATATCATCAGTGTGGTGATCGACAGCAGGCATGAGTGTGTGAGATTTTGTAGCTGCTGCATCAAAGTACATCTGCAACTAATGATTTTTTTTTTTAATTATCAAGCAGTCCACTTTGCAGATTCATCAATTAATCATTTATTTAAAAAAGGCCTGTGAAAACCCATTTAATACGCCAATTAACTAATGTTAATATAGGCTTCAGTGGTGGAATAAGTAGGCTACTCAGTGAAGTCAAAGTAGCAACATCACAGTGTAAAAATACTCTGCTACAATTAAAAGTCCTGCATTCACAATGTTGCTCATGTAAAAGTAAAGTATAGACTTTTTTAACGCCAATGTCACGATGATGTCATTTTATAAGCTGGAGGCAAAACAGCACTCTCCCCCACATGGCTGTAGAGTACATAGGAATCTTAAAATGTCGTCATGTTATGTTATTGGGAGCCAGAATAGAAGGAGTCATGGCTCAAAACTTTAACTGTATTTCATACCAGCCGCCACTGCCCGACAACAAAAACAAGGCCAACTATGATTTAATGCGATAAGACAAAATGACTGGATGTAGGTGATGATCAAAAATGCTTGCATGTGCAATGCACACTTCATAACAGGTTAGGGAAAAATCAAGGCTTATCATGTCCACCTCATCAGAAACTAGGGAGGTATTAAGAGGAATATTGGATTTCTCCATAACACTAACTTAGTGCATCCTCCTTTATAAGATTGGCATAATAATCAACCACAAAGCTTCCTGTCAAATCATCCACCCACTGAATGAGAGCATACGGGTCGGCCAGTCTGGTCCCATTAGTCAGTGTTTACTTTTTCACGTAACACTTGCAGTCCAGAGAGCGAGTGACCTGACATGGTGTCAGTCATCAGTCTGACGCTCTACACTGAAATGAGAGTCGGTAGACAAAGAAACAGAGTGTTATATCTCTATATGAATTAATGAACGGTTAAGTTAATCACACATTCGCTCCGAGAATTCTTTTTCCTCTGTCTAAAAGAAAGGATCTATTCGCATGAAACTATATCTTAAGTACAAAAAGTAAAACTACATTGAACATAGTTATACTTCCTGCTTTAGGAGAAACGAGAAGCTAAAGAATAAATCAGCAGGAGTTGTTTTGCTGTGCTCGTAGGCTTCTCAGAGGTCGCTCACCTTTGAGAAAATAAAATACACAGAGTGGAGACTTTCCGAAATCCTGCAGGCTCATGTATAAGACAAGTTCTCTTTAAGATCTCACTGTTATCTCAAGAGCTGATTACTTCAAATAAAGGTAAGTGCAGTGAGAGAGGAAGATCTTAAATTAGGATCAGGCTGAGACAAGAGAGAAGCTATTTCTTAGGAGCTGAATTTAAGAAGTATAAGAAAATGGTCAAAATCTCATTCTGCTCTTATTTTGAGCTCAGTTAGGAGAATCGGCTGGAAAAAGGAGAGATCTTGTTTTGAATTTTCCTTTCCTCTGGGTATTGATGTATTAATTTATTCATCACTTTAATGCTGCAGATGGTAAAGGTGGAGCTCATTTTAATTACTTTACATGCTGCTGGGTAATTTAGACCAGTGGTTCCCAACTGGTCCAGCTAGGGGGTCTACATTTCTCCTTACTCATTAGGTCAAGGTCCACACAGTTTAATACACTCATACTTGTGCTTTCCCCTGTTGTGGAGCTTGTTTACTGTCTCTGTTAAGTAGCTGTCCGTTAGTCACTCACTGTACAGCAGGAAACAGTACTTAAAAATAAAAGCTCTGTGTCATTGCAAGTCACTTGTGGTCCATTCTGAGAGGACCCAAGACAAACTATTGGACCACAACCCACCAGTTGGGAACCACTGGTTCAGACCATAATGATACATCATAATTTAGTTGATTATATGTTGTATTATTAATCTGAATCTCCAAAGTAACCAAAGCTGACAAACAAATGTAGTGGAGTAAAAGTGCAATATTTGCCACTGAGATGTGGCATAGACGTATAAAGTAACATAAAATAGTACCTCAAAATTGTGCATAAAAATATTAATTGACTATTTTTCTAACTCTAGACAATAATTATTTAATGATAGCAGTTGTGAAGTGTTATTTTTCTACTCAATACTAACACCAATTATTAACATCTACTGATAAGTCCACATCACAATTCATAATTAATCTGTAAAAAAACTATTTTTGAGTTTCAATTTCAATTTTCAATGATTAAGACATGCTTTTTGTGTGTAAATAAGATGCCAGAGTGCATGGAAAAGCACTGTAATAGGTTATTTAACAAACATTTTCCCAGTACAGGGGTAGACACTGAGACCCCAGTGTCCTTAAATTATAGAAACACCCCTGTCCCTCACAATGTCATTTAGATGACATCTTCAGATTGCTGGAATTGTCCAACCAACAGACCAACACCCAAAGATATTCAGAGTGAAATTAAACAGATACGTGCAGGAAATTCTCACAATTTAGAGGCTGGAACTACAAAATGTTTGGTATTCTTGCTTGATGAATAAACACTGAAATCATTTCTGTTGACTAATTAATAATAATTTCAACACTGAATCAAACCTCTTAGTTAGACATAATTTCATGAGACATCAAAGTGGGGGATTTTTGTTTTGTAGTTTTTTGTAGAGTTTTTTTTTTTAACTCACCAAAGTAATTGCTGATCTGGGGACATTGCTACAATAAAGTCGGACGGGACGAGAAACACGAGTGGTCAGAGGATCAAATCAATCAAATTAAAAGTTAAATTAAAAGGGTTAAGCTCACTATTTAGCTGTAACTTCACTGATTTGTTTCATTCTCACAGCTGTCACAGCAACAGGCGGCTGTACTAGTGAAAAAGGTCTAAAAATCAACAGTTATCGAAAAGCTGGTGAACATACTGGAGCATTTAGCAGCTAAAGAGCCAGATATTTCCTTTAGTAGGTGGTAGACACCAAGAACAGAGCTAAAAGAGAGTGAATATTGGACAAACATTTGCCTGGTGGACAGAAACATGAATCCAAATACAATACCAGTGTTACTACTGTGTCATAAACAACCGTTTGCTAACTAGTTTGCAAACAGAAGGATGATGTTGTGTTCACAACGGCTTCCTGCTAACGCCAGGTGGCCCAAAAAATAAGTTATTGCAGGTTTAATGTTGATCTTAACTGGTTTGTTTCTTCCTACCATGAGAACTCATTTAACAGCTAGTCTGCACTTCCATTGGCATTAGATCCAATTCTGTTTTCACTGTTTCACAGTTTGCTCCCAGTAAAGACTTCAAAGGCCAATCCTTTGTTTTAAACTCTGGAACATTATTGGAAATGAGTTTAGCTCGCTGCTTACCTTCATGTGTGGTGAGGGCAGAGGAGAAAGAGCAACACTGGTTATATTTCCTAACTGCACAGGAGTCTGTACTCCAGCTGCTTGTTGTGTGCCCCATTTACCTTTTTTATCATGATGTTCTCCTTTTCCCAGATCTCTGCAATTTAACCTGCAATACATGTTTTGGACTCCTAGGGTTAGCGGAACATAAGGGCTCATTTGTGCCCAACCTTTGACGGAGACAGAGAAAAAGATGGAGGGGCTTCTGTCCATACTCTACGTTCATTTCGTTCGTATTCATTAATTTCCTGCAAGCTTACAGATATAGATGAAACAGAGACCAGAGGGGCCGTGTAACATACTTCACATGAGATATGACTGTAACAGATGACGAAGAAAGTTAAATAATGGCAGCACGGAATGACTAGGTACAATTGAAAAGAATTCTCCATCCACATGCTTTAAATACATGATGTATTTAATGGCGTCGTAGATCACCGCCATCTACAACGCTGCCTCCCTGTAAAGGTACATTATTACAACCTCCTCCACCGTCGACTTGTTTTTGTTGTGTAAAATTTTTGACTCTGCCCTCTAGTGCTAACTAGTGGATGTAACTCTGCCAATATAAGGGACGCAGGGAAGTATGAGGGTAGTGACGTTTACAGCATGTGAAACAGACATATCTATTTTTGTGCGTTAAGGGAGAATAAATGAGCCTTAACAGTGAGTATCACAGTTTAACCTGATATGGAGAACTTTTTCGCAAACAAAACATCCAGCACGCAGGACAACATAGGCCTAGTCCACACGTACATGTTTAAAAACCTAGCTTTTTATATGCATTTTGGTCTTTCACACATGCAAACTGCGTCTCCTCTCACCGAAAATGTGCCTTTTGTTAAACTGTGTTCAGGGTGAAGATTTTCAGAAACTCAGTTTGTAGTGTTACGTGAGTTTTTGGCTTGTAACGTCAGAATGTGCGCCGCTATCTCCTTTGAGAGGTATCACAAACAAAGCCTTGTTTCATGTATATAAATATACAGTTTCTCTTCCACTATATTGATGAACAGAGGAGTCAGAATGCCCAAAGGAGGAAACTGCTCCAAGTAGCCTTTCTGTAATTACTTTTATCGGACTTCTGATTGGCCAGTATACTCTTCTCCTTTCTCCTCTTTGTGTGGCTGTAGGACTGGGGTTATATCTGCCTGTTGGCTTCAGTTGCAACTTAATCACCAGAGTTGGCAATGTTTGTTTTTGCAAACCACGCACATGTTAGATTTGTACATTATTATGTAACTGATACGTTAAAACTCTGTGTTCAAACTATGCTGTGGTTAATGTGTGGTAATGTTTAGGCACAAAAACCACTTGGTTACGGTTAGGAAAAGGTCATGTTTTGGCTTAAAATACTGCTTTTGGTAGCATAATCCTGGCAGGAAATGCAGCAGTTTCTAATTTTAAAAAATTGCTTTTTGTGGCACTGTCCCATCAGGAAACATTGTGATGTCATCGTAAAAAAAACAAGTTTCTTTTTGTGGCACTATGCATGGTGGAAACACAGAATCACCCATGTTTGGTGGCTAAAAAGCTGATGGAATTGCAGTGGTGACTCGCTAAAAAAAACAACCAGATTTGTTGCTTGTTGGTCTCCAACAGTGATCTGCTGCGGTCTGCAGCTTGGCAGGCATCTTGCCTAGGTGCTACGCCATCCACCATCCACTCCACCTCAAGATGACAAAGTCAGCTCATATAGCATGTCACTATAGAAATGTTGATATTATATAAATTAAATGTACAAATGTAAAGTATTTGTAGTTTGCAGACACATACAATGCCAACATTTTCTTCTGCCAACTGGACTGACATTTGTGTTTTCTCATTTTCATTTGGACAGAGAGTGATTGTAGGAATAGGAATTTTCTTTTTTAAAAGCAAAGAGGACATATCAGTGTCCATGTGTACTAGGCCATAAAACTGTCGACTGAAGTCGTTTTATCTTGATGTGTACAGTGTTATTTTTACCTAAAGGAAAGATGGCTACTCTGAAACCCAGGTTGTAATAAACCAGAATTTTCCTTTAAAATTGCAAAAGCAGTCAAATTCAAACCCAAACAAAAGTTGCAAATCCTCTAAACCGACTGCCACTCAGCCCACTGGGTCTCATCTTTCTGACACGGAGCAGTGAGAGCAGCTCTGCCATTAGAGAGGGAAGAAGAGAAGCATGTTGCGCTGACTGGAGTGTGGGCCTGTCAGTCATCGCTAACAGCTGCATTTGGCATTTCAGTCAGGTACAAAAGGTGTGTTTGGTGCCAAAGTACCTCAAGTCAGACAGGCATCCAGACAGTGTGCCTGAATAACAATATTTCATCAGAGTAAAGTGGGAATAACAGGGAAGAGGACGAGGGGGGGGGGGGGGGGGGGGGGGTAAACACAGTTCAGGATGGAGCTGCATCCGTGTTGTTACGACTTTAGAGGCAACATACGTACGTCTTCAAGGTTCTCCTCTGCCATCTGTTCTCTGGCTGTAGTGACTCCTGCCTTATTCACACACTAACACACACACATATTCTTACCTCTCAACATGCCCTTCCAGATTCATTAGCATATAAATAACTCATACAGACAAAAAACACACACCAAGGCAATGGTGCCATCACACAGATGCCTTTTCCAGTAGTGTTAAAAGGTGAATGTAGAATATTAGTGGATATAAGCAGACTCTGGTGGTGTCCATTAGTGTGTGTGTGTGTGTGTGTGTGTGTGTGTGTGTGTGTGTGTGTGTTGTTCCAAGTCTGATGAAAAGGCTTTTAGGCTAATTACATGAGAAGAGTTTGTTGCTATCTAGATGAATTTTAATCTTGCGCTTACATCTCCCTCTCGCTCTTCCTCATACACGTAAATATTATGTGCATACACACACTGCACTGTTCAATAGACTCCCGCTGCTGTTGGATTTCTAAATCAGGAGGTAATTTTAATAGATTAACTTGTTCATTTGTGTGTGTGTGTGTGTGTGTGTGTGTGTGTGTGTGTGTGTGAGTGCTGTCACGTCTCACACAACATTAAACTCTCTGATGGAGTCAATAAAGAACGTGATGTTCTAAGCGTGACTTACACAGCCTCCTCTTGGTTAGCTGCTGATACCTCGCTTGCTGACCGTGCATTTCATTTAACAGCCTTCACTTCCTTTTCTGTTTTGACTGGACTGAGGTTTAAAAAGGAAGAATTTTTTAGGGGAGGCAGAACCTACTTTTTTTTGTTTTCAAAGCTGATCTAACAGCGCCCTCTGTCCAGAGAAAGCCAGAACTGCAACAGGACGTCATCTTTTTTTGTTTGACATGAAAAAAAACTGTTGATCTCTGGATTATAAAGGAACAAAGTCAAATCAGATTAATTGTATTTAACCCAAAAGTATACATTTCTCTCAGAGGGCTGTCACAAAACAAACACACAAAACCTTTAGAAAAAAAAGAAACCACAGGAAGAGAAGCAGAGGACAGATCACCACCTTCAGGACAGAGAAATTCAAATAAAAACTACATCACATCGGCGTAGATTTTGGGGAGGTGGTGGGCCATGCAGGGGACACATCCCCCTCAGTGTTTAGAAGATGTGCATTGCCCCATCTCTATCCAAGACAGGACAGCAGAGGAGATACAAACACACCAAAGCAACTGGGCTGGACAGCCACAAAAAAGGTTCACAGGTTGAGATCAATGAAAAAAAAAGTATTTATTTAGGACATCCATACACAAAAATAAGGGTGTTCAAAGTGCAAAAAATTAAGATTGTGGATCCGAGAAGCAGCATCCATGTGGTTTAATAACATTAGTAAGTACTTTATTTTGTGTGACACATTTGATGATTCAAAAGTTTCAGATGAATTTGATGACACAATTTTACTTTCCTGTGAGGAGTTATTTGAGCCCGCGCTCATCTAGTCACACTTAAAACAGGTCTGTAAATTAATTCCACACTCAATTTAATAATTTTGTGCTTCAGGTTTGATTATTCTGTTTTTTAAGTATTTCGAGGACATGCATTTAACAAATTCTTGATTTTTCAGACCCTATTTCCTCATACTTCATCAGCCTAAGCACAAATGCATCGCCCTGTTTTTTGCTTTCTCTTTAAAAAAATCAAGTAAAATAATTTGATTCAGACAGTTTAAGACTGAGAGAAGTTATGTATTTAATAAACTTTATATTCTTTTGTTTTGCACAGGAACACATAATATGATTTTTTTTTCATGTCACAGTAAGAAAAGTAGTAAATAATAAAATTATTGATGGCTGAATTCCAATTATCTGCTTTAGTTGACAAATGAAGGATTTTAAAAGATGAAAACTGTCATGGAGGCATCATTTTCCATTTATTTGACAGAATAAATATTTCACACTTTAAATTTGAATTTGCTTTGAAGTAAACTTTGGTATAACAAACAACTTTTGCAGAAATCTATCCTTCAGTTCAATGCTGTCATTTTTAATTACAACAGGCTCGATTAGACTGAACCTAAAAGCTATTAATATACCCAAAGTTTGGGGAATTAAAAACTTTTATACTTTAGCAATTTGCTGCATCAATCATACATTTAATGGTTTCAAAACCTTCAATTCATCAACCTTTTTTTTTTACTGTTGTGGGTGTGTAATCTTTAATCATGAGAACAGTTGTGATAAATTAAGAGAGGAGAAAATAAATAGGTGAAATATTCAATATATTCAGTGCGATATTACACCCAAAACCCATTTGGATTAATTTTTAATAAGTGAATAATTGTTATTCAGAGACTGTTTTCACTCTAACTTTGATGACATCTGCTTTCTTGGCTTTAGCAACTACTGAGCATCTTTTTGGAAGTAATTAATTCCTTCACATCTCTGCAAAAAAATAAAGGATTTAATATGAAGCAACTAAACTGAGATGTTTCGTAAAGGAAAGTATCGTATGGGCTGATGTTTAAGTGGCGTTTAAATGAAATCATGTTCAAACAAATTCAAACTAAAATGACAAAGTACAAGCAAAATTGCAACAAAAGCTGAAAACAAAGATAAGTTTCCCTTGATGTTGGAGGAACTGAATTGCTGATTAGTCCGCATTGCTCAGCATCATCTCGTCCAAATGGATTCTCTCTGGTGGGCCTCACTACTCGCAACTTTCCACCTCCATGTCTGCTGCCTCATCCAGCTGGCCGGCTTCTGCTGGGTCCACTTCCCTTGGCTCACAGTCACCATCTTGGTAACAGCAGACAGTTGGTGGGCAGAAAGGAGTCTGCTGGAGTACTCGAGGTCTGCGGACCCAACTGGCGTTTGTGAGGCAGATTATTCTTGTAGTGAAACTGGCCGTGAAAAACAGCCTGGATCCTGTGGCTGATTAGTTTCTCTGGCAGGGAGGCTGTCAGGCAGAGGGTCTCCTGTTGCCTTGGCTGAGTGAGAGGCTTAAGTTTCCCAGGGACACGGACTGGTTTGTACAGGCATGGATGCTTTGGCTTGTCCGGATGTTTGACCAAGAAGAAGAGAAAGTGTGGAGACATTGTGATGATGAAAAGAGACACTGGTTGAGGAACTAGCCTGGAGACAAAATGACTCCCATTTTAAGCTGACTTTGAAACTATTCTGCTTTTCAACCCTTATTAAACTAAGTTCCACTCTTTCTTTTTCTGCAGACCCTTGATCACACTCAGTTACACACATTCACACCTGAAAACTGGCATGTACAACCCCCTTCTGATGCGCAGGCTTGTAATGACGATCTTATTTATCAGCTGTATTGATACAAATTAGGTCTCAATTCTTGTCCTCCTAGACTTGAATGCAGCATTTGTTGCAATTGACCATGATATCTTAATCAATCATCTTGAAAAGCTGGTTGGTCTTGCTGACTCTGTGTTAAACTCATTCAGAACAAACATCAAAGGGAGAAAGTTTTACGCCAGTCCTGGAGATCATGTTTGAGGTCATGAAAAAGATGGCATCTGTTTTGGGGTTGCACAAGGGCAGCTGCCTTGGTCCTCACAATACATGACACCACTTAGTGACATCTGTAGAGAGCAAAATGCGTGTTTCCATAGGTATGCAGATGACACACAACTGTACATCTCTGCTGAGTCATCTTTTGGCAATCAATAAATAAATGGATGAGGAATAATTTTTTTGACTTAAACAAGGACAAAACTGGAATCCTACTTAGAGTAAAAGAGAAATGCTGTTTAATAATCAGGAATTAACTCCCTGGATTAAATCTGAGGTTAGAAGTCTTGGTGTGATCCTAGATTTAGATCTAAGCTTCAAGTCCCACATTAACAAGGTGACATGGTGAAGGTCCACCTCAGAAACACAGCTAAAGTATGAACATTTCTAATTCAAAAAATTGATGCATGCCTTTATTTCAAGCTGACTCGACTACTGTAATGCAGTTTTTTGTTGGCCTTCCAAAAAAAAACAAAAAAACAGTGAGAGACTTCGGCTTATTCAAAGCTCTGCAGCTTGGCTGTTAACCAGAAAGATCAGTCCAGCTTTAGCTGCTCTGCACTGGCTTCATATAACTTTTAGAATTCATTTCAAGGTCCTCCTCCTTGTATACAAAGCCCTACATGGACAAGGACCAAGCTACATTGTTAACTCACTTGTTAACCATTTGCCTTCAAGAACACGGCGATCATCTGCTGCTGGCTTATCGGAGGTTCCCAGCAACAGCAGAAGAGAAAAATTAGGGTTGCAGCCTCCCTCAGTTGCAGCCCCAAACTATGGAACACACTACCTATATGTATCAGAGAAGCCAGCTCACTACATATTTTTAAGAGAAAGCTGAAAACGTATCTACTCACTCTAGCCTTTGTCATTTACACTTTGCACTGCTGCAGTTCTTTTAATTCGATTTCAATTTAATTGTATTTATAAAGTCCAATATCACAAATCACAATTGGCCTCAGAGGACTTTACAGCATACAACGTCCCTCTGTCCTTGGACCCTCACAGCGGATAAGGAGAAATGCTGTATTTTATCACTTACGATTTTATTATTTATGGTTTTGCTGATATTGAACTGAGCTGATAACTGTTATCATTAAGTGTACTCTTTGTTGTACATTGAATAGATGATATAGATTGGGTTGTCTGATATACATGACAAATATACTAACAGTGTACTAACAATAAGAATATGCATAGAGTAGATGGAGCCAAAAATATAATGGAAAAGTTGGAAAAGTAATTTCATTGCAAAAGTTAATGTTTTTAATGATTCAAATGGTGCACAAGTAAGATAAATACGTTGAATTCATTGAAGCTAAAATGGTTGAAAATGAAGTTCACACAGGACTATGAGGAGTTTTATAAAAACACAATGGTTAGACGCCTCATTCCCCAAATTTAATCGATATCTATTAAGTGCATTTTTCTGCCTGAGACATAACTGTGTGAATTATTGGACTGGAGAACAAACAGAAAGCAATTTACAGCTACCAAAGTAGCCGCCAACAGATTTCAGACCAAGGCCGAAGTAAAAATGAAACATCCGATCACACTAATTCAACCAAAGGATTTCAAGCTCATAAATTTAACAAGATGTTCCTTCAACAAAATACTTAAAAGGTGATAAATACATTTCTTTGTGTACAATACAAATACAGTCCATCTTCTTTAATTCAGTCTGAGATGTTTCCAGTTGTGGTAAAATATGACTGCTGCAAGAACTTGCATAGCGCTCATTAATGCTTCGTTTCCACTATGCTGTCATCTAGTTGCCAGTTTTTCTCTCTCAGTGGATGTTAGGTGTCTTTGATCCAACCTGTTTCAACAACCTGCAGCAGTTTTACACCACAGACACATACTGCAGACCACACACTCATTTTAAAGCTCTTTGCAGGCAGGATAAGTGAGAAAAATGTTGTTGATGGATGTGTTTGCACAGAATTACGCAACTCTTAAAGGTACAGTATGAAAATTATTGGGGCGAGGAGGTAAGGCTAAATCTTCTGTTTCACTGTTCTTTTAGGAAGCAACAGTGTTATTAATATATTATCTGATTTTTTAAACTACACCACCCTCCTTCCAAATGTCTCAAAAAGATAAAGCTCGTATTAAAACAGCATGTCAATCAGGAGAGACCAGGTGAATGAAATAAGGATGATTATTTAATACAGATTAGAAGTGCACTGATAACAGATGATGTGATAAATATGAAATGACAAAAAGTCTTTGGCGCTTGGACTCCCGAGGGAGATTTGCAATTGGGCAGCATCTGAGCAGCAGCAAGATAAATCCCCCATTGAGTCCAGACACTGGTGGTCGTGGTGGCTGATGACTCTGAGACTGAAGGCTGATGAGGCTGATGAATCTGCAAAGACCCGGCAGTGATGGGGAGGTGGAGGCACAACTGCAACATGAAAGAACTACGAGCAGAAACCATATTTAAGACAAGAAGCAGGAAGATGATAGGCTAACAGAAAAGGTGTGTTGCTGTGCTATTGGTTAACTGTGATCAGCTGGCCGAACAGCTGTTGTCTTAACTCCATGAACATGCATGGAAGGAGTGAAGGGAAGATGTGATGAGAAATATATTAAAGATCTGAGCATGCAGTCAGTCAGTATTTATTTAGTGTTTGTGTGCATCACATTTGCTGTTGATGTGGTATCCAAATCTTAGTCTTGACCTTTGATCAGATCACCAGCTGTGTTTTATTCTTTGTCAAATATTTCATTTGGACCCTGCTTTCATGACCATATTAATGTTTTATTTGGCCCCTTTTCTTAAATGTGTGCACCCCAGGAACAAAAGCTAATGCTAAGACAGAAGTTACTGGGGATTCAAAGACCTAGCCTAAACAAAGGAACAAATGAAGAACCTCCATCTCTCACTTTCCTTCTAACCCCAGTTAAAGGCCCAGTGTGTGGGATTTAGTGGCATCAAGTGGTGAGGTTGCAGAACTGAAACCAAGAACATGTGCGTTTGTAACCCCAGTAAAAACATGAAAGTGGCGGAGGACTTTATTTTGACAAAATTATAGAAATATTCATCCTAAACTGATGCAGAAAAGGTACAAATAGGTGCATAGAACTTCCTGAGGAACCCCAGAACCCCCTGACCATATTGAGGGAAACCTACACCCCTGACAACAGCGGCCGACATGAAAACACAAAAACAAGAAAATGTGAACAGCCCTATCTCAAACCAGTGTTTCTCTGTTCCGGGCTACTATAGTACAACATGACAAAATCCATGAGAAAGGACCATAGATCTATAATAATACCTACGTAAATATCGATTGACAAGATGGCACCTATTCAGTCCTATGGAACTGCTTGCATGGCGCATACATAGGGTTGCAGTGGTAATCCAACTTCAAGATATACCATGCTATTAAAAAAATGATGGTTATCATGCCGTGCACATTTGCTTATCTGTGATATTGAAAACAGCTGCAACTGGACAGTTTACACATATTTCCATTTAAAAAATGTAAATTATAATTATAAAATGTTTGTTCAACCAAAAGTAACCCTGCTGTTTTCATCCCTTTAAGGATCATTCTGACTGATAATAATAATAATTCTGTAATACTGTGAAACTGCGATATTTGCTGAGACGGTTATTGTATTGTGAATATCTCACTGACGTGCAACCCAACACATACACCAAAAAAGTTTCTAGCTTCTGGGTTTACTTGCACAATGTGCGGCCCACTGAATAAGCGCAGCAGTGTTTCTCCCACTGGCTCCACCTATGAGTTCTGGCTAAGCCCATACACTTTACATTGTAATGACATTACATTTTTAAATCGCTTTTCATGGCTCAAAGAAAATTTTACAAATATAAAACCTCCACAGATCAAAATCCATTTTAGAATTAGTCACAATTGTGTGTGTTCGCAGTTCAAGATATCCTGTCAACAGTTTTAGGCCCTGATCACACAGACAGTGTTTTAGCAGCTGGAGGCAGCTTTTTACAATTGACTTTAATGACAATGAAGTCAGTTGAAAAAACTTGAACTCAGAGTGGAAAAAGCACCTTGCATCATCTCTTTTTTCATCGTCTTTTTTCCCATTGTCCAATCAGATGATTGAGAGGCGGGTCTTCTGTGGAGGTAACAACAACAAGTTTACGGTTGGTAAACAATGAAGGAGAAACTGGTGGTAGCGGTTGATGGATACCCAGAGTTATACGGCCTGACAGTCGACAGCAGGTTGTCAAACTGCCCCTGAGTCATCCTAAAATATGCCTGGGAATGGCCATCATTGAGGCGAAGCTCCTGGACCAACTGGGGGTACTCTCCATGATGAACCCTCTTTTTTAGGGTCTCATGTACCCACACAGATCTATCTGACAATTTGCTGACAGCCTGTCAACCTTAACCAGAGCTAATATTTAAGTAATATTTTAGTAACTAGCTACTAATTCCTTGGAAATAACAATGAAAAAACAGTAGATTGTTTACAGGAGGAGATTATGGGGTGCAAATGTTTTGTTTTGGTTTTTTTTACTAGTGGCACTCAATTTAAAAAAAAGGGGGGGGGGCAGTGCGGTGTGCCTCGCATTTTGCAACCTGCAAAACCCTTTCTTTGTGATCGGGGCCTTAAACGGGTCTCTTTTATACTGGTGGCGGTCTATGAGGAAAATGCTTTTTGGGGCGGCTGGGGATTTTTTCGCTGCAGTGTTGCGAGTGACCACTGGAAGAAAATTGAAAGCAAGGTCGACCAGTGTTCCTGGGGGCCTGAAGAGGACCCGCTCCACATGTAGATATAAACAACATATTCTAAGGTAAGGAGAACACAACATTATTGTTTTCTTTTCTGATTGTAAACTAATGACAACATAGTTATGAATATCATATACCATTTCTGTCAATAGATGCCCATAAATCCCACACACTGGACCTTTAAGTTGCCTCAATGTCAACCCCTATTTATTGTGTCTGCGTGCGCCCCCTGACGGTGATCCCCGGTACAGCACCGGCGCCCTCCTCTCCTCAGTCTGACCGTCCGTCCCACCGCCGCCCGGAGGAGCTGCTCCCACTCCGCTGCCCAAGTTCACAAACCGCTGGCTGTGTGTGAGAGTGTGGAGAGGTTGTCCCCGTGTGTGTGTGTGTCTTCTTACTATTGTTTTGCTTCAGATGGACAGACAGACTTCTGATCACCTTTATATCTGTCTTCAGAGCAGGGTGGACTCACACATTTAACTTGTTTTTAACATTCCTGGATCATTTGCCGGTTTTGTTTCCTCTCTGTCCGGATTGATTTTTGTTGATGGCGCGGTCTAACCAAGATGGACACGGGTTGTCTGCCGGTTGGAGAGTAGATAACGGTCTCACCCATTAAATCTAAATGTAGACTTTATTTAATTATCCTCTGTAAAGGTTTTATTCACCAGGTGGATGTAACCGGACCGGGTCATTTCCACCCCAGAGGTCACATCCTATAATGAACATTCTCCCACTGAAGTTTCGGTGAACTTTTCCCACGACTCGCCATGTCGGGAGTGGTCCGCACCCTGAGCCGCTGCCTGCTCCCGGCCGAGGCCAGCCGGGACCCGGGCAGCAGCAAGGAGGGGAGCCGGGAGAGGGACGCGGCGCAGGAGCGGGAGGCGCGGCGCAGGAGCCGGGAGATAGACGCGATGCTCGCCCGGGAGAGGAGAGCCGTCCGGCGGCTGGTGAAGATCCTCCTGCTCGGGGCCGGGGAGAGCGGAAAGTCCACATTCCTGAAACAGATGCGCATCATTAACGGGCAAGAGTTTGATAAAAAGGCACTTCTGGATTTCCGGGACACTATCTATGAGAATATACTGAAGGTAAGAACAAGGTTTCATGGGAAATAAACAGCCTGGGGCCTTCAGCCAGAGTTTACAGCCCCTTAGTCCAAAGTTTAAACCACCACACTTACAACCTCTGCTGTAAACTCCTGCTTTTGTCTGGTTTTAAACTTATAGTTTGAACTCTATTGAATGTATAAATCCATTTAAACAAATAAAGTTAAACTCAAGGATGTGTGAGGAGCATTTAGGAGACAGGACAGATTAGTCGATTAATCAGTCTGTGGAGATATATTGACTAGAGATGAAACAATTACCCAATTATTACATTAATTCTTCATTTAAGTCATTTTCCAAGGAAACATTGCCAAAACGTCACCAGTTCCAGCTTCTCAAATATGAGGGTTTGGTGTTTTTTTTATCATTTATAACGGGAAACTGAATTTAAATTTTGGACTCAAGACAATAGGTTCTGGGAAGTTGTGACGGGCATTTTTCACTCCCTCTGACATTTTATAGACCGAATGATTGAAAATAATCAGCAGATTAATCATTAGTATAAGTAATCATTATTTGCAGCCCTAATATTGACATTTTCATCCCACAGTTAAGGCTCCCACTCACAAGCAGATATTCAAACACACAGAGAGGTTTGTTGACATAGTACATATTTTTATCCTGAAGTGTGTGTGTGTGTGTGTGTGTGTGTGTGTGTGTGTGTGTGTGCGCGCTGCCCCCTTTGTTTGCTGTCATGGCTGGGCCTCCTTCACCAGCTAACAATACCAGACTATTCCTGAGGGATGAGCACATCCGCCCTGAGTGCCACACAGCCCAGACAAGGATGATAAGAGCCTTCACTTCTACACAGCCGAGGCAGTATACAATACCCTCCCCTCAATACCAGCATACAGTGGCGGTGCTGTCTCGGGCCACATCATGAGCAGGACCCCACCCCCACCTTACCACCACTTAACCTCCTGAAAAACACACAATGCATGATGTGTAGGAGGGCATAGGAGCATAGGAGAGGCAAAAACTGCAAGAGATTACATGACTGGAAATGAATGTTTTGGACAATTAAGGGCATCTTCTCCAGTGTTACCTTGACCCACTGTGTCTCACAACATAAGACACATTACTGTTAGGGTTGCAGATAACAGTTATTTTGACTTGGATTTTCCAGTAAATCCAAAAATCATTTAGTCTAACAAATGTCAAAAAAGGGTGACAAATGTCCACAGTGGCGTCCTCTAATGACTTGTTTTGTCCAAAGTATTTGATCAACATTAAATCAAACAAGGATAACAAAGCAGCAAAGAAAGATCAGATGATTATTTCTATCACTCATCAATTGGTTGATTATGTTCTTGACTAAATATTTCCGCCAGATGTAAGCCTAGAGGGGATCATGCGCTTGGTCGTGTGTGCATGTGTTTGTGTGTGTGTGTGTGTGTGTGTGTGTGTGTGTATCTGTTTGTCCACAGATGATCTCGCGAACTACTGGACCAATCAGCCTAACATTTTGTGCACACATTCATGACTGTATGCTCAAGGACCTCTAGTGCTTGGTAGAGGAAAAAATCGATAAGATAAAACTTTATTGATCCCACACCGGGGAAATTCACATGTTACAGCAGCTCAAATAGAACAGATAGAAAAACAAGTTGAATGGCAGTAGAATACTTAAAGGAGAAGTCCGGTATTTTGCACTTTAACCCCCCTTCGTGGGTTGTTTATGATGAAATAGAGTGGTTAAGACCAAAATCTTGACGATTGCTCCTTCTCTGACAGTTTGAGAGAATTTGGCTTTCCCCTGCCTGGCTTAACAATGCTGTCTATGGCCATGTGTAAATCTGTCCTAAAACCACCTTAAACGTTTGTTTTCAAAGCCATGAAACTCACAGAGTGGTCAGTGGTGTTCGTTGATGTTCCGACATAAAATCGTAGCAAACTGTGGTTTCCGTGATGATTTATTTGACATTTTGTCCATGCATTGATTTCCTATAGGAAGCCTCATTGTCCGTTGCTAGTAAGGTAGGGGGTTGTTTATGACAAGGTTGTAGTCATTGTAGTCTTTTAGCTCAGCGAAAGTGCCGGCTCGACAGTGCTGTGTGCGCTCCTCCTCTTCGGAGGAATTGTCCTGCAGTCGCTGACCACACAAAACTTGCCCATTATTACTCGCTTGTAAACAACCTTCGCAGTACGATGCCTTTGAACACAACGCCAGCCTTCTTCTTCTGCTTCTTTCTGTGTCCCATTACATTGCAATAGTTTCCTGCCGGTTGGCGACACTCACGTAAAGGAGCATTATCGCCATCAAGTGGGCTGGAGTGTATAACGCTTCAAACAAACGATCAAGCGGAAGTTTACACACGGGTGTGAGGCAGCTGAAAAAATAGTTCCACAATCGAGATGAATAGTGAAAACACAGATGGAAACCACAGTTTGCTACGATTTTTATGTCTGAACATCAACAAACACCACTGACCACTCGGTGAGTTTCATGGCTTTGAAAACCAACGTTTAAGGTGGTTTTAGGACAGATTTACACATGGTCATAGACAGCATTGTTAAGCCAGGCAGGGGAAAGCCAAATTCTCTCAAATTCTCAGAGAAGGAGCAATCGTCAAGATTTTGGTCTTAACCACTCTATTTCATCATAAACAACCAGGAATGGGGCTCAAAGTGCAAAATACTGGACTTCTCATTTAAAGAATAAAGATAAAATACAAAAAGGTATATATCAGAATTAGAAAAACATAAAGTACAAAATTTAGACACAACTGTACACTCAATACTATTTACACCAGATACACCTCTCACTTATGAACATATGGGAAAAAGAACATGTATATATGAATATATCTATATGTAATATGTGCATAGTATCATGATACTTTTGTGTAGCAATATCGTATCATCACAATCACAAGTATCAATTTTTTTAATTCTTTTAATTTTTAATATGATTAATACAAATTAAACTTAAGGTAGCCTACTAAAGTTTTATATTATTACATAATCAATTGCTTTTTCAGTCCACTAAATGCATTTGTTTCTGCAATAAAATGGCTGAAGAGACTGAAAACTTTATCTTATTACATGAAACAGATGTTGACAAAGTTTTCCTTTGGGGACAGAATTTATAGTTGAAACTCGCAGTATATGTTATCGCAATACTCAGCATATCGCAACATATTTAAAATCGCAATAATACTGTACAGTGACTTGAACATCGTGATTATATTGTACCATGGATTCTATGGTAATTTCTACCCCTAGTGGTTGGGGTCATTCATAATTGTTGAAAAATCTGTTTTATTGAACATTTTATAACGTGACTGACTGCTGTCAATACAGGCTGCAAGTTCTTGAGAAATTACCTCAGCTAAAACAACAACTTCTAGCCTACTAGCCTTACCATCTGCTGCAGGCCACATGCTGTCCTTTGTGCTCACTTAATAACTGATATCCATTGAAAAGTTTGGTCTCATTCTGAACTGGAGCATCTTCAGATTTACACCACACCTGATATGTTATGATCCACAAAGTTAGGCACGATATGAGATGATTAACTCAGTTGTTTTTGTATCTTCGCTGCCATCTTGACTGTGAGGTAGCTGGGAGGGACAATGCCACCAGTTGCAGCTGCGTGGGCTGCTTTGCTGAGCGGCCGTGATCAGCCTCCTGGTGGAGAGCTGCTCTCTACTGAGTACACCTTTGTAGTTGACGCTTGTTTGGGATATGAAAATACCTGAAATTGTAGAGTTTCCATCACAGTTTCCCAGAGACCCAGCTATTGTTTCAGCACTTATGACTGTGTAATGTGAAATTGCATAAAACATACATCATAAACAATTTATCGTCCACTGCAGAGGAGATACAGGAATCAGTAGTACTAAACAACACATCCCAGCTGCACATAGACAGTAAATTATAATGGGCGTAAAAATGACTTAGAAATACAACATTTACCATTAGCACATAATTGCCAGTGTTTCATGACACTATAAACCGAGCATGATTCCCTCAGTAGAGCTGAGAGCAGTCAGTGTATTCAGAGGGATGTTGCCTGAACACTGGGTCAGGATCAGCCTCACCTGGCGGGTGCAGAGGACCGCCTCCCTGCATGGGAACCTAATGATAGAGAACGAGAACAAAGCTGAAAGAGAACACAGAGCCGTGTAGCACATTAGGCTTATAAAAATAAACAATGAAGAGGTGGAGTTCAGGTGTGGTCCCGCTCCTTCAGTCTCAGTAATTATACCTCCACCAGCAGATAAGTCTCTGACTTAATCCTCGTCAAAGTCGACTCATTTATTTCTCACAAATTAAAGTGAAACTAAGGAAACTACTGGTCCTTAAGTAACACCATTAAGTCTCAAAATCAAGTGTGGGTTTGCTAAGCAATCTACAATGATTTATAAGCTGCACGTCTTGGTTAGAACGCAACATCGACAACAACAATATAAAACCCTTATTTTTTTTATCTACGTCATAAATTGAGCACACAGTGGTTTGAAGTTCATCATGATCCTTCATTTCTTACCTTTTTATCAGTACTTCTTACCCAAGTGTTTCCCCAAACACTGTGTTTAAGGAGGAGGGCAGCGCAGTTGATGGGGCGGACAACATTACAGCAGGAAGGGAGCTACCTTGTAATTACACAATAGTGATAAATGAAACAGAGCTTTTTTCAGTCCCAGCCAGCTGCCACTGTAGGCGACTGCTAATAATACCACAGACCACGTCATGGCTGTGAGGATACAAGTCCAGTTCAGACATCAGGTTTTCATGTTTTGTCAGCCCCATGTGGTGAGATAATACCGAGGGCCAGTGACACATTGGACAAATACCAAGAGCCGGTCTTTTGTCTCTCTAGCTCTCTTTTTTTAACTCTTGACTCAACTATGTCCGTCACCTCTCATATGAGCAACCAGTTGCAATACTTTGAGTGACTCCCGCCACCAACAACGAGCGGCTTTCCACTCCACCTGTCAAGTGTGGCTGTTTGGATCAAGTATTAACACTTTATTATCATGCATTTGGTCATGTTTGTGTGAAAGTGTGTGTATTCGTCTGTCCACAGCTCTCACAAACTACTGGACCAATCAGCCTCACATTTTGTGTGCACATGTATGACTGCATGCTGAAAGATCTCTCATGGTTGTGGTGATCCATAATTGTTGATAAACCTGTTTTATTGACTATTTTATACTGTCACTGACTGCTGACTCTCACCCCTCTTAACCAGCTGGCTCAGATGAAAACAACAAACCTAACCTGGTCTGTTGCAGGCCACGTTTTGGCCTTCGTCATGGCTCAAAAACTGCTTAGTCTTATTTTGAAGGGGAGCGTTTACAGATTAATGCCATACCAATGTGATATGATCCACTAAAGTTAGGCACGATATGAGATAAGTTAGTCCTGTTTTTGTTGTCTTTGCCATCATCTTGACTAGAAGGGAGCTGGGAGGGACAATTGTACTGGACCCAGCTCTTCACGGTGCGTTTGTGACCTGGCTTTGTTCTCTTATCTGTACGGTGTCATACCACACTGGAGCATTTTGCCTCCCTGATTTTGTAGACTGGCAGATTTTGCTGATTTGGTCATTTTTCCTTGATTCCTTTTATGGTTGTTTTAATTGTGTGTTTATTATTGCTATTTCTTGCTTTGTTGTACTGTTGCTACAGACAAAGTTAATGCTGTTAAGAATCCAGCTGTGAACAACATGGATCAAAGGTTTATTGCTGTGTTTTAGTTATTATTCGTCCTCATAATTACACTGTAGGTTATCAATATTTCATACACAGTGCCTGTTAGCAGGAGAGATTGATCTTCTCTGTGCAACACACTGTAGCTCTGTCAAAAATAGACAAGGCGTGTATCTTTATTAGCTTCTGGGACATTTCTGAAACACACTGCTGCACGTCTGCTGAAAAGAATTGCCTAGAGTGGCTGCAATCACTCCACTGATTGCAGTTTTCTAATATATACTTGACTCACTTTTGATTTGAAACACTTTGTGGTCAGAGTTTACATCCTACGAACTGCTCCTGTTAAAGTACAGCTGACCCTTTGACGGACAGAGGCTGCATCTTTTAAAGGACACAGTCCACATAGGTGTGTCCTTCAGAGAAACTTACTGCCTCACTGAAACCAAAACTAATGTAGCATTTGTGTGGTCCTTATCATCTCGTAAAAGTTATTATCACCCATAAGTCCTCCACAAACAGACAACAAAATTTAAATACCAGTGGTAAATTAGGATAAAGGCAAATTATACTGGAGTTTACAACAGAGGTTGTGAAACTGGATAATAGTCCACCAGAGTAAAGGTTAAGGCATTTATATAACACCCATTTATCTGTAAAGCAGCACATCCAGAAAGAGAGAAGAAGAAAAACTCTCTGTATGACTTTCATTATTTACAGAGTTGTTTTGATCAGTCTAGTAGTCCAAGTGTTTTTAAATTACCAGCTCACGTAAGAGTATGGGAAGGATACTCAAGCATTGTCCTTCAAATTCGGACAAAAGATGGCTGCATTTATTGCCAACAATTTGGAGCGATATTTGAAATAGGATAACTTATCATAGTTTTGTTGGATTTGGTGTAGAAATGCAGACACTGAGACACACTTACTGACTTCTTACTGACAGGCTGACACGCCAACGCGCAGGCATACAGGAAGAGAGACGGACACAGTTATAGACGCTACAAATACAGAGTTGAGTGAACTGATAAGGTTCATGTAGGCTCACAGACAGAAAAAATGCAGATGATGATTACACAGGCAATAATCATGAGTGGATGTGACTCAGAGTTCACTCACAGTGACTCTTCATCATGCTGCTGTTGGATCTGTACATCGTGTCAGATGGCTGTTACATCTGTGTCTTTGTGTTTAACACCAGTTTTTATTAGTCTTACTCATTCTGTAAAAACAAAACCATCAGTTCTGAAAAGAAAAGTTTTAAGCGAGGGATAAGACTTAAAAACACACCAGTTAGTCACAAAGGAGCATCACAGTCAGACTGCACACACACACACGCACATAGCAGAAGGATGAGCGATGATTTCTACAAACTGTCACATCGTCTTTTCTTCTTTTCACACCCACACCTCCTGTCGCACACTCGTCTATCTGAGGAGGGAGAATCTCTCTTTGAACTTTGTTGTCTGAGATTTCTTCCAGATTTTTTTCCTCGCTGTCTTTTTTTTTTTCAGAGGATTTTCCTCGTCTTTGTAGAGACGAGGTTGAGCTGGGTTGGCAGCTGTTCATGTTGTGGGCCTGTAAAGCCTCATTGAATGCAATATTAAGCTGTGCAAATAAACTTGACCAGACTTGACTATTGCACAAGGGTTAGGTGGTCGTGACTCACTGACACACACACAGATATACTCACATCCGTTAACCTTCTGTGACCTTTGAAACGCCTCTGAGTTTACTGATATTGTTTGCTGGGGAGTCCTCTGTTGATTCAATCAATACATGACACAAACATACTTTAAAAATACAGCAGAGTCTGAACTTTAAGACGCTGTGGAAGATGTCTCATATTGACGTTAATTATAAGCCATAAACATGTAAGCAGAGAAAAAATGTTGCAGATAAACAAGCAACAAAACAGACAGATAAAATGCTAGAAGTTGTAAGTCACAAATAAAAAAATGTCATGCATAATAGACTTTTCAGATTTTTGATTTGCTGCCAAACAAACTGCTGCATTGAAACAATTAAAAGTAATGGATTCAAAAAAAGTGTAATAAATTAGAGAAGGAGACAGAAAACATTAAATTGCCTATCTGTCTGTGTGTGTGTTGGTTAGTTTGATCACTCAGGAAGAGACCTCCCACTCAGATCAGTCCACATGGCTCTCTTCAGAAAACCACCAGCAGCCACACATGCTTATGTCTGAGTGTGTATGTGTGTGTTGGACACATGTGCCTCCCTGTTAAAGTTACTCCATGTTTACCAGTAACACTAGACTCCGTGTTGACGTTTTTCCCAGGAAGCAGCACATGCAGTAGGAGTTTTTTTTTCCTCCGTGTGGTCAGGAAATATTTGTACAATATTGCTGACATTAGAAAAAGCAGCTGTTACGCTGCTTCACCACATTCTGGCTCGTGTGTTCACGCTCTGACTGTGTGTTTCTGCAGGGCATGCGGGTGCTGGTGGACGCCCGGGACAAACTGGGCATCAGCTGGCAGAGCTGTGAGAACGAGAAGCAGGGCATGCTGGTGATGTCGTGGGAAGGACGAGTGGGCGGCTCGGGGGTCGAGCCAAGTGAGTTTCAGCTGTACGTGATGGCACTGAGCGCGCTCTGGGCGGACGCTGGCATACAGGAGGCCTATGCACGACGCTCTGAGTTCCAACTGGTGAGTGGATGAGCCCCATAACATTCAGTTCACCCTCTCAACTATCTTCAAGGTTGTTAGTCAGTTTGTTTCAAGCCTTTGTTGAGGCGACTGTAGTGTTTACACTGCTGCACCAGCTCCATCAAAAGAAAATATTTTAGATGTCTTGTGTGTGTCTTTGAGGTGTGTCTTGAGGCTTCTATTGAGGTTCTCGAATGAAGATTTGAGTGTTTATCGGCATATTTGATCATGTCATCACCCTGAAAAAACAAGATTCTTAAAACACAAATGTTAATTATCTGATCATATGAGTTAGTCTTCTTTTAATTATTAAAGATCCAGTGTGTAGGATTCAGGAGGACATATTGGTAGAAAGTGAATGTAATATGATAAACATGTTTTCTTTAGTGTATAATCACCTGAAAATAAGAGTCATTTTGTTTTTGTTACCTTAGTATGAGCTGTTTATATCGACATAGGGAGCACGCACTCTTTCTTTGAGTGCGCCATGTTGCACTGCCACGTGTCTACAGTAGCCCAGAACAGACAAACCAAACACTGGCTCTAGATAGGGCCATTTGTGTTTTTTGTGTTGGCCACCGTAATTAGCGGCTCCTGCTCCTGCTTTATTAAGATAAGATAAGATAAGAAGATAAGATAAGATAAGATAAGATAAGATAAGATAAGGTTAGGTTAGGTTAGGTTAGGTTAGGTTAGGTAAGGTAAGGCAAGGCAAGGCAAGGCAAGGCAAGGCAAGGCAACGTAACGTAACGTAACGTAAGACAAGATAATCCTTTATTCGTCCCACAGCGGGGAAATTTCCAACACTACAGCAGCAAACAGGAAGTAGAAAAAATCAGTAGAACCAGTAGAAAAAAATGAAATGCAAAAGTAATGTATCAATACATAAAGTATGTACTGTAAAAAACAGTAAGAGCAGTATAATAAGCAAACAGTCCATCGCTTAATTCCACTAAATCCTCCTGAATCTTTTACACAGTTCTGCTTAAAGCAACTCTTACCTTTCTTGCATTTCACACAGCACTTAGAAAATTTGAACATCCACAACTCCCGCCTCCCTCCAAAGCCCCATCCCCCCTCCTCCATTACGTCCTCCATACGTCTATGATAGACGTAGGCGTTGGCAAGATAACGTTAGAGACACGGAAGTGGAGAGGGAGTATAACACTGCATCAGTCTTCGCCATCGCTCGAAAACAGAGCCGACGTTTACCCGAATTGTGGCTCTTGTAGCATCGAGTACTCTTAGTGTTAGCTTTTTCTGCAATATTCTTTTTTTCTTTGGGGGGGGGATGTTACACGTCAGGCCTTCACGTGGGAAAGACAGTCAGGATGCTTGGCCAATCATTACGTATGGAGGACGTAATGATCGGTCCGAATTTTCTTAGAACCATATGAGAATGGTATAATTATGAGTTTGTATCTCTGGTGGAATTCACATACATTTTAGTGTGCCATCAGATTAATAATGGCATTTTAACTTAAACAAAGACAAGCGTAAAATTTCCAGAAAGGTAAATCAACTTTCTTAAATGAATACATGTAATATAAGGTGGTGTTAGACTGCTGCTAGACCACCCTATTAATACGGGTGTACGTCTTCCTTTGTGTGCGTCAAGTGGAAGAGCGAACAGTTAATCTGACTGCAGTGAAAATTTTATTTTTACAGGCTAAGCATCAACAAATATGGATCACAGCAGAACATTCGGTACAGCCCTACCTCTGCGTAAATTCTACACATGTACCCAAAATTCAGACTGACATATTTGGTCTGTTTGGAAGTTTCAGGATCCTCCAGTAGATTTTATAATGACGTTCAGCAGGTTTGAATAACGTTTTGACGGCACAGAAACAGTTTTAATGATGGTAGCTTGTGAAAGATGGATGATTGTGACAGTTTAAAGATAAGATTCCCTCTGGGCACCCTGGCAGCTCCCTTGGTAGAGTACATACCATTAAGGCTCAGGCTGTGTTGCTGCAGCCTGGGTTCAATTCCAGGCCTCTGCTGCATGTCACCCCATCAATCCCCTGCCTTTCTCTTCAGCTTTCACTGTCAAATAACGACAACAATGCTTAAAAAATAATCTTTAAAATAAACTTCCCTCCAAAACATTTTTTTGTATAATTCAGTCTCATACAGGAATGATCAATGACAAAACACGTATTGTTGCTGTATTGTTGTATTTCTGACACCAGGATGAAACATCTGAACGATGTCAAACTATCCTCTAAAACCTTAAAAAGTCCTTGAACTACTCATGCAGCAGTCGCTCTAGATAGAACGTCCTAAACTCTTTCAATATATCAAAAATAGCCTCTTACGCAAAATCTTCCCATGACTGTCCGAATAAAAAACCAGCCTCCAGTAAATTCACTTTCCAGGAGTCATGATCAGTCAGAGATTACTCACTGGCTGATGCTTCTCATTTCATGTGTCTCATAGCCAGACAATCCAATGAGAAATCCACTTATTTATCAGTGGGAACATGTATTTTTTTATTTATAAAATACTTCTCTGTGTCAATGTTTTGGCAAAGTATTAAGTTAGAGTCAATTCTCCATTAAGCAACACCAGATAACATCCTGGAGCTGAATGCAGCTCGGGACCTGTTGCCCATCAATACTCTCCGGGGCTTCTGTCTCACTCTACTGTGAGCTGTCACACTGAGGAATAATGCCACATAAAATAACCTCTACTAAAAAAAACTTGCACTGTGCATGTTTACCGGTTTTGTACCCCCAGCTCCATAAATATTTCCACATCACTTCAGTGACGTCAGCAGTCTGGAGTCGCAGATATCTGCACAGTAACTGATTTACCGCAGCCAGTAGACACAAAGCTAATAATAACTGACATGCTCGAAACTTCAGTAACTGGATAATATCAGAAATGTTTTTTACCTGTCAGCTGGAGAGAGAAGGAGCACTGCAGCGAGTGAAGCCTCTGAAAGTATTTATTGTTTTTTTACTGCGTAACTTACCTCGCTCATGTTTTGGTGTTTGGAGACGTTCCAAAGATGTAATTATTTTTCTCTTGACTGGAAATGGAGTCGGTGAAGTGGAGCCCTGTGGAGTTTCATCTGCCACGCTACACTGCACCGAACACAATCTGAAACGGCTCGTAGGTTGCAGTGTAATTCTTTTTCCCTTTTAAGCATAATATAGTAAAAACATACTGATCAAAACCACCGGGTTGCACACATCACTGATCCTCGTGTTACTGTATAACCAGGCACATTTGATAAATGGAAAATAAGGCAGTAGTTACTTTTTATTTTTTTAAGTGTCACAGAATGTCGTTAAAACAGGGTTTAATAAAGTGGCGCCCAAATATCAGAGTGAAGTGCAGTAAGTTATGATGACCTGAAAGCCCCAAAATCATCATCAAAATTTACATAAGGTGACACAATTTTTAGTTTTGCAGGATATAATTTAGGGAAATTACCTGTCAGATAGAAGAACTTTATGAGAGCTTCTCTCTGCTGTGGTGCCAGTTTGTAATTTAGACCAATAAGACATTTAAACCTCGACCTTAAAGCTGCTCTAATCCACATTTTGTGTTAACAATGAATGTGTACATGACGGGTCGCTTGTAGTGACGAACCCACAGATTGTTTCACCATAGTAATAGAATGAGAGTAGAACAGACATTCCTGTTCAAATCAATGTAGCAGGATGATCAAAGCGGCGGCCATTTTTATGTGTACCATTGTCATTGTAATCATTGTAGTGGTCAAACTGCCGTATAAACTTTTGTATAAACAAACCAACTTGAGGCAGGTAGCAAGTTCACTGAAGTGAGGTTTTGCAGCAGTGACCAAATGAAGTGGAGTAGTCATGTTGCTCTTTCAGAACAGCTGTCCATTGCTTTTAAAATATCACCATAACTGTTATTTACCTGTTTCTTTTGTTGCCATTAGTTGCATGTTTGTTGAAGCATGACGTACTGTAGCTGAATCCAAAGAACAAGGGAGAGCCATTGCTTATGAGATCAATACTTTTTGTGATGGTTTGTATTTTTGTATTGTTATAAGTTTTTGGTTAGTGTTTTGGGATATAATTATTTATCGTTTTTTTGTGATTGCGATTATTGTGAGTAGGGTCACATGGAAATGGGCGGTGACACTAATAATCCATATGAGCATCTCATCTTCACCTGTGTGTTGTTTTTTTGGGTGGGAGTGAGAGTGTGAGTGGGTCACTGTACTTTTTGTTGACCGCACTTCTCTTTGTTCACTGTGATCATTCTAATTATAAGTTTGTGCACGCTATAATGAGTTGATTATTTTTTATTAATAGATTTATTTGACGTATTTTTTTATCTCAGTGAATCTTGTGTTGTGTCAGCCTCTCAGTAACTTATAGTTTATTTCCTGCAGTCGCTACAAGGTTTGTTTCAACCAAACCTGAGCTGATGATTGTTGGAGCAGTGAGCTAACTAACTGGATGATATATTAGACTAACTAAGATGGTTTTGGTGAGCTTTATTTTATGTCTGTATAAGTTTAAACAAAGTGTGTTTAACAATGAGTTAACAAGGCAGTTACACTAACATTAGTCTTTGTTCAGTGGAAGAGAGAAACTTAGAATAGTGTATGGTTGTATTTTTCTGTTTCATAAGGAAAATAGGTGTAAGAACAGGCCAAAACAGAGTTCTCAAACTAACGAGAGTGACTCACTGAAAACAATTTTCTTTTGTTCAATGTCCTTTCTACTTAGTCTTTTTCTATTGTTATCACAAACTCTGCAGTTCCCCTCAGCTCTGCAGAGCTTCATGGCATTGTTCAGCTCATTGTTTTGGTTTTACAGCTCTTATTTTTACTGTTTTTAGTTCACTTTGACCACCAGGCTCTAAAAACTCAGTGTACACTGCCTGCCCAGCACCAAACAGCAGACAGAAGAAGAAGAAATAGATATATTTTATTAATCCCTGAGGGGAAATTTAGTTTTTTTCACTCTGTTGTCTTATACACACAGGCCCAAAATGCACACACATGCACAAACAAGATCTATACATGCATTAAATGGAGAGATTTGAGAGTGCCTTGGACAGGCGCGAGCAGTTTGGGGTTGCCAGTCCACACACCATGCATGGTCCATACAGGGACTTGAATTGGCGACCCTCCGGTTTCCAAGCCGAGCTGGAAACCGGACAAAGTTAGCAGCTATCTGGTGAACAGAGTGGAGCATTTAGCAGCTAAAGAGTCCGATGTTTCCCTCCGAAGTTGGTGGAGACCAAAACCAGAGCTAAAAGACAAGTATTGACTGTTGGTCAGAAGCACAACTCCAAATGATAATATGTCAGTGTTTGGTTTACAGCTTGTTGCTGTGCCTGTAAATGGCTTAAAACTAATTAATGCAGGTTTAAAGAAATATTAAATGCTTAATTATTATGTGGAAAAATGTCCCTGTCTAGAAAGAGTAATGTAGAACACCTGTTAGCTCTTTTGTTGGTGTCTTTAGACCATCTCTGTCTCTGCTACCTGAAGTGTACCAAACAAACTGATAGTTGTTTAAAGCAGCCACTTACTGTAGTTTAAAGATCATTTAGTGAACAACTGAACAGCTGGAAAACCACTTGGTTTTACAAGTAACTCTATAAGTGTCTACAAATGTGCCGTGAAGGGCCAGACAGACTGTTAATGACACTTAACGTTTCAACAGAATGTCATGAATGATCATTAACCATATTGTCAACATAGCGAATGTCTCACAGCGTCAACAGCTGCTCTTTTGTCAGTGCAGTTTGTGTCAGCTGTAGCATCTAGTTAACGTCGTGCTTTATGAGTAACACAGCAGCTCCACGTCCTGCTGGAGGCTGTATGTTTGACCTTTTACCTTGTTGCTCATTTATCAGTGACAAAACTATCTGGAGTCAGACAGAAGCCACTTCCGTCCCTCTCTCACTTAACATACTGTAAGTGTGTGTGAGATGTCAGTGCGCAGCTTTGGGTCAGACTGCCTTGTCTTATCTGGAGTCGCTGTATGATAAAGCTGGTGTTGTACAGCTGCACAGACTTGCAGACATCATTCTGGCCCAAAGGATAAGGCTGGTGATTTTCTGTATTTTTCTTATTGTCTACAAATTCCATGGAAAGACTAAAACTACTGAACAAATATTATCTGTGTATCCAAAGCCTGATATATTGTATTCCTCTGTGCCACAGTTCTCCACTGGTGTCCAGAAACAATTAAAAACACATCAACAAGCCACACTAACACTGAGACACTGGGTGATAGGAGCAACAGCAGTTTATTTTAAGTCAGTGTACACCATCCTGCTGTATTAAAGAAAAATGTTTGTGTGTTTCAAGGGTCATATTCTCAAATTATAGCGTTACTGATGATTGAGTCATTCTGATTTTGCTCTCACCGCTTCTGATGTAGAAATTCAGGAAATCACGAGTAGCATGAGGCTCATTGCTCTTAATTTTCTCAATTTTCCTCAAATCAGAATTAGAAACAGTTTATTGACAACTGGTGATTTGGTTCACAGCAATAAACACAGTGCAAAGGTAAAAAGACAAAATAGAAGATAAAAAAGGCAATGTACGAAGAAGAAGAAAACGCAAAAATATATCTCATTAAAGTGTCTGTTTTTAGAGTGTACAAAGTGGGGGTGTGCCATATCATTTCAATCATGATAATACCAGTATCATTTTTAATGACGTGAAAATATCTATAAAATAATATGATATTTTGACTTGTTGACATATTGACGTCATACTGTTACCCACGGCAACAACAAGCATGCCTGAAAGCGAAAGTAGTACAGACTCTGTGGTGGTTCCAAAAAGAAGAACAGCCTCAGTAGTGAGGAATAAACTGTAGTATTGTTAGGCCTGGGCATCCTGAATGTTTTATGAACAGCCCACAGCCCCAGACATCTCAGACTCTTTTAGCGACTTACCGCTCATCGTGAACTCATTCAGCGGCTCCTCCGGCAGCAGCACAGCATCTCTCCCTCTCCTCTCTCGCAGTGCGCACACATCAGTGTCAGTGTTGTCAAGTGATTTCATCATAAATCTTTGGTGATGTAAACCTATGTGCTGCTGGCGGCCCAACAAAAAAACTACATTCATGTGAATATGTGATAGTTCTGGTATGAGTTCTGGTTGATTTATATATATATGTAGGAACCTGGGATACATTTTTTTGTAATTGGGAGCTGTTTAAATGTGTAATTTCTGGTAGATTTTATTTTGTTGAACTCTTAATATTGTATACAGAATCTGTATCTCACTCTGAGTTGCTGTTGTTGTTTACAAACTAAAGAAATGAGAGATTATTTTTGTTTAGTTTTTACTGTATATTTAAGGCAAACTGTCAGGTTGACATGTAAAACTATATCACTTATTTTGTTGCAGTTCTATGTTCTTAAATTAATAATATTTTTTTTACTAATTTGTCATATTGTCTAGAATGACGTTAACATAATAACGTAATATTGTGATATTATTTTAAGGCCATATCGCCCACCCCTAGTACAAAGACAATAATGTAAACAAACCATCTGACTGTTTCTCTACCATGCTCACCTACTAATTCAACAGCAACTTGCAGTCACAAACACATACACAGCAGCATGTGTAGAGAAACTGCAATAAAAAGGCAGCTGTTTAATTTACTGGCAAGTTGCTGCAGATATACAATTGTGCGATATGGAGACAAATATCACGATATTTGTGACCAAATACCTCAATATTGACATTGCAACAATACTGTATGATTGACTACCGGTGCTTTTACAAAATATTTACACAAGATTTGTGATAAATAATCATCAGTAATATGGATATAAAGATTAAAAGCAAATAAAAGAACAGCTAGAACAGTCTGGTGAGTTCAGAAAATCATCACTTTACTGTAATGCAGCCTTTAAGATCAGGGAAACATTACGTAAACATATCCAAAATCCAAGACGATATCAAGTCTCACATCATGATATCAATATAATATTGATACAGTTCCCAGCCCTACACAGAAGTACATCTTTCTGCAGTTCGCTAGCATTACAGCTAAACCAGGAGCTACTCTCTGTGTCAACTTTGATATGATGTATGTAAAATGTAACTTTATCTTAAAAACATCAGGAAGCAAAGCACAGTTTTCCCGGATATACACAATCAGAACTACAAACCCAACACTTTTGTTTTTGTTCCCATTTTTCACAAGTTGAAATAAAAGATTTAAGACTTTTTCTGCACACAAAACTCCCAAATTTTGTTCACAAATTTGTTTAAATCCGTGTTAGCGATTGCTTTTCTTTTGCTAAGAGAAAGAGCACTGCCCTCCAGCCAGTTATTTTTAAATCAAGGTCTTTTTTTATTGTGTTTTTTTCACATTGTGTCACAGGTCCAAACACGTCCAACAGAAGAAACAAAAAGTAAGAAAACTTTGCTAACCCCCTATCACATAGCAGATGTACACATATATCCATTATACATAGCCAGATATCTAAAAAAGGGATGGAGGAATTGGTTACATTGTCATGCTGTCAGCGTCCATATCCTCTGTAAAGGCTAAAAAAGCCTTCAAAATAGTATGAAATTTCCAAGTAAACCCTCTGACAGTGTTTCAGATCTGCTCCAGTGTTAGACTTTACATGACTCCCCTGATCCGCTGACTGTAAGTGGGTGTAATATGGTCTCTCCATTTGAACAATATCAGTCTCTTGGCCAGAAGAGAACAGAAGGCCAACATGCTGGTTTCCTGACTACAGAGAGGAGCGTCTACCGGCGCCACACCAAACAGCGCGGTGAATGGAGATGGCTCCAGTGTTTTTCCAAATATTTTAGAGAAGCTCTCAAAGATTTGTGAAGCCTTGGACATGTCCAAAAAGTGCACAACTGAGTGGCTGGAGCCTGCCTGCATCGATGACATGTGGGATCTCTGTCAGCTTTAATCTTAGAAACTCTAAGACATGTTGAAGGGGAGAAGATTCCCTGTACTATTTTTTTTGCCAAGTTTCCTCTGAAATTGGTTAATCATAGTCTGTTTCCAATTTATTTTTAAGTAGGTTGAAACGTGTCAAATTGTGCGTGTTCAGTAGTTTGTGAATTATCCTCACAGCATGTTTTGTGACTGACACTCCAACCAGTTTTGCTGTAGTCACGTCTCTTGAATCTATACAAGTTGGCAAGCACAAAGTTAGCATGACCCTCTGTCAGACATGTCATAATGGTGGGAATAAGACCTTGAATAAAATATTTAGGAGATCTCTTGTTGCTCTGTAGCTGAAAGAAGTCCCTAAAAAAGGAGTATTTGCTTCTGTTTGCAGAAAACGAGGGAATGACTTAGCTTGAATCACTTAGCTTGTTTTCAAAAATGAAAGTATATATTTGTAACTCTCTCTAAACATTTACAACTTCAGTAGGAAGGAATATGCTCGAGTGTCACAGACAGGGTAGAGACGCTGGAAAGTATTAAGACATTGGCCAACGCTGTTGTTGGTTTTGGTCTTTTCATGGGGTTTGTTGACAATAAGAGAAATACAGAAGGACGCCAGCCGTATGCCTTTCAAAGTTAAGAAAAACCAAAATGTCTACTGCGGAGTAAATGTGCTGAGTTAGACGCTCTCCACCTCCCCCTTTCTCTCCACTCTCTGAGAGGTTTTCCGGGGATACCACAGTCAGCTTTTCCCAGGCACGGCTGGAGCAGGGCCACAGGCTGACGGGGGGAGAGAGGGAGGAAAGAGAGAGGAAGAAAGAAAGGGAGTGGAAAGTACAGAAGAGCAGCAGCGAGGGAGAAGTGGAGATAGTGAGAGAAAAAAACAAACCGAAAGCAAGGATTTTGTTTACTTGTTCTGTGTTCCCACCACACCCAGATAACACGTAGTTTGATATAGGACATAAACACCAAAAACCTCCTCTGCTTGACAAAAACAAGGCTGTATATCACGCTGTGACGGTAAACTGCTGCTGTTGTCTTCAGCGGCGCAGACATCCTGAATAAAGGAGGCATGAGTTCAGACTGTATACTGTATTTCGGGAACTTTGAAGCCCTGCTAAGATGTAAAGAGCCTATAAAACACAGGCACACACACACACACACACACTCCATATGGTCGACTATATGAGGTTTCATCCTGGAAGACTCAGCTGCTGCCGTACTGCATGAATTAATACTGTATGTACAGTGTGTAACTTTATCTACAAGTGTTTACAGAGTGGAAAAATCTTTTTTCTGTGTGTCCCCACATCTGGATTTGGGTGTTGTGTTTCCTTTTCTACCGTTCTGCCAAGCATCCTCGTGTGTGTGGGTGTATGCCGATGAGTGTGATGGACCGAGCATTGTTCCCATAACAACCAAATATGAATTGTCATATTTACTGATAAAGTTTGTCTTTCAATTTGAGAATCAAACCATATCATTTCTATCAGTTTTGCCAAAGCTGAGTAACATCAGTACAACAAAGTGGATCTGAAATGAAGCCTCATTGCACAGAATAACTGCGTGCACGCACAAGTACAGAAGGTCAAAGTTGAACCAGGAAGTGGGCCTGTACACTGATGGATGTTTACAGCAACACACAGTTTGAGTCACAACTTTGACGTTGCATTTTTTCTTCCAGATAAGTCTGACTAACTTCGACGTGGGTTTAAAACCTCACTGTTTGATTGTTCCCGCTTTTTGAGCTGACTTCTTTTAGTGACGTTGTGTTCCCAGATTTCAGCAACTCAGGGGAATGCAGTGTTATCATCACTGATGGGAATCATTGCCCAGGCTGTGACAACAAGACCCACATTGTACCAAAGCAGAACTATCTAGTCAAGAGACAGTGAGAAGTTGTAATTATATTAGTAATTATGTAATGATCATTTACACTTTTAGCTAATATACAACACACAAATACATGTGCGAATTATGCAGTTTTCAACAGTTCTAGGGAACAATAATAACAGGAATAACAGGAAATAAAAGTTTAACTAATTGCTGATATAAAACTGCTGTCAGAGTATTTACAACATCTTTGATTATTTATCAAACAAGCAAAAAATACCAAACATTTGGTTCTTGAACGTGGCAGTTGGCTTGCTTTGTAATTGAGCATATTTAAATGTTGCGCTGATGATTGGAAGACGTCACCTTGGGCCTAGTTTTTGTTGTGACAGGCGTTTTTCACTGTTTCAGTTTAATCAGCAGAACGTGAATTAGTACATGTATATTCACAATATACTCATTATATTCACAAGGTAACTTAATATACCATGGCAGTTTGTAGTGACAGGACGGGAGTGGTTAAACAATTGCAGCATAATATACCTGTGACCACACACACACATGCACGCACACACACGCACACGCTGCAGAATGTGAGCTTATTCAGGTCTTTGCTGTAATAAAGCCCCTAATCTGCCCATACACGCCATGAATGGAGACATTCCTCCAGCCTTACTCAACCACACACTCACACACAGATCCAGATACACACACACACACACACACACACACACACACACACACACACTTATCACCTATCTACAATATAGCAGCACACAGATTTAAACCTTAAACTTTTCAGTTTTCTGTCACACAGATCGAACACAATCAGTGAGAACTCGGTCAAATTCAACTCTGACATGTAACAACCAGGAAACGCGACCCCTGTGCGGGTGAGATGTGACCCCGTGTCCCCCCACCGCTGACCTACAGTGTCACAGTAATAGGAAACACAAAGCCGGGGGACTCTGATTGGTTCAGCTGGACGTGAACAGGAGGAGGGGCTGTTCACAGGGAGAGGGGAATTCCCAGAGATGAAGGGATACGCAAATACAGACAGAGACACACACACACACACACACACAAAGATAATTTCCACAGACACTTTAACTGCCATCAGCAGAAATGAAACAGCCTGACGCAGTGGAGGCATCAAACTAAATATCAAAATAAATTCATTTTGATTAGACCAAGGACGAGTTTTACTCTGGTGTAATGCAGATCTATAACTAATTAGACTAAAATATAGCTCTGTGTGTGTGTGTGTGTGTGTGTGTGTGTGTGTGTGTGTGTGTGTGTGTGTGATGTGCTGAAATGACTTTGTAACTGGGTTCTGTCTGACTCGCTAATCCCTCCCTCCCCCATGTCTCTCCCCACTGTTTTCACACACACAGCTGTTTCCTGTTGAATGTGTGTGTGTTTAAGAGAGAAAGAGGGAGGAAGAGAGAGATTCAGTTTTCAACTATTGTCAGACATCACACATGTTAAAAATAATACTAAAACTAATGTTTCAGTTTTACCCAGTTTACATACTTAATAACTCAGAAAACCATTTTGTAAATCACGCCGCTGTGCTTCAGAACACCAAGTGTACCTTTGCTGCTGTTTGAGGACGCCCACTGGTTTCCATTATTTTCCAACAAGTACTGAAATCAATTAACAGCCTCTTAAAACTTTTTTGAGCTGTGTTATCCATTACAGCGAAGATCAGACGTTACCACTCGACGACAGTGAAGCAGTGATAGAAATAAAAGCAGACTTGATGTTCACTGTGATACCATCACACAACTCATGTTTCAAGCATCCGCTAATTGATTCTTCATACTGAATGGAAATGAAAGGAAACTGCTGCCTGAAAAATCTAAAGTGTACGGCATGTATTCAAAAACAATCTGTAAAAGAAATAAAGTATATGTGATTTACAGGTATTCACTGGTATGTTCCACCATCTAAAAGAAGATTGTTGTAAACATGTTTGATTTTTATGACTGGATTGAGGAATGTCTACATCATGTGCTGGGAGGGAACTTCATGTTAAGACACAAAAATCCATGTTCTCAGGGGGATTTCAGTGGCTGCCGTCTGACGCAACTTCAAACTTTCTTCCAGTGTGGTGTTCACTTCTCGTTCAACATGTGCTTGTTTCTCGCTTAAAAGACTTTTTAAAAAATCTGTGTATGTTGTTGAGCGGTGGAAAGTAACTCACATTTCCTCAGGTCCTTTACTTCGGTACACTTTGGAAGTACTTGTACTTGCACTTGAGTATTTCAGTTTTCTGCTGCTTTATACTTCTACTCCACTACATTTCAGAGGGAAATATTATACTTTTTACTACACTATGTTTATTTGACATAGTTACATTACAGATTCAGATACATAAAGTAATATAAATGTATTATGATGTATTAATGGATAAAGATAACATTTAGTAGTGTAGTTTAAGTAGTTTAAAATGATCTCCACTTTAAAAGCTGCAACATTCAAGTGATGAACACATTAATCACCAATATATATAATCAATATTATAATAAACATTATTCTCAAATGACTACTTTTTGTACCTTAATTATATTTTAATGCTGCTAATACTTTAGTACTTTTACATGACTAAAATTTTGAATGCAGTACTCTTATCTGTATCTTATCTTAATGTTGTACTGCTACTTTTACTTCAGTAAAATATTTGAGTACTTTCTCCACCACAGGTGGGAGGGTGATTTTTTGGCTACATAGCAGGAGTATCAGAACATAAAAACATAAAACATAGACATATTATCACCTTATAAAGTTGTTATATCAAATGTGTTAGCAAACACAGCTCCGTATTTATTCATGCAGCAGTTATGGCGCAACATTTGGAGTTGTGTTTCACCTGAAGAATGTAATTCCAATATTCACTCTCTTTTACTTCTGTTTTGGTCTCCACCAACTCCTGACTGAAGGAATTAGCCCCTTTTACACATAAGGTGGTGATATTGGCCGTTATGAATGGGGGGAAAGAGTGGTCTCCCCTTTAACACGTCATGGGAAGTTGTAACAGCGCTGAAACAGTGTCTGTATAATCAGGACGGGACTATGTGCAGGACTGTTGTGAAGTTTTGACAACGGTTATTTATGCGACCCACCATGGGAGATTTAAAAAGTAGCTGTTAGCAGTTAGCGGCTAACTCAAAGAAGAAGAACAGCGGCTGAAAATATCCGCAAATTGGGAAAACAATCAGACTGGGGAGCTCCTTACCTCCGAGCAGAGGATGAGGTCAGCAGCCATATAACAAGGACAGTAAATGAAGCATACGTTGTTAGCAGTGTTGTTTTACATGACACGCTCGTCATGCTCTTTTGGTTTGGTGATGCTGGAATGCAGTCTGTCACTCACTGTGGCAAAATGATACCACCATCATTTGGCTCCGTATAAAACTCTGTATAAAAGGAGGCATTAACAAGGGACTTAGCAGCCCCGTAGCACAACCTCTGTGTAAAAAGCTGCTTTATTTAACTGAGAAATGCTTCACCATGTTCACCAACTAGTCGCTAACTTTTTCTGCATGCTATTTGGTGCTGGACATGTAAGGCACAGTGGGTTTATCAGGGCTTTTACATTAAAAACAACTTGCTGCTGGGAAGTTTGGTGAGAGTCGAGTTTGTAGGTCAGAAACACAAACATAATGCACTAGAGGACAGTAAAATGCTCTGCAGATCTGAGGGCAACCACAGAGTCACATGTAGCTTTGTAACTACAAAAGATACTTTCCAAATTAGAAGCTTATGTGGTTAAGTTATTGTCATTCTATAAAGCAGAGTTGCACAACAACGAAATGTGAATTGTAGTCCCTTTATGTTACACACACACACACACACACAGAACAAGTCTGTGGATATTCTCATTTATCCAGGTCAATTCCATTCTGGCAACAATTGAATCATATGCAACTGGACTTAGATTTGTCTAGAAGACGTTTCGCCTCTTATCCAAGCGGCTTCATCAGTTCGTAACGCAACCGGTCTGACTAGTCCCCACTAGTCTGACAAACAGTGACAGTGGAGTAAGACTCAGGTAAAACCTGAGTCTTACTCCACTGTTTGTCAGACTAGTGGGGACTAGTCAGACCGGTTGCGTTACGAACTGATGAAGCCGCTTGGATAAGAGGCGAAACGTCTTCTAGACAAATCTAAGTCCAGTTGCATATGATTCAATTGTTGCCAGAACACACAGAACAAGCACAGCCATTTGATCCGTTGTTTATATAAAAGTATTGATTAGTGCAGCTTTAATGTGAGTTTACAGGACTCACCACATCAGTACACCAAATGTGATTATGAGACAACGCCCTGATAAACTCATAGATCATATAAACCCAGCGATCTGCTTATAATCCAGTTATGTCACTTGAGTCACTTTAGTTCAGAGACTGTGCCGTCGGCCGAGCCTGTCCATAGAAGGAGCCTCTCAAATCACAAAGGCTCCCATTTATGAAACGAAAGCACAACGCAAAATTGGGCGCACAGTCAGTTCAACACAAAGCTCGGCATTTATCAGTGAGGACGTGAGCAGAGGCTACGATCAGATCTTACGTCAGGGCTCAGCTCGTGTACGTAAGTTTGAGTCAGCGTGGACTTGTGGTGCAGCGTAGTAAATCTGGCTGAGGTGGAGAATTGTAATTAGACCATACTCTGACTTAGACTGTCATCTAAGTATCTGCAGCCACATTTTAATCACCTTAAAAATGTATAGTCACCATATGGACATGTGCTCTCTATCACAGTTGCCTGGCTCTGCGGGACTGGCTCCAGGCTGTCATGGCCGCCTCTATCTGAAACTTTTCTTTATCTTTTTTTAAACACTGACAAACCAAAGCATGTTCATTTAATTTATCATTAAAACATAATTAAATAGAAATAAATAAACCCTGCAACAGTAGCCTAAGTGATTACATTTTTATCAGTGTCTGGGTCGGACACACGTCTCTGTCTCTTCCGCTACCTGTTATCCCCCAAATTGAAGCAGACCCGATATGCACGGCCACACACTCCTCGGGCTAGATCAATCATACAGTTTTATATGAATATTATAACAATTAATATTATGTAATATATAGGCTGTATACATCTGTGCATATCATGGATGTGTAAATTAAATATTCTAACCTCAAGATCAACTGTCCACTGCAACGCTGTTGACCATAGCAGTGATTTCTTTCCATACTGTGTTTTTCTGACTTCCTTTGATGCCAGTTTTCAGGCCACCAAATAAAACCAACTGGTTAAACTGGAGCTGGGACATCAGTGTTTCCATTTCTAGCTCAGAGAAATTTCTCTTCTTGGCTGTAAACTCTCAGGGCGAGGCCTTTACAGAGAATATATTGTGGCAGGATATGTTAATGATGATTGTTTTCAGCGGCCTCATTTATCAACACCCGATCATTCCTGCGCTGTGATGGCGAGATAAGAACATTTCATGGATCACACGCAAACCATGTCATAAGATGATTTCTACACTCAGATAAATAAGGGCCAGAGAATGCTACAAAAATGATAATGATGTTGACAAGATGATGTTTGGTCATATGGTTTTTGTCATCTGTATCTGAGGCATCGACTCATGTATTATTGAATCAATAACTACAGTCTGACAGCTTCCATTAAATGTGAATTAAATAAAGAAGAAATACAAGAACTGATTTTGTTCTAATAATCAGATGAAGCGCTGTAATTTGATTACTTGGGTCTTTTATGTTGGGGCGTTGCATTTTGTGTCTAATGTTTTTTTTTCCTCCTCTTTCTGCAGAGTGAGTCAGTCAAATACTTCCTGGATAACTTGGATCGTATTGGTCAGCTGGTGAGTCACAGCGACTTGTTAAATCTCATGTGCTCTTCGTATTTCTTCACCTTTTTCAACTTTGCAAGAACATGTTTTATCTTCTGTATTTCAGAATTTCATCCCAAGCAAGCAGGACATTTTGTTCGCGAGGAAGGCGACAAAAGGCATCGTCGAGCACGACTTTGTCATCAAGAAGATTCCTTTCAAGATGGTGGACGTCGGAGGGCAGAGGTCTCAGAGGCAGAAGTGGTTTCAGTGTTTTGACGGGATCACATCGATACTCTTCATGGTGTCATCGTCGGAATATGATCAGGTGACCTCCAGGCACATTTCTGATCACGTGACGCTGTTGTTAGTTAGACAGTATGATCATTAATCTCCTGACTCTCAAAATGGACAAAAAAACATCAGAAGGACACAACATTTGAGATTTACACAAAGCTCTCTTTGTGGTCGGCTGATGAAACTTGATTGTTCCCTCAGTCATGGCTCCGATTCAAATCAACAGTCATATGATGACGACTGAATCCGTAATTGGTGCTCAGATAAAACCTGAAATAACCAAAGGGTAATTCTGTGTGTGTGTGTGTGTGTGTGTGGTGTGTGTGTGTGCGCGTGTGATTCCAGGTCTTGATGGAAGATCGAAGGACAAACCGTTTGGTGGAGAGCATGAATATCTTTGAGACGATTGTCAACAACAAGCTCTTCCTCAACGTGTCCATCATCCTCTTCCTCAACAAAACAGACCTGCTGGTGGAAAAGATTCGCACGGTGGACATCCGCAAGAACTTTCCCCGAGTTCAGAGGAGACCCATGCAGGCTAGAGGACGTACAGGTACACACACACACACACACACACACACACCCACAAACACAAAGGCTTTCATTGTTGTCAGCATTGTGAGGCAACAAACTAATTTCTCCCGCAAGTTGTTTTGTCGTTTTGCTCCTAATTTTCCTCCTGCTGTTTATGAGCCCAGTGTCCTTTCATGCACACACACACACCAACGTCATGCATTCAATATGAACATTTTACATACACAGGCTGTCAGTGAGTGCATTTACACGCACAAATGAAATTACATTAATCCAAACAAAGACAGTAACTGTTCATTCAGTGGGTCCTGAACCACAGAAACATAAATCAGTTAAAAAGCAGAAAAAGTAGGACAGTACTGTAGCAAACAATCCATGTAGAGATTCACAGTTTATTAAAATATCGCTGCTGACCTGTTTTTGCCAAATAAATCTCTCTTTGTGATAGATTTTTTGGATTATCACCTCCTCCGATGAGACTTCCTTTTGCAAGGCCAATAAAACGATTTTGGACTGACAGGCTCAACATCATGGTCGTAATGAGAGTTTTACTTTCACACCTATCTTATGATAATAACTGAATCATGATGCGTGATACAGTGGCTGTACTCTTCTTATTATTCATGTCCACTCACTGCTAGACTGTGCTTTGTTAGAGTTACCAAGCCTGCTCCTCTGTTTTCTTTCCCTTTACGTGCTCCTGGTGGCCATCTGAGAGTTCACACCTCTGATCCGTTGCACACCTTTGTTAATGAGGTCATTGCCTTGACTGTCTTGTATACAACTCACTTGGTGTTAACATTATTCATGCTCTGAGGTAGGATTGTGGAAGAGTGTCAGCAATGATATTTTAATAAAATGTGAAGCTCCAGGGCGCCCATTAGCCCACCTGGTAGAGCAGACGCCCCATGTACAAAGGGTTTATCCTTGCCACGGCGACCATGGACTGGATTCCAACCTACGGCCCTTTGCTGCACGTCGTCCGCCCTCTCTCTCCCCCTTTCACGCTAACAACTGTCCTGTCAGTTGAAGGCAAAAAAGCCCTGAAAATATCTTTTAAAAAAAAGTGAGGCTCTGTAGGTATTAATTGCTTTGATGGTGTCATTTTTTCTACTTTTGATTAAACCAGGTTAAACAAGAAATCACTTTGCAGAAGGATGCGTGCATTAGCTAACATTACGACTCAGCTGAGGAGGACGCCACTGATGTTTCAGTCTCCTGCTGTCACAAGCACGTGACTCTCGTGTATGAGTAGATGCATGCTTCCTTTTTCGCAGTGATACAGTTGGCGGGTGTAGGCCAGTGGAAAGAAAACATGTAACTGCTCACAGCAAGGTCTGTGGATTATCTTGAGTAACCAGGTCACGATTTCTGGAAAGAGACATTGCCGTAGAAGTTTTTACATGTATGTTTTTAGCACTTTGAGCACCACAAGCTGAGTGCCGTATAGTTCCATTATATTGGAGAGAACACAGACATCTCTTTAGCTGGATTTTTAAGGTGGCTCTGTGGTGCAGTGGTTAGCATTGTTGCCTCAGAGCAAGAGGGTTCCTGGTTCAAACCTGGGGTGGGGGAGCCCTTCTGTGCCAGAACGTGTCAGCGTTGGCTTTCTCTGGTTACTCCGGCTTCCTCCCACAGTCCAAAGACATGCAGGTTAATTGGTGACTCTAAATTGGCCGTAGGTGTGAATGTGAGCCTGAATGGTTGTCTGTCTCTATGTGTCAGCCCTGTGATAGTCTGGTGACCTGTCCAGGGTGTACCCTGCCCCTCGCCCAATGTCAGCTGAGATAGGCCCCAGCCTCCTACGACCCCCAGCAGGATAAGTGGTTATGGAAAATGAATGTATTTTTAATTTTTGGGTGAACGATCCCTGTAAGATGTGTGTGTTTGGGATAAGTCTGTGCAGGGGGAGCGCACTGCCTTTCTTTCAGTGTCTGAATTTAACAAATATTCAAATGTTCAGCTCTGGAAACTTACTTAGATATTATCACTTATTTGGAGTGAAATATTTTGAACATGAGGATGCATCGCTGCTTTTAATAATCTTTTCCTTTCATCCTGCCACACCTCAGTGATTCTTTCTCTGACTCATGTCTTTGTCATGCACACATGTAAAAAGCAGGTTAGAAACTTGGTCAGCCGGTCAAGAGATCGACTCTCATTTACATGACGTTTAAGACATCTGCTCACTGTGACCCTGTTCTGCTCCTTCCAGGCGTTCCTGGTGCAGTCGTTCAGCCGTAAAAGGAGAAACCGGGGAAAGCCGCTCTTCCACCACTTCACCACTGCGGTAGACACAGAAAACATCCGCTTTGTCTTTCACGCCGTCAAGGACACCATCCTGCAGGAAAACCTCAAAGATATCATGCTACAGTGACCTTCACGCTGCAGACGACGGCTTCTCTGACTGTAAACTGTGAAACCGGCCATGGATCCAGGCATGGAGGACACTACAGCCCACAAATGTATATTAACACTGACCTGTGGAGCAGTCAGTTAAACCCACAGAGTGGATTTAACTGAACTCTGATCCTGTGGAGCCCTGAAGTAACTCTGGATCATGTCGGCCCCTGTGGAAACTGTGAGGGTCACTGAGGACAAGACCCTGCATTTAACCTGTATAAATGTGTGTGTGCTGGAAAGACAGTCACCTCCTTGTAGCGCTCAAGTGTTCTCGCCTTCGTACACAGGTTAGAAAATGTTTATAAAAAGAAAAAAAAATAGAGAAAAGCACCAATTACATGACATGAGCACTGAAAGTGTTTTTTTCCTCAGATGTATAAATATATATATAAATGACTAATGACAACCCTGTCACTAAACTTTAAAGTAAGACTGCTGCTGGTTGAAACGTAGTCGGATCAAGCTGTGTGAGCAAGACGCAGGAGGGGAAGAGAGAAGAAAGATTAAGGAAGACAGAAAGTTAGGAGCAAGCTGAAGAATGCCTTGTCCTCATGTCCACGTGACGGAAGGAGAGGGGAGAGGGTTTGGGCTCATACTGGTCATATGCTGTGTTATGTGATAAGGTTGCACAAGTGTTCCTGTCAATGAACTTTAACAGAGGGAAGAGGCTCTCTCGTGCTCCCTGGTCTCTCCTGTGCTGCCTTTCTCTCCGTCTTTACCTCTCCTCCCCGGCTCGTGTTTATTACTCCCGCCATCATACGAGAGATGAACAGCTGCAGATAACAAGTCTTACCCCTCTCCTCCTGTAACTCTCCTCTCAGGCACAATAGACAGATTGTTCTTCTCTTCCCTCTCCAGCAGAAACAGTACACAGTCAAATTAGAGACTCTTCTTGGTTTAAAGACACTCCGAGACACACAGGTCCTGGTCTGCATGAATTATGGTTCATCTCTATCCCAATGCCTTTCTTCTATTTCCCGCCAACATCCCAGAAGAAGTACCACAATAGCCTCAACTTAACTTGAGGCGTATAATAAGCACCCCCTTTTACAAGGAGGTTTTGGTGTAGGGTTACTCGTTCCTTTGTCCTGTGAAGTGAGGATGAGGATGACAGGGTTGTTGAACTGTGAATCACCTTATTCCTATGTTGCTGGCGGCCATTTTGGACTTCTGTAGCAGACAGGGTGGGAAGTCTACCCAGAGGATTGGCACGAAACAAGTGAAACAAAACAGATTGGGGGCTGCCCCCTGAAAGTCGTAGATTCAATCATCATTTGGAGACCCCTCAGTCGACTAAAATTCTTCAGGTCTTTTTTTTTTTTGTCAGTCAGTGAACACCCCTCGCTTTCACGCCGCTCTCTGATGCAGGCAGCTGGGGACCCAGACCCAGGGTGAGTCTGAATGAGACAGAGGCAGCTGCCCGGAGGTGGAGAGGCTTCGTCCAGTCAGGCTCTGAGATAACGTTATCCTCTGCCTTGTGCGCAGAGGTGGTGAAATTACAGTTCACAGCAACTTAACACGACACAGTCTCTGGCTTTTGTTTGACGTCTAGTGGTGGCGAAAAATATTGCTGCACATTTCAGATCCATCGTTAGTGTATTAAGCCTGCATTAGCTCAGAGGGCTAACTTGGCTTGTTTAGTATATTAAATGAGCATCACTGCTACCCTGAATGTCTCACCAACCCTGTTCAAACATCTAGTGTGCATGCACAGGGTTTCACACACAGTCATTTATTTGTTGCAGCTTGCCAACATCTACATCCACATATTTATTTTTATTTTTGAAGCCGGACCATTCATTAGGAGCACTGTTATAATATATATATAATTTAGGTATTCACTGTACCACACTGTCAGAGCACAGAGCATACTCTGGGCACAGATGGAGCAGCAGAACATAAACCGCAGTGAGAGAGAAATGTACCTGTTCATTGCACTGGGTCTAAAAGTTCGCTTGCCTCTGCAGCAGCTGCTCCTCTCATCAGTCACTTTGAAAAGCTCTGATAAGATCAACTGATCAATTATCCATCCCACGACTCAAACTACATAAACTGCTGCTGAGGGAAAAAAGAACTTATGGACCCACAAAAACCTCCCAATTTAGTGACACACACACACCAATTTTGCAGTTCCCCTCAACTCCACAGAATGTTTTAGCATCTTTAAGCTCATTGTTTTACAGCCAGCAACTTGGTTCACACAAATAGCAAGCAGCTGCTTTCAGCAAAAACATAACAGGTAACTTTACTCTTTACTCTACCTGTGCAGCACCACACAGCAGACAGAGAAAGTCAGCAGCTAACTGATGTGTTGGTGAAGATTCTCAGTCATCCAGGTCAAGGTAATTCTAAGTACTATATCGTCTGCAACTAGACTCGCTTGAGTTTCTTGAAGACCTTTTTACCTCTCATCCAAGAGGCTTCAGAACTGAAGAAGCCGCTCAGATGAGAGGTAAAAAGGTCTTCAAGAAACTCAAGCAAGTCTAGTTGCCTAAGATATAGCACTTAACAGCTAACGGATGAACATATTAGAGCATCTAGCTACTAAACAGACAGATATCCCCCAATCTCCATTCAAACAGGAAGTAAGCCGCTTGGTTGACGGAAGTCTCTAGCACGCCTGCTCTATGGGCCCAGTGATCATAGGAATGAACAGGGCCCTGCCTCCGGCACTGTATCGAGTTCTCTGTATAAATCAATGTGAATGTTGTGTTTACAGCTAGTTACAATTCCCCCAGTGGCCAAAAACCATTAACCAATAGATTAATCACTAATGGAAATAATCACTAGTTGAGCTGCAGCCCTGCTTCACCAGAGAGAGATAGCTTGTAATGTCGGATAAAGAAAAGTACTGTGCTATGGTTGCTTGCAGTTTAATATACTTGTGCGCACTGATTTATGATGGTGGTTAAACTGCTGACCAGAACTCTGTCTGAACTGTCCTGTTATGTGATTTTAATTGATAGATGCCAGCCAACCAGGAACATGTTCCTTCAAAGCCCTTTCAACCCATATTATATCCTCTCTTGGATCCCCCACTTCAGTATCGTGCTAACATGATTTCAAAAGGAGAATCTATGAGATGAAAATGTTTATTTGATTCCCAACATTCGCATGGTGTGCATTTTGGTACGCAGCAGTAGGACACAGCTGGGCTCCTCCCCCCACCCTGAGTATTGAGTCCAAATGGCCTTGAGGGGAATGAGGCGAATCATGAGCACTTCCACACGCCTTATTATACTGTATTAAACTGTGTAATTTGTATGTATTTGTGTGTGTTTGCATAGTGACTTATGGCCCTTATTTTGTGCATGTTCATACATCTTGTACATAAGAATACTGTAATTATTTGACTGACACTGTGTGTACTGTGGTAACCTTACAATACAAACACCACTCTGTCTAACAGTATCACTGTAACTGTAACGTTGCTGTAACATTTGTCGTTAACTAACCTACCTTTTCCACTCACACAAGTTTTTTTTATTTTATTTTGTAAGTGTCGTCATTGCACTGGAAGCGTCCGAGAGAAAACAACCAGAAAGGAAAAACGTCTGGGAAAATGAAACAAATAAACAGACGGCAGACTTTTAAAAGGCGAGCAGGATGAAAAGAGGGAGGTCTTCTGCTTTTGTTTTCTGTTTCCCAGTGCCTTGGCTCTGTGCTCTGTGGTGAAATACACTGCCGTTTGCTGACATGCTGTTTCTTTATTTGCTCAGTGTTGGCGTCTGTGTGTGTTTGAGTGTGTATACGTCAAAGCAAGAGGTCAAGACCTTCTGCGTTGGAAAGTGAAAAGTGGTAGAAAGAGGAGAGGAGAGGGAGGGGGGTAGAGGAGATGGCAGAGGGTTTAGAAAAAATAAAAGAGAGAAAAAATAAACTGAAATGTGTTTTTCTAATGTCCTGGGGCAGTTTTATGAACATGAGAAACCCTCTTGCAAAGCCAGAGAGCAGGGAGCTGATAACTGATGTCATACTGATGTATAGCCTGGAGGCTAACCGTAGGCTCTCATTCCACATAATGTAATACGAAGCTCATCAGCCAGAGCTATCAGACTGCTGGGCAGAAGAGTGGAGCTGAAGTCGGGCGATATCTCCGTTACCCAGCGGAGCCTGACCTTTGCTTTGGCTTTTAATCAGAGGAGCTCTGATACATAACAGACTGCACGTCTCAGGAGAGAGGGTGGGAGCCCAGAAACAACTAGAGCAGAGTTTTAGCGTTGTTTCAGAGATCACTGGTTAACAGAGATTTATTTACACAGGAAGTCAGTAGATTGTAATTCAAGGTCTACACACACACACATCGCAGAAACACATGTGACAGCGTATAATACAGGATCTGTGCGACTAAAAAAGAGAGAAATGACCCCGTGAGTGGCAACGCTCAGACTGGGGGAGGGACACACAAAGGGAGGAAGAGAGAATATAAGAAAAAGTAAGAGGATAGAGGGAGGGAGGAGGGAGAGAGGTCATGTTTCCTCTGTTGAGCCCACTTCCTGTCCTGATCCCAAAATGGAGAGACTGTAAGAACGACATCCCACTGCCTGTTTCAGTCTCCCCCTCCCTCACACACACACACACACACACACACGCACACACACACACACACACACAGACACACGCATCAGAGAAACCCAAACCAGCCTCCCGCGGTATCCTACAAAGGAGATGAGAGGAAAAAGCAGGGAGCAGAAAAATATATCCCCAGTGGTCTCTGAAACCTAAGGAAGCCTTCGTTTATAGAGGCAGAGAGGTGCAGGACATTTTGTCCTCAAGTTGCACTGGACCATGTCTGTGATATGTGTGGCCTATATGTGTGTGTGGTTGTGTGTGTGTGTGTGTGTGTGTGTGTTAAATGGAGTTCAACTATATGCTGTATGGTCATTATCAAAACATCAGTGCAGGGTAGCTTAATTCAGTGTGTTTCCTGACATACATGATTTTAATCAAAATACTTTTTGGGGTCCTGAAGTGGTTTATTAAATATTTTACATGTTACATATATATATATATATATATATATATGGCATTATTGTAATATGTAAATGTAGCCACATTTAATTAAAATCAACTTTATTAACCCCTTGACAAACACAAATGGCACCTTGCAACATAATCAAATCGTTTTCTTTACTGTAATTGTACAAATGTTCCTGTGCTTCTGAGTCAGTGACTGCAGATATTGTTTCTGTGTCGAATGAATCACTGTCTTTGGATTTAAAACTACATTGTCCACATGGAAAACATGACAACAGTTAACCAAATACTCAGAATATCCTGAAACATAAACATAGTAAACCTACCAAAGCAGCACATCACCCGCCTCTGGCAGCACATTTGTGGTTTTCTACCTTTTATTGTGCCTTTCTTAATTTGTATTGGCACGGCTGTTTAAAAACTATTAGATAAGCTATGCATCTGAAACAATGTTGCCTCCACTTCCTCTGTTTTCCATTTAAATTACCAATTTCTTTTGTGCTTGCTGCAGAAATATAAACAAAACAAGTAGGTGTGTTTGGACATGCTGATAAATAACCTCACCCTCTGTGCTGGTCATTGTAGTTTGATACCTGCAAAGTTGGTAGTTGACGTATGAATTGATCTTGTTACTTATAATTACTTTTTACCCATACTTGGTGAATTTTAATGACCAGTGAAGCAAAGTGTGTGACACCCGAGCAACACATTACACCATCTAACACAGCTCGGAGGACCTCAGTAAGGGACTGTTCTTTACTTATCAGAGGTGAGCGGTGCCTGGGGTGCAACTTTTTTTTTTCTTTCTTTTTTTTTTTAAGCCTCCCTGAAGCTTCAAATATTTTTTTTCTTGGACCTCCCTGAGTAACTGGTGAAAAATGAATGACCCTTCCTCCACTATAAATTAGTTATTAGATTTTTAAAACATATGCTTTGATGTTTGAAGGTTAAAGGTTGAAGATGAAATCCCGGAGTTGAAAAAAGCCTCAGTTTTTCTCTTGTTGTGCATGCTGGTTAGTTCACGAGGGTTTTATGGCAAAATCTTAAATGAGACATGTAGGAAAAAAGTTTTTTTTTAATGAAATATCACTATTTTGGGTTCAGATTTGGTTATGGTTGAGTCTTTTTTCCTGACGAAAGCCTTCATCCCACAAAATGTGTTCAAGAATTGTTGGAAATTTGAAAATCCAATGATAACTTCTGTTTACATTTCCTGGCTACATAAATGGTGTCATTTCACGATTCTTGAAAATATAGGCCTTCCAAACCCACTGGAAGGCATGTTTTCTTTAGAAATTGTTGGTAAAATAAAACAAAATTCAGCCATTTAAAGGTATACGCCTCTCCCCTGAGCCAAAATAAAGTCCCTTCAAGGACCTAAAAAATTATTTGACATGCACCACCTCCTTCCTTCTCATAAGTTACAAACAATCCCTAACCACCTAGTTACACTCTAGCAACCAATCAGAACACCCTAAATATCGTAGCCACCACAGAGACGGTACGAATCTCCTCACTAAAACCCCAAAAACACACAATGAACCACATACAACAAATCAACAAACTTTTATCTAAAGCCAACCACACAGAACACCATGGCAACCACCAAGCAAAAGCATCATATATCTAATTAAAACCAAACTCAGCAGAGAAATGAACACTTGAACAAACATCAGTGGGATAAGAACTACCTAAAATGACAGAAACAATCTTTGGGAAAAGTTTTTTTTGATGTGTACTTTCAATTTTTAGTTTGGCCCATGTACCATCTGCTAACATGGAGGCAGCGGGGTTTATGACCTGTGCTACAGCCAGCCATCAGGGGCTGATCGAGATGTTTAGCTTCACTTTTGGGGAGCTGTCATGTCGTCCATCTTTATACAGTCTATGGTGAAAACTTACACCTCACTGTCATACTCACCTGAGCAGGTTACTCATTCAGCTAGCTTCAGGACATTTAGGATGTGTAACGTTTCTGTGTGTGTGTGTGTGTGTGTGTGTGTGTGTGTGTGTAAGCTACAGTTCAATAGGTAAGTGATTAGTATAATTACATTCGAAGAACAGTAGATATCAGAGGTATTAGAGTCTGTGAACGTCTGTTTACTCGTGTAGTTTACAGACCTGAGTGCCTCCACACACGCTGATCTGTGCAGCTGCGAGTGTGCGTGAATGGGTGTGTTTGTGATGGGGGGGTTGAGTGTGTATACTGCTGTGTGTGTGTGTGTGTGTGTGAGTAAATTTGGTCTCATGACTCTGGTTAAGCTGATGTTTCCCTAAGGCTGTTTTGATTGGACCTACAGCTGAACTCTGATATTTAATAATGAGCCAAGTAGTCTCTCGGTTTCTGCTTCTACCCCCACTCACACACACACACACACACACACACACACACACACACACACACACACACACACACACACACACTCTGGGAGCTAACCCAACGATTGAATCATACAGTGAAATATAAACAACTAGTGGTTCATTAGCTGATGATTTGGCCATGACACATCACTGGACCCCAGGCCGTCACGTCGTTAAACCACTTCTGTTTTAGTTCACACTGACAGTGGAATTAACTTTGTGATGCCTGGCATCTTATCTGCCCTGCAGGACGTGTTTTCTCTGTCGGTGCAGAGCCTGGAGGGCAGATTGTTTGTTAATCAGCGGAGATGAACACAACAGATAGATGATGATAAACAAAACTGCACGTTCTTACTGACAGAATCTTAAAACTTTTACCTTATGCCTCTTACAATGGAATCAAACTTACAGAAACAGTTTATGAAATAGTTATACCCTCTGTTTGTCCATCCCCCCTCCATACTTTCATGCTTTACAGGGAAGGTACATGTCTCCCTCTGCTGGTGTAAAAGGAGCATTGCAACATTTTAATCTACTGCGGAGCTGCAACTGTCTGTACATGTGGGCTCTCATCTTTTATCTTGTAACTCTAAAATAATCCGAAGTATTTTAGTCTGTGAGATGTGCTGAGCTTTTAGCAAAGGTGGGAGTAAGTCACAAGCAAGTCTCAAGTTTTAACCTTCAAGTCTCAAGCAAGTCCCAAGTGGTGAGAATGAAGCAAGTCACTGTTCAGGTCAAGCAAGTCACAAGCCACATCATTTGACATTCTGATTATCTGCCCCAGTTTCAACATTTAAGACACAGTCACAACTTTCCTCTGTGATATTTCCAGTGAATAAGTCTTTTTTCATAGCTGATTCAAAGCCAAGTCTAACATATCTTAAATTTAGCTTTCTAGCTGATGTTTGACCGGTCAGAAAGCTAAAAACTTAACCAAAGACACCTTCATGCACCTGTCCTTGTGGGTTTTGTTGAGACAGATGGGGTTGCATGTTGTGATGGATGTGTCACTGATTTTGAGCTGCAGACCTCGCTATTCTCTTCTTCCTACCGTCATCAACAACATGATCATTAAATCCAAATTTCATTACTTCTGGACTACTGTAGCTCCCTCCATGATAGCTGCCTTGTGCGTAGGCCTCTGCTGGTCCTCTGCATCCTAGTAGGTTGCCAGGTTTGTTATATTTCACTAGAAATCACACAATTATGTTTCAAAATGAAAACATAAATTCTCAACAGAGGGGCGGGATGGTGTTTTTTGTTGGCAGATCCGAAAGCTAGCTTCGCCCTGGTTCTCTCATTAAGAAGTCAATGGGATTTTTTCCATTGGATTTTGGATCACTGCAGAAAATGAGCTCTGTGGCAAACAAATGTCTATGGTACTTCCACGTTTTGTCAGCAAGATAATCCTCACACATGAACACCACCACAAGTGTTAATGCAACTACCAGAAATTAAAAACTAATGTTAGGCTGTTAACGAACGACACGGTCACATGACTAATATCGCCACCACAACTGGGCGTGATGGCGCTCTGTACGCACTGGCGCACCCTTTTTTAAGACGCATAACAGCTTCAGAATTCACAGGTGGGGTATTTACAGACATTTTATGTTGTAGAACAACATATGAAAGTCAGACCTTGACACAGACCTTATTTCAGGCATCTAACCAAAAAGTCATTCAAAAAATCCACTGACTCTGAGATGAAGGAAGCGGGAGTGCTAAAATGCTAACTCATTTCCAGGTTTTAGGACTCATTCCTGCAGCACACCTTTCTTTATCTAGAAAATGGCAAATTTTGGCAAACATTTAATAATAAAAACATAATTCAAGTTTGTTCGAGTCATCTGTCTCGTGTCCAAGTTAAGTCTCAAGACATGAATGCCAAAACAGAGTCAAGTCATATCTTTTATTAATGTCAGTCACGCAAGTCTTGCGTCCTTAAATCTGTGACTCAAGTCTGACTTGAGTCAAGTCGCGTGACTCGAGTCCCTAATCTTTGGCCTTTAGTAATGTTTTGGCACATTTCATTCACACTTGCACACACATAGCACATTAACACACATAAACCCTCGCATAAAGTCAAATTTAAAGTTTACAGTTGTGAAATCAAAACAAGGAAAGACGTTTTTTTTTCTTGGAATAAACTACAAAAGGCACGTGAACAAAATATAAATATAAATATCAGAAATACCGGAAAGTGATTTGTGTAGTTTGGGATCAATCCAAACACTTCCCAGAGACAACATTAATTCCTTCTGGGAAAATATACCCATCCCTGCAGATTGTACACTCGCCAGGTTTTGTGAGAGTCAGTCATACAGAGCAGCTCAGCATGTGTTTGACACATTCAATTTCCTTTGTTTACGTCAGTGAATGTGTGACCTGTCATCACGAGTAACTCAGACTATTTTATGATAAAACTGAACGGCCTGATCCTGGTCATTCGCTGCTATTGTTCAAAATAAATTAGTGGGTTTTGAGTGAACGCATACATAATACCTGCTGTTATAGTCTTTGACATCTGGCTAATTGTTCATACATTCCCAGGCTGCACTGTCAGGAGGGAAAATACACTCTGATTGTGTTAAAGCTGTTGTTTCATGGTGAGGAGGGAAAAAAATATCAGATTTTAAATGTCAAGTCTCACGTAGCGTAATTAATGTCTCAGAGTGCATCATTACTAATGCATCATTTACTCTTTAAATTACACGCAAACACCATTATTCTTTCAGATGTCTATCAACACTAACAGCATGAGGTTTTCCTCTCCACTTGGTTTTAGAATGGAAATAACACAGCTGCAATTAGGTGAGACAACTACACTACACATCTCTGCAATTAAGACTTTTATTTTTAATTTGTCTCCTGTTTTTATCCTGCATGGTTTTATCACATCTTGTCAAGCCTGTAGCGACTCGACTGTAACAAGGCCCGAGACGTCTGAATCTTCTGTTCTAGGCGCAGTAATTTATGCATCTCTCTGTCTCAGTGATATCAACTGAAGCAAACTGAGGAGGACAGAAATGTCATCCTTGGAGCAGACAGCCGTGTCAAAATTAAACATCCAGTGTGAGAGGAGAAAGTGGAGACGTTTTATCTAATGAGGGAAAAAGTTAAACTGAACAATGCAGTACTTGTCATCTAACACACTGTTGATATCTATCCACATCTTTATTTAAATATTGTTTTAATAAATATTTCATTTAGCATTTCAGATATTAAAATGTCTCTTAGAGCAGTGGTTCCCAACTGGTGGGTCAAGGGTCAAATCTGAATGGACCACAAGTGACTCTAAAATGAGTCAGGTTTGAAAAAAACTGTTTAGTTTTAAAAACAATGAATTTCTGGCACAGAGCTTTTATTCTGAAGTGCTGTTTCCTGTTGTAGAGTGAGTGATAAACGGACAGCTACTTAACAGAGACAGCTAACTAGCTCAACAACATGGCAAGTATGACGCTTAATTTGTGGACCTTGAACTAATGTCAAAAGAGAAATCTGGACCCCAGGACCACTGATTTAGAGGGTAAATATTCAAATTATTCAATTTTTTTTTTTGGTTGCAGTGATTCATTCCGTTTGTCTATTTTGTTTTTACAATTTTCAACAACGTAAATTTTACAATATGTTTTCAAGCCCCTGAAAAGTAGGCTTCAAATCCTAAAGGGTAAGTCCAGTATTTTTCAGCCTGGACCCCAATTCCCCATGTTTTTGTGTCTAAGTGACCTACGGGAACAACAATTTTTGACACCGGTCCAGTCTTGAAAAAGACTGCTGCAGCTAGCAGCAGCAAAACAGGCTACAATGTTAGCACTCAGGAATATGTGCACCTTTAATTTATGTCCATTAAAGGTGAATTTTTTTGCCACTGACAAGCTCAGATTGTTATTAGAAGTGTCTTACAAAATTACAGAAAGGACTCTACAAAGAAATGTAATGTTTTTCCTTATCTTCTTCTTGTCTGTTCTGTTTTGTCTCCAAAGGAGAAGTCTTGTTCTGAAATCTAGCAAAAGGTCAATGGACGCGTTAGTGAGAGTTGGAGAGACAGTGCCGGAAATAGTTTGTTAGTGTTTGAGTACAGAAAGCTTAGCTTAGTGATATCTAAAAGATTTTCACTGTCACGAAAGAATATTTAGCTGATTTTGACAACTTCAGAAAGTCTGTGAGATTTCAGAACGAGACTCCCTGCAGCGAGATTTGGTTAGACACAAAAACAAACAGACTGGATCAGTGAAAGGTAAGAACAAACGTTTCATTTCTTTTTTGGGTCCTTTCCGAAATGTTGTCAGAAACAAAAATAAGGGCTGTCAGAATCACATGTTAATTTCAATTCATTAATCACAGAAAAAAATACATCGTTAAAAAAACTAATGCTGCTTAATCTCGTTCTGTGGTGCCCTTTGACATGATGTGTTATTGAAGGGTACAGTTGCTTTGTCACATGACGGAGGCAGATGAGACGACGCTGCTTGGAACTTTTACATTTAAAAAACACCCAGATGGACCTGTTGGTAGGAGCATTGTTCTCTGCAGTTCCTGCAGTAAGGAGTTTTCGTACCAGTGGAGTACTGCAAGCTTGAAATATCACCTCAATGTAAAGCATTTAGCAGCGAACCTGGAGGTCTGAGCTAGCACAGCTAGTTTATGCTAGCGCTAGGAGCCAGCCTCATCAAGCCACACTCGACCAGGTGTTCAGACGCAAACTGAGTAAGTCTACCTGTGTCCTGACTAACTAACTCCCTTGCAAAACGGATTGCAATGGTAGCAGACCAGTTTTGGTGGCAGAGGACAGGTGGGATGATTGTGTCCAAAATCCAGCAGCTTTACTACGACACATCTGCCAAAATTCATTTAAATTTTTTCACAGCAAAAATTGCTGTATGGGATTAATTTAGATTAATTAATCACAGAGCATGCAATAAATTAGATTCATTTTTTTAATTGCTTGACAGCTCTAATACTGACAATCTGAGCCTGTATATTGCACACGACCCTAGTGGTTACATTGTAGCCTCTCTCCTGGCTGCTGGCTGCAGCGGTCTCTCTCGATACTGAACCAGTTTCAGAAATTGTTGTACCCATGATTCACTTACACAAAAAAAGGACCCAGGTTGAAAAATACCAATGCCCCCTAAGTACCTTCTCTTTAATATTAAATAGTCATGACCATCTAAGCAGCATGAAAAGTGAATGTTCTCTGGGAGAAGGAAAAACATCATTAGTTAGTATTAAATTATTAATACTCAGGTAATCTTCTTAATCAGGACTGTGAGGCTGTGGTGTGATCAGATTTTAACAGCAGCATGTCAACAAATGCAAACATCCCCACATCTCTCAACATATTTGTTCAAATTCTGCAAAATCTTCATGGTTGCACGGAGGTAAACAACATCTAAACAAGTGGCTGTGTGATCATTCTCTGTAGGACCCCACTGCTCAAGGAACTGATACTGTGTTTTCAGGTCCTTTAGGATAAGCATTATAAGGTAGTTACTATTGACTCATCCTCTACATTTGTCCAACAATAAAGTCAACAAAACATTTGTCAGTTTATTTTTTCAATCAACATCAACCCATCTGTACTGATACTGGAGAGTAGAAATGTAATTACAGCGTCCTGTTCTCTGTCTGTTTACAAACTGACGACAACACTTGATTTATTAATTCTTCAGCACACCCACGGCGTCAGTTTAATTCAAGCATCCAAAAAAAGTACAAAAGTTGGATTCTTCATCATTCCTTCTACTGCAGACTAATGAAAAAACCTTCATCCAGTAGTTACAGGGAGATATTTCACATATCTCTGAGAGCATTTAGAGGCATTCTGTGAGAACGGAGAGGCTCAAAAGCTCGAGCGATGCCAACATTCAGGAGTGGAGTGGTGGAGTATACTGCCTTTCTGTTGGAAATGGGTAAACAAAAAATATCTCTGTATACTGAAATAAATTGGGCAAATGTAGTTTCTGTGGTTTCATTATTGCCTGCATAAATCAGATTTTCTCAGTATGTGCATATTGCCCACATTTTAACAGTGTCATGATATTTGACTATTTCACTGAATGTACTGCCTCCAGTTAAAAAAAAAGGCTGCAGAAAGGCTGGGTACATTCTTCAGTCAGTGTAGCTACATTCAGACACACATATCAAATACATAAAAACAAACAGCAAAGTAAATATTCTTTGGCAGTTTCTACAGAGGAGCTGAGAGAAGCACAGCAGCAACAGGGACAGAGGGGAAGTAAACTGTTTAACTGGTAAAATGGATATAAAACAGATTTCCTCTGCAGTATAACTTGTAACAGCAGCACAAGATTTATTTCTCATAAAACCTGTTCTCCAGTGTTTGTGCTACCCACAGTGCTGTGACAAAGTTTGTGCACCTCACATACTGTTTGTGGTGATGTTTAATCTGGACTCCAGAGCTGTTGCTGGGTGAACGTCACCTTCCACAATATGCTCCTGGGAACCAGATCACTCTACACCCTAAAATCCAACATGTTTCCATTTGGATCTGTAATAAGATTTTTTTGTTTTTCATTTATTTCAAATGTATATCATCAGAAAATAAATGTTCCTATTATTTAACGTAATACTACATAACATTTTTTAGAGAATAACTTAAGTAATTTTTGGTAATTTTCTGTAAACCCCATTCTGAGGAAGATAAACAAGGTGCAGATGTTTTTCTGCAGTACCAGAAAAATGGAAATACAGCGAGAGCTGAACAGAGCAGTGACCAACAACAACCCCGCCTACATTAAAGAGGACTATCTGCAGTGGAAACGCTAGGCAGATCTGGGAACTATGTACATGTCCATAGGGGTTATTTATGGTTCTAAGGATAGTATACATAAAGTTTTTGGTGTAAACATGCCTAAGCGACTAATGGAGACAACAATTTTTTTAATTGGTCCAGTATTGACCGAGAGTGCTGCAGATGGCAGCAGCTAAACAGGCTGCAATGTACCCACTTTGGGGCATTTGTGCTGTTAATGTATGTCCACTAAAAGTGACTGTTTTTGCCACTGACAGACTCAGATTGTTATTTAAAGTGTCTGACAACATCATGGAAAGGATCCCTAAAGAGTAATTGTTTAACCAGAAAACAGCCCCATAATTGTCATCGCCAAACCCACCAGAATCTATTTTAATAAACAATAGCTTTAGCGTGTTTGAGCCAGTATATTTTCAGATCTAACTGGGTGAATTAAGGTTTTATTTCAACCACATCAGAGCTGGTGATTGTTGGAACAGTGGAAAGATGAAGCAAGATGGCTTTTGTGAGTTTTATTTTGATTTTGTTGACTTGAATTGAAGTGTATTTTATGATAATAAAGTTACTGTTTATTCAAATGGACTCTGGTGGACTTGGTGAAATCAATTTAGGGGCTGTTTTGTTAAACAAAAGGATCTCACTAATGAAAAGGTCTGTATCTGTTGGGATGCTTTACATAATGTTGTCAGACACTTGCAAAAACAAGCACCTGACAATTGACAGTGCATAATTGCCCCCAGTGGCTACACTGCAGCCTGTTTCACTGCTGTTGGCTACATCCCTCTCACACAATACTGGAGCAATTTCAAAAACTGTTGTTCCCTTTAGTCACTTAGACACAAAACGGTGTGAAATATAGGGCCAAGGTTGAAAAAAGCTGGCGTTACCCTTTAAGTTAGAGTTGTTACGATGCAATAGTGACGCCTCACAGACAGCCTGTCACTCAAAACACCCAAACCTTAAAATATGCATAACTTTAACCCTTAATGAAATGTAAACAGGTGACTTATATAATGAGGGTTGAAATTAGCTATAGAGACCAAAACTGTTTTTGTACCATATTGTAAACATGTTTATTTCTGCTGTAAAGTTTGGCTGTTAAACATTGGGGTCTGTGGGGATTAATTCGTGTCAGGAGCCAGCCTCAAGTGGCCTCATTATTTTAGCCCTGGAAGTTGCCACATATTTAAAACCCCCTAATACTATTAATTATACAGTAAAATGGGACTAGAGATGGAAATTAGCCACACGGCTACAATCTCACATGTTTACATTTATATGTGCATTAACATGTACTGTCCCATTTCTTTCTTTAAAAAATAAATAAATCTACAAATCTACAATCTACAAAAAAAAAAAAAAAAAATCAAAAATATTCTTAAAAAAAGAAAACCCAAACAATTTCTTCTGTCAAAGAAGTTATGTTCTCATGTTTTCTGCCCCGTTTGTTTGTCTGTTAGCAGGATAACGGCAAATTTATAAACATATTTCAATGAAAAATTGAGCAATAGGCCAAGGAACAAGGGATTTAATTGGGAATGGGGGTGGGGGCCATTATGTAATATTTTTGCTTTATTCTTACAAACTAATGCACTTCAGAGAAAGCAGGTGCACTGCCTAAAAATAAATTAATAAAACTTTAAAAAGGACTGCAGTGTAGAATAAGGATAAAAAAAATCTCCACATATCAGCTAAGAGCTCAAACTAGTCCCGTAGCAGTACACAGTTACTACACCTTTTTTATTTTTTTGTTTTTTGTTATTTTTGCTGCATCTTATATAAAAAGCTCATCCTTTAGCCATGTTCTCCAGATCTCATACAAGAGCTCCAATGTGTTTGTTTCCCACAAACAAAATCAGACAGTGCTCCAGTAAAAGAAAGAATCACCTAATATCTTTCATAAATTCACAGAAAGCCTTTATCCCAAATGTGTTTAAAGGAAACATGATGCTGAATGATTCTGATGGAGTTATGCACTAAGATGTAGTTTGAAAACATAGTCTGTTATAAATATATCAAATTTATGCAGCCTTTCTGGACGTACGCACTCATTTTCTGATTGATTTTAAAATTGTTTCTTGATCGACAGCGGCAGAATAAAAAAAAAAAACTTAAAGGCATATAAAAAACTTTCTCACAGCACTGTATCTTCCCCCAAAAAACAGTATGGGCTTTACAAAAGCGATAAAGGGGCACTGTCAGCGATTTCTGTTGCTCACAAAAAACTTCTCCAGTGTTTGTGTCTGTGTGTGTGCAGAGTATGGAGTGCAGAGTCACGTGAATGCTATTTGGTGTTGGGGGACAGATAGTAGGGGTGAAACAGTCTCTCATCGGAGCAGATGCTCAGAGCAGCATGTGTATGCATCAGTAACCGTGGAAACCGTGAGGTGAAGTAGCTGACGAAGCCTTCGGGCAGCTCGCCGAGAGTCTCCTGCACCTCCTTTGGCAACTCGTGGTAGTGATGCTTCTGTAACATGCAACATCAACATACATGTGTCAGAGTGTATCTACATGTATGAAAGAAATACAAGGCCTAATCTCATTTCTTATTTTTACCCCTACCCCCCCATTTTCAAGTGCCGCCCTGCCCCTCAAAACAAAGTTACAAGGGGTGGTGGTTGAAATCTTCACCTATGAAATGAGGCAATCCTTCAACACCCTGATAACGTCATCGGTAGACGTCGATCCTGGTGTAAACAGACATTTTGAATATGCTGCCTACTGCTGTGGTGATTTCTCTTGCGTTGGCAACAGGCACCCTTTTGCTGTTGTCAGGACGCTCGTAATTTGTTCAAAATTTAAGTTTCACGCTATCAATCGATCAAGCAAATCATCAAATAAAAAAGAACAGGCCACTATTGGTGTTCTGTAGGCTAACATTAGTAACCTGTGCTCTTACCCTGCCAGTATGAACTGATAGTAGAGGAGCGGCAAGTTCACTGTTTAACTTAAGTTAAATTTCGGGCATCATAGGCCATCAAAGTGGGGAAAATGTGACATGGAAATTACCCTACACAAAGAGGGTAAGGGCTAATTGGTAGGAGTAAGGGGTGTTTGGGGATTTGGCCTATGTGTATCAGTGAGTATGCATGCTGACCTTATTCCTCATGGCTCTCAGCAGATCTCTGACTGAGTTTCCTTTATATGTCCTGAACCGCCTCAGGTCTGGAATGCACACAGGAAGAAATTATTACAGACCTGTCCTGCACAGGTGTAAACAGTGCAGTTGTGTGATACTGTGTAGGTGTGCTAGGTGCCCTTACCTGTCTGTAGAGGCACAGAGATATGCATCCTCCAGTTGGTTCGGACCACTCCTCTTCCTGCAGTCTCCAGTCTGACCACAATCGGACTGTCTGCTGGTTCCTTCTCTATACGGTCACTAACGTCCTACATATGCACACAAATGTTAAAAAAAGAGACTACACCTCCCAGGTACATACTTTGACCCCTTTTTGCACATTTCCTGCTCAATGTTCCTTATCAGGAAATTAAAGAAATATGTTTCTAATAAAATAAACCAGTGAGAAATAACTTTTTCAAACTAGTAATCACAAGAGAGAGAGCTGATCCTTTGTGTATGTATGACCAACTGATTTTACACACCTGGAAAAAGAGCAGCTGCTTCTCTGGGCTCCAGAAGAACGGATGTTTGAGCACACACGCTGTGGAGGGCCGGGACTCGGCCTCAGCACTGATCATCTGCTCAATCAGATCCTGTGCTATGACGTCATCTGCATAGAGGGAGAAACAGTCGTCAGGTTTTCATGTATATTTTTACTATCGTCCAAAATACAGCTTTCCACACTTAAATGAATATTTTCATGCAGGACAAGGAGGTGGTTGGACAAATTAAAATCTTTCTATTTGAGAATGTTCTGCATTAGTATTGTGGAGGAACTGAGTGAACTAGCTTTAATTCTGGAACATAATCACATGTTTTGGCATGAATCAAGCCAGACAGACATTTGCAAAAACACTGCTCTCACCGTGTATATCCTCCATAAAATGTGAGAGTGAATATTCTCCAGAAAGGATGTTGACTTGTCGTCTTAATGCATCACCAAAAGGGTGCTGCCCCCTGCTGACCACGTAGTAAAACACACAGCCTGCAGAGAACACGTCCACTGCTGCTGTCTGTAGAGAGAAAAGGAGAAACACTGCATCAACAAAATACCAATCTCTACATTAGAGTTCCTCAATCTTGGGGTCCGCTGAGTTTGTGGGTATGTATATATATACTGTATATATATACATATTTATTTATCTTTTTGGGGGGGGGGGGGGGACAAAAACAATCTCTATAAAAAATCAAATATGAAGGTTTAAGGGTCGGGACACAGGGCCACATCTTTAACCGCCTGGAAACAGTGAGGTCAGGCGCTGGCTGTTAAAATTGTGCCTATTCTGTGCCAACTTAAAATGGCGCAGAGACAGGTTTCGCCTGCTGTGGCAAAGTGACCATAACCAGCACCATATCTTGGCCTACTTACAAAAAAATCTCAAGTTGGGAGCTGATTTTCTTCCAGGCTTTTTTTTTTCTGAGTATGTATTTGATCTAAAATATCCATGAGACAGATATAAAGCTCTAGGAAGCCCTGCACTAAAATGATCAACTTCTCCTTCATATTTACCACAGACTGATATTTACAGAAAAAGGGAAAGATATCTGACAGCTGTGATTGGTTGTTCCTCATCACGTGACATGCAGTGGTTATTGCTGAGCTCCAAAAGTTGAACTTTGTTTATCTCAGGGCGCAGTCGCCGAGCCCTGAAAAATAGGCACTAGGGGACTCTTATGCGCCGTGACGGTGTCACTCTAAATTTTTTGAGCATGTCTTCCACACATCTACACTGACAACAATGAATTTGAGAGCATAAACAACGAGGCATGTGAACGTCCCCTAAAACAAGTGATTATTACATTATTATACAAGTCATTTGGCACTCCCTGTATTTCTTAAAAATAAATTCCAAAGTATGTCTGATTTAAATTAACACAACACAATGAAAAATTCTGTGACAGGTGCACAGACCTTCAGGCTACATATGAACCTGTTTTTATCATCTATAACTTTCTCACTGTGGCCATTTTAGCTAACAAGTTGACTAAGTGTTAAAAGAAAGACACCTCTGCTGTATTAAGTATGTGGGTGCATCCTACCGGTTTGTTGCCAGGAGTATCCCGCAGTACTTCAGGAGCTATCCACCCTTCAGTTCCTGGTATTCCTGACCGCAAAGAGAAGCTGCTCCGACCGTCTGGGATCTTCTTACAGAGTCCAAAGTCAGAGATGAGGGCTCGGACTCGACCCAGTGCGCTAGGGCCAGAAAGGAGGATGTTCTGGGCTTCAGGTCACGATGGACTAAACGGACAGATGATGAAGAAAACAATGTTTTAGCTGTCCAGGTTAGGCTGTACTGAAGTGCCATCTGTGTCTGAAGGAAAGAATTGAGAAACATCATTTGTGTTTGCACTTGTATGTGTACATATATTTAGCCATATGAGTGTGTAACTCAGACCTATGTTGAGTGAGTGGAGGTGTGAGAGGCCACTCATGGTCTGTCCCAGCAGAGTTATAGGATTCAGCTCAGGAAAACAAGACGGATCCTCCACATACTGCACAGAACACACACGCATAAAAAACATATGATGGGTTTGTTATTAAACGGATGTTATGGTAAACAGGAACTGCTTGAAAATGATAATAAAAATTCATCTGACAAGGCCCTACAGTACTGACCGTGCTGCAGGGTTGCAGTGCACAGCTCAATGGCGATGTAAGTGAAGAGGCGGTCTCTCTCTGTGCAGAAATATCGGATGACGTTTGGGTGTGTGTCAGACTCTCGGAGGAGCTGCACCTCACGTTCTGCTACCTCAAAGCACTCCGGCAATATTCGCTTCACCGCTACGTGTCGTCCATCAAAATTACCCCTAAAGTCCCAAAAAAAATAAGATATTAAGCACAGTACTGTATGTGTCTCAGAACAATGTAGTTTATTTCAGAAGCTTTTTTTCGTTAACACATGCAGGTTTTGTTTCCTTTTTGTTAGTGATGACGATTTTAAAAAGCATGCCATGAATATTTAGTTAAATTTTCACTGCAAAACTCAAATCTTTTTTGCTGGAGACATTTTGATATTTCACATGAGGAAAAGCACAGGTGTAACTACTAAAATTAAAAATGTCTGAATTCTACTCAGCTGCGTCAGTTTCAGGGTCCTGGTATTGGTAATGGCATTCTCTCTATCACACTGTCACGACCAAGGGGCAACCTCCAGGGTGAAAAACTGCCGTTTTTTGAATGGCCAATTGAGGCTGGCTCCAGAAAGCAAGTCCATCCCCTTAGATGCCCATGCTAAAATGACCAACTCACAGAGGCAATAAACATGTTACAGCCTGGTACAAAAAACTGTTTTGATCTCTGTAGCTAATTTCAACATTCATGGCAACTGTACAGGCAGTGATTTTTTTTATATAAAACTCACCTATTTACATTTTATTAAGGCTTAAAGTTATGCATACTTGAGGGCATGGCCACTCTGAATGACAGGCTATCTGCCAATAGCAATCCTCAGGCTCTTAGTCAGATCCAACTCTCGCTCCTCCACAGCTCCACATTCTCATCCAAATATGGTCACTGCTGGCCCCAAAAAACTAAGATGACAAAAGCCAAAATGCCAAGCTCGAGGCTTCAAAACCTGAGTCCACAAATCATGGGTGATGTCACGGTAGCTACAGCCATTATTTTACATTATTCAGTGACATGTTTCACTTTTATGCTTATGTACCTGCCCGTTAGATCCACAGACCCTGGAATGATGTGTTCACTCAATGACTGCCTCACTGATGTTAAAATCTGAATGTAAAAACATTTTCTTCAGCTGAACTCAGGCAAAACAGAGATTGAGGAAATCAGGTCAGCCGAGTCAGGGATCCCTTTTATGTCCCTTCTTAAAACATGTGTCTATTTGAGAGCCTTTCCTGATTTTACTTGAATTTTAAGTTCATTTAAACTGTCTTTTATTTCCTCAGATTTTATATACTAAAGTGTTTTCATCAGTTCTTTCAAAAGTTAATTATTGACATGTAAAGCACTTTGTAACTTTGTTTTAGCACCTGTGCTTCACCTACTGTGACATGTCTAAAGGCCTAAGCAACAACTTGTTTGAAATCACAGTGACCATTTAGACACCTTTATATTACATGTATATGTATTATAGACTGTATATTGTGCAGGAATTATGTAATATACTGTTTGTAGAGGTATGCAGTGGACTGTTTAGAAAACAGTTTATCTGGTGTTGTGTTTACTGATGCTCCAAAATCCTAGATTTGACATTAAGCTGCCAGCCAATGACAAATAATAAACAAAAGTCTAAGTGGATGGTGAGAATCAATATTATGATATGCTTGAAAATGTGTGGCAGAAATGTCAAGTACACCTGTTTAGCACTTATATGGTCATTTGAAGGACAGGACCATTAAATGTTGAAACAGCACTGTGGTAAAATAGAAGTACTGTACCTGAACACAAAGGTTCCCGCTGTGCCGTGTCCAAGCACCTCAGATGGAGTGAAGGAGATTTTACCAACGTGCACCTCCTCACTGTTTCCCTCTGAGAGAGGGAAGGAAGGAAAAAAGAAGCAGCAAGAAATTAATCTCATCTTAATGCTGAGGACAGAAGGAAATAATATCTACTTTGGTATATTACCTGCTGTGGGTTTGGGCCCTGAGGTGCCATTTCTATCGACATCTGAGGTGCTGCCCCCGCTGTGAGGGCGAGGACTAGGTGGAGGGTCAGCAGATGCAGGCTGAGACTCTGAATTCAGAGGAGTGAAGATATTCAATGTGTGTTTCTCTTTTTCTGTGCCCAGTTCTAGACCAGTTCAATCAAGGACTGAAGAATATATTGAACATTTCTAAGCTTTGAGAAAATTATACTTCAACACTACTTCGTGCAGTTTAATAATCCATCTCTCAAGTGCTATTCAAAGGAAAATGATTAATCATTGAACTGGACACAAGGGTCATTAAATAAAGGGAACACAGCTCTATAGAGAACTTGTGTTGTAAGTTACTTACCACTGGAGATGTTTGTGTCAGTAGAGAGGGTTGTGTCTGAGGGGACCGGGGTCACGGTCTGCATGTTTGTCTGCATGCGCTGGAGACGAGACTCAAAAGCCTCCTCCAGCTGCTTTTGAGCTTTCAGCTGATGAGCTGTGCGCTGGAGAAACATACAAAGATACCTGTTAGAGGATAGTGGTTGAGAGTCAGTATTGAAGCAGACGAATAGCTGGAGCTCTTCTTTGAATGAGTATGAGATTATAAAACTCTCTTTTACAACACTGCTGCAGCTCTGTCAATAAAAACGCAGCAAACTACCACTCAGCCCAAATGTCATGAAAGACAAGTGTTAAGACACTGATAAAAGAAAGAGGCATTTGAAGTGTATGCCACCCCATAATCAGTACTTGAGCAACAAATGATCCTCCATTATATAAGCTGATTAATGCATGAATTTATGAATATTTCTTTGCAGACATTATTGTCTTTATATGAGACATGAGTTTCATAGTGTAAGCAAAGTGCATCAGAGCAAAGCAGCACAGCACTCGTGAGAAATTTCGCTCTCCAAATAAACTTTAACTTATCTATTATTTATTTATTGCCCCAATTTCTGTTCCTTAAATAAACATGAAGACATATATTGGTGATTTTCTTTCTTATCCCTGTTAATAATAAGACAATATATACCATGAGAGACATCACATAAAGGTATTTTATTGTATTACTACTGCAAGAAAACCATTAGAAAATATACTTGTGAGGTTTCTACTTCTAGTTTTTAACTGAGAGCAGTCTCAAAAGACCAAACAGAAATGAGGCCAAAAAGAGGTTGTATTTTGGTAAGGGTTTAGGGCACCCTGAGGAGTTTTCTTTTAAACAAACAAAAGTTAAGTTTGCATTCACTGATACTCACAAAACACACTGTGTGTATCCTTAAGGCCTAAAAAATGTGTTGAATGCATTTCCTTCCTCTTAAAACATCTGCACTTTTTAAATCCAGCATTGTTTACATCCATGATTACTATTAGAGATGTCCCTATACGATCTCAAAGATCAGTACTGGAGCCAATCAAGGCATGTTTTAAGTGATCGGGATCGGCTATTGAGCTACACAGATCCTTCGTTTTACATCAGCTGTCACACAAATAGTTATTCATTTGTAGCGTTCATGCACAGCAACTCAGGAGTCCAGCCATCGTCAACTTTCCAACTCTCTGCTGTCTGTTTCTCCATTCTGTGTGTGTGTGTAAGCAGAGGCTGAGCCCCTCCCGTAGCAAAACACCACACACCATAAACAACAGCAAAATTCACTATGAGGCTGTTTATTTCTGTTATTTACCTAATTTATGTGCACTTTTTTAATCTCAGCTCAGTGTTACAATCTCTTTAATTTAAATCTATTTATGTTCATGATTATTTATTTAAATTAATGTAATTCACACAAAAGATGCACAGATAATAACAATAAACAAATACAGTTTGTTCAAGGTAACTCAGGCAAAGGCTGCACCCGAATCAACAAACACTGGAAAATACTCTCTTAAAGGGACAGAGACATTCCCGTAAGACAACCACAAGGCCCAAAGGATTAAAAGAGTTTGTTACTTTCTTTTACTTTTATTATTTATTTATTTTTTTAAATTAAAATCAAAAATCCTGGATCAGCTTGAAAGTAGGGAATATTTTTCATGATGCATTGTAAAGCTATTTAATCATCAAACTTATACACTGGATTGATTTTAATAACTTAAGTACCTAAAGTGTGCACTGTACAGTTGTATCATCTAGGAAAATCAGGACTTGGTATCAGCAGATACTCAATGTTAAATGACTCGGTTTGGGATCAGAGGGAAAACGACTTAATCGGGACATCCCTACTTGCTATCAGATGTTTTCTGCCCTGTCTTTTCTGGTGCATTGCTGCATATCATAAGAGTGTTACCACCACTTGCTGATTAGTGGAATAGTGTGAAACTGATGGCAGAAGTGTTTACGTCATCCACGTGCGCACACATGCATGTACATCCTTGTGAGTGTGCACAAGATTAACAAAACAGGGACCCACTCATAGAAAAATAGCCCCATAGCGCTACAAGAGGCCCAAAACTCCACAGGATAGCTTCAATCTTTTGCTTGTATCATCACTCTTGTCTCAGATTGATACAGTTTGTCACCATGTGTTCCTATCCTCCAGAATGAACCTACAAAACTGCATCTTAAACACACATGCATCCAAACAAATAGACAAAAAACACACAAACTCACAACAGGGTATGTGAGCACAAAGGCCAGCCACCCTCCCAGCAGCAGCGTCAGAACAGCCAAAGTGAGGCGGTCCTGAGTCATGTAGACAGGCAGCACGGCGGCCGGTTTCTGAGCCTGTCCTGTCGTCTTCCCATCAACTCCTCCTCTATTAGCATTAGTGTCGCCATGGCCACCAGCAACTGTCTGGAACTGAAGGACACAAAAAGACAACAGGGATGAGAAAAAATGGAAATATAATGAGGTGTCATTTGTTTTTATCTTTGTTTGTCATCATTGTTCTCCGTAAAGCAGTTTATGATGATAAGTGGCTGTTAATGGGGCCTTTAGCAGTTTGTCACTTCATTGCCTTGGCCTATGAGACAGCTTCAAGTGTGCCATAATAGACAGTAATAAACTGATAGGAGAGGGCTATTGTCAGATATCATTCCTGTGATGTAGTGACTCTCAGGTGCAGACTGCAGTGGCGGCACAGAAGTAGTTTGGAGCTGTGACTCACGTAGCGCTGATGGTAGTAGGAGGCAGGGGAGGCAGAGGAGGCAGAAGGTCGAGGGGGGATGACTGCCTCGCCAGAACGCTGCAGGCCGGCTGGGAAATCCCTCAGCATGGTGGTGTGAGCGACTGGAGGGAGCTCATGATGACCTAAAACACACAGTTACAATGCATTCAGAGCTGCCTGAGTGTCTGTGTTTGTGTCGGGGTTTGGATCACTTTCTTGACTGATAAATAAATCAGAGAGATATTAAAGTTTTAGGGGAGTTTTGTGACCTTTTTTTCTTAATAATTCCGTTAGGGTGAATCAAACTCTTCCTCAACAAGAAATAAACTTGATGATGAATTTTAATGTCTCTGCATGCAGTTAGAAGACACGCTGAACATAAGGTGAGATTATCCAAGCATAAATTATTGTGATGTTTGTTGTTTCAGCCCCATGTAGCTTCTCTGTTCAGAGGCAGACAAAATGCACCTTCTGCAGCAACAGGGATTCAATACCTTGCTGTCATTTTAAAATTAACACTTTTCTCGATCAATATGTTTTGCAAGAAAATAAAGAACCTTGATAATTGCTCTGTGGTTTGGAGGTACAGTTTACACAATACATACACTCAATTCGTATTAGTATGCTATGGCTGTAGGGAACTCAGTATGGAAACACACTATTAATACATAAATTACAGATTAGTTTACTTCGACCAGCCACCCACCGTTTAAGAGGTTTAAATTTTCATTGCTATTGGATGACATCCAGCAATGACTGTTTGTCTGTGTGCGTGTGTTTACCTATTAGCAGCCAGTGGTTTTTCCGGCTGTTTGTGCTCCCTGGTGGGTAGCGCACATCAGTGGACGGTGTGATCTCACACTCCCCCCGCTCTCTGACTGTCACTCCAGCTGTCATCGGACCCTCGATTCGAGCCAAAGTCAGTCCCCGAGGCTGCCACGGCAACAAGAAGCACAAAACAGTCACATAACAGCCATCTTGTCATCACCCTGATTTATTATCAGTTCCTGGCTGTCTGACACACCTGATCTGATCACTGTAATAACTATGAGTGTCCTGTTGAAGCAGGAGGGAGAATCTCCACAGGTGCATGAATAAAAAAAACTGTGTGTAAATGCAGTTATACAATGAACACAGACTATATATTTAAACTCACAACTAATGAGACTCCATGGTGGACAAGGGAAGTGGAGGCGTAGAGGTGGGTGTCCAATTTTCCAACATAGAGAGTGGGTCTTAAAGAGAAAAAAGTCAGGTTATTCTCTTAGGTAATTATCTACTGATTACTTTTCCACTGATTTCCAAAGTATAGCAAAGTATAGCAATAAATGAAAAAATAAATGCCAGTTTTGAATCAGAATTGTATGTTTCTTTAATTGTAATACGGCCACAAAAAAAAACTTGTTTCTGATAGGCTGGCAGGTGTCCTTCAAAACAAAAAAACAGTCATCTCAAACATAGCTCCAGCCAACAGTTTAACAACTGCTGTAAATCAGCACACAGGGTACTGTCTATTAAACTGCAGTCCCAGTAGTTCATGCTGCGGTGCCAGTTAACTCACAGTGGTAATAAGGCTAATCAAAGGATAAACAGAGTGGGTTATGTTTTTCAAGGGATCGTAGGGGATCGTTTTATTATACTACCTACAGTAGATAGCGTTTGGCATGCCGCCAGTTTGCAGAAGCAGGGAGGAGTAGCGACATGGAAACTAAGCTTTGGACAGGGGTAGCAGCAAAATGTATTTTAGCCACATAAAAAAAAATAAAAATCAGTTTTAGTGTACACTGTACAATATTTACACCGCTTTACCTTGCCGTCAGACAGCTCTTTTCGACGGGGAGCTGAAGCTGTTATCTATGCTCTCTTCAAAGCCAAACTCTATTAGCAAAAACAGTCATTTTAACTCACTACACAAGAGCTGCTGGTCTACTCCTATGACCCATAATAAGACTGCTAGTTAAAATTACTGTTTTTGTCAATGGAGTCCGGTGGCTTTGAAGAGAGCATAGTTAAGTTTCGGTTTCAGATCAGTCCCCGGACATAAAGGACTGTCTGACGGCGAGGTAAAGTGAAAATATTCTAAATATAGTGTACACTGAAACTGTTACTGATTATTTACGGTGACTTGTTTTAAAATACGTTTTGCTGCTGCCCCCGCTCGCAGCACTACATTCCTTAACTTCTGTGCAGGTACTCCTGCTTTTCCAAACTTGGGGCACACCAACCACCATCTACTGTAGGTAATACACTGACTATGATTAAGTACCTCATACGACCCCACTTAAAAAAAACTGACGTATCTTGATAGAGAAAATAACAGACTCAGCAGTTCTTGCTCTGCCTTGCCCTCATTAAACTTCAGTGCCAGGACACCTTTTAGTGTATCATCACTTACTTAAATTTTAAGTAAGCTTGTCGGAGCAAATCGGAAAAGTGTTGGCCAAGCTTTGTGCAGACTGAGAGCCCTCTAGTTACAACTTGAATAAATAATGTAATCAGACCAATGAACATCACAAGGCTCTTTCGTATTCATGTTTACACTGTTTTTCTTACACAAGCTGTGTTTGTGCGCTGGCTTGCTCCTTCACAAACTGATAGCTCCACTTCAGTGTAGAGTGTGCGTCTGCGTGATCGTTGGCAGAAGAGAAGGTGAGGAAGCGTAGCGTTTCCATGGCGAGGGACAGGTGGGGCGCATGTCTAAGAGAGTCGCCAGAGTACAGGTAGACCCCTACGACAGGCGATCCATAGTTCTGACTCCACAAGACGTCACCTGGAAGAGAAAAACACGCACACACTTGCAGCCTTATGCTGGGGTTGCGATGTAAATAAACACATCAACCTCTCACACACATAAAAGGTGATAAAATATTCACATAATAAAACCACACACCTCCCCCTACCTGTCTCTCTGTCAACTGTCACAACGAGACCATCACCACTCGACACAAGATGGGCCATCTCTGGAAGTGCAACAGGTTGGACAGGTCAGTGTTGGACAAGTTGAGACGTGTCAGCTTTGAATCTTTTCTCGTTCTTGCAGATTTGAACAAATTAAGTCCTCGTGCTTTTGATTGCCATATCTTGAACCACTTTAACTGTATGTTTTAAATATAAATATTAAACTAGAAAGTACTCAGCTAAATCTATATCTCCAACAATATGTAGCAAAAGGCACGTTGACAGACAATTATGAAATACATGGGCCAGATTTGTATTATTCAAGTACAGTAAGTGCAGTAGTTCATGAGCAAATGGGAATGATATTCAAAAATGCTCTATTTCACAATGTTGAGAAATCCTTGGAAAGATTTCTGGACTCAAGTCTTTACCAAAATATGAATTACTTGTTCTTTGACTGAGGCCTTAACTTGATACTTTATTTGACTGAAATCTGTTGACAGATTTTTGAGATATTCTGCTGACAAACAAACAGGACTTGGTGAAAACAACTAAACTTTGAGATGAAAGTGAAACCTTTGACCTTGAAAATAGTTAGACGACACATTTAAATATAATTTAGCACTGACTGAAATGGTATAAGTATAACATTACAGTGACCTAAAGTGACTCTAAGAGAGTCTTCAGTGGCATATTTTAACATTTCATAGAGTACTAATTCTTCACAAATGCACCTGCTCTGTACATACAGGTACCCAAAGATGTGTTTTGTCTGTTTTTAAGGTCCAGTGTGTAGGATTATGGGGATATAACAGACACTGAATATACATTGAACTAAAATCTAAATGCAACACTTTTGTTTTTGCTTACATCCACAGGTTTAAATTAAAGGCATTATTTATGCACTCAGTAGATATATTTCTTTCAAATTTTGGTCTCAGATGTGTTAAAATCTGTGTTAGTGAGCACTTCTACTTTTCCATGATAGTCCATCCACCTGACAGGTGTGGCATATCAAGATGCTGATTAAACAGTATGATTACTACACAGGTGTGACTTGGGCTGGTCACCATTAAATGCCACTCTAAAATGTGCAGTTTCATTACACAACACAATGCCACACATGTCCCAAGTTCTAAGGGAGCGTGCCATTGCCATGCTGACTGCAGGAATGTCCACCAAGGAATTTTACTGAGGAATTTTAACCAGGAGAAGATTCAGCTGGTTGCAATCTGCCATCCTGGCTGCTAGATGTCACTAAATCCCCCTAAATCTTACACACTGCTCCTTAAAAGCTCAAACTTATCACAAAGCAGGTTCTGCAAGTGGTAGTAGTTCATGTTTACTTTAAAATAATCCAGCCAATTAACCCTCCATAACTCAATGTGTGTGCAGGGATGTGTTTGTGAGAGACGTACTGTAGTCTTGTTTGTCGTCGTAAGGTGGAGCAGAGTAATCATTGTATGTAGCGTTCCATCGCAGCTCCTGTGTCTTAGTGTCAAACATGGTAACCATGTATTCTGGAAAAAAAGACAAGTGCAAAGTTCAACAGTACTCCAAGATGCATGAGAATACCTCAGACATCTGTACGTGTTTATGTATGCGATGCATGTTAGTGTGCGACATACCTGTACGTCCAATGTACAGCAGAGGAGTGTTGGGGCAGATGGACTCAGAGGTGGAGGTGGTTAAACTGGTTTGCTTTTCACCTGTCTCAGGATCGACCACAAACCACACATCCTGCTTTTTACCTTCATGTGCACACACACAAACACACACGCACAGAAATGTTAGCCAACAGCCGTGCAGTATTTCAAATATTTATAAGTCTTGTCTGTCATACTCCATCTCTGACAACCGTCTGTCTCACACACTGTGATAAGACCAAGTAGGTCTGCACATACCACACACACACACACACACACACACACACACACACACACACACACACAATGTCTCACCTGTATAGAGTATACCATCAGAGCTCCTGCAGGGAGCCGACTGGACCAGCTCTGGGATGGTGAAGGGCAGTTTCTGCAGGTACATCAAAACAATAAGCTCATACAGAGAAAACTAACACACAAACACATGCACATAAATACACTGCATTGTTTACCATCAGGCCTTCCTTATGTTTGCCCCCCAGGATATACAGACTGCCATCGTTGGGGTCTGGGAGAAACCCTGGCCTATAAAAATAACATTCATACATCAATTCATTGATTATTTAAAATATGTCAACATTGTTGCACCAGTATTTCTTCCAATATCTTACTTTGTCTTAAAGGTCAGCGTTTTTGAATCTAGACCACCTTTTCCTATGTTTTTGCGTCTAAGTGACTAATAGAGACAACAATTTTCGAAATTGATCCAGTATTAAGATAGAGGCTACGGGCAGCTGTACAGCGTCACTTTACGTCCTTTTAAAGTGCTTGTTTTTGTCACTGACAGACTCAGATTGTTACTATAAGTGTCTGACAACATAAGGAAGAGACCCCACAGAGAAATGAAACATTTTTCTTCACCTTTCACTGATCTGGTCTGTTTCTACGTGTGTCTAACATAGTCTCACTCAAGGAGATGTCCCACTGTAAAATGTCGCAGACTTTTCCACATTGACAAAATGAGCTTAATCTTCAGCCACGACATTGAAAATCTTTTGAATCTGTGGTTCCCATCTGGTGCGACCTCAGGGTCCACATTTCTCCTGAGTCATGAGTTCAAAGTCTACACAGTTTAATATTTCAGCGTCATACTTGTGTTTGACCATGGTGTTGAGCTAGTCTGCTGTCTCTGTTGAGTAGCAGTCCATTATTCACTCACTCAACAGCAGAAAACAGCACTTCAAAATGAAAGCTCTGTCCTGGAAATTCACTGTACTCTGAAATAAAGTGTATTTTTTACAAACTTGACATGTTTGCAAGTCACTTGCGGTACATTTAGAATGGACCCATGACCCACTTTTGGACTGCAACCTACCCGTTGGGAACCACTGTTTTAGATAGTACAAAGTTATGCTTTCTGAACTCCACCACTCGTAACAGTACTCCTCTCACCAACTCCTACTAACGTTTCCACCATTGTTTTGCCTGCAACAAGTCACCTGAGGACGAGACTTCTCCTTGAGCGAGACTTTGTCACAGGTAACAAACATACCAGAGAAAGGTAAACATTTAATTTCTCTGTAGGGTTTTTTCCTGTCATGGTGTCAGACACTTCTAATAACAATCTGAGCCTGTCAGCGCAAAAACAAGCACTTTTAATGGACAGAAACTGATGGCGTGCAATTGCCTGTAGGGACTACACTGCAGCCTGTTTCGGCTAGTGTGGCTGGAGCAGCTCTCTCTTAATACTGACCCTGTTTAAAAATTTGTTGTTCCTATTAATCTCTGAGAGACAAAAAAAAGGAAATAAGTGTCTAAGCTGAAAAATACCAAAGTTTGCCTTTAATAAATATGCTTCCTGAAGGCTTATCAAGATTAATGTAAAATTGACGCTTTTTAAAATTTAAACCAGGAAGTATCTGATCAAGGAATAAGTACACATGACTACAAATCTGCCACAATTTGGTATATGACAGTTTTCAATACTGTGCTATGAACATATTCCTAATGTATTGCACGCATGTCTATATACTGTGTATGTGCACGTATACTTGCTTGTGTACGTGTGTTACTCACTCTGTGAGGTAGACAGGTACTTGAATAATGGGGTCTGAAAGAAATCAAAGAAAATATCATGATGAATATTTAAAGATGACAACAAAGATGAAGGAAACAGTATTGACGTTTCTGTGTATGAACCTTCTCTCAGGGTCCACTTGATGTCCCCTGACTGTTTGGAGACGGCATGCAGACTGCCGTCCAGCGTGGAGACAAACAGGAGGGATTCTGGGAGGGTGACTGATCTGACTCCTCCAACCTGATGGGTCGCCAGCAAGAGAAAGAGAAAGAGAAAGGAACTTACAACCAGCTGTCTGACAGTTATCAGGTCATGTACATCTGAGGTTTCAGCATAGCTAGACTGCAGCATGTGTGTGTGTTTGTGGGTGTGAGTGGGTGTGTCAGATCCGTCAGGGGTTGACAGCCCAGCTTTGTAGGAAATTTCATCTCCAGTAATTATACTGAGTTCCTCATTTAGCAGGATATCCTTATCCCTTCCTCCTCCTCCTCCTCCTCCTCTTAACACTATGCCCTGTACTGAGAACTTGTCTGTTTGTCTGAGAGTGAGTGTGTGTGTTCACCACTCCCATATTTACCCACTAACGGGTGGTAACTGGCAACTATGGTACAAGCACACCATTGAAAACACCATATCTTTATGGAGTACACTGACTCAAGACGCTCACAGAGAGGCTCGTGCGCGCGCACAGACGTTGAAACCCACGCACACACACTCACAGACACACACACACACACACACTACACACAGTATTAACTTTCTTCCGGCAATTTGGACTAAACGTCCTATCATCATATCATGGCAACTTTACTCGGGCCTGAAATAGACACAGAGGAGCAGTGGGATGCCAGTTGCGGTCCCCGCTGCGCAGAAATAGCAAGACCCAAACGGTATTAACAACAACAACAGAAACACCCACACGGAGTTTAAGGGTTACAAACTTTACCTGAAATATTGTGCCTTCCCAGGACAGCAGGAGGAGGAGGAGGAGCAGGCGTCCCAGAGCCCCCATGACCCCCAAAACACTTTGTTTCATGGCTGTGAACAAACGGAGGACTAAAGCTATTGAACTAACAACAGAGGTCGAACTCTCTGTCCATTTCCAGCGCGCGCGTCCATCTGTCAGAGAGTTAGCACCGGCAGTTTAACATCGTTAAAGCCGCGAGGCCAGTCAACAAACACGGTGAGAGCTAAGCTAGCAGCTCCGCTTTAAATCCATAATAACAGCTACGCTGCCGATCTTGTCACTTTCCCATATTTCCGTGTTGGGACGGAACCGGTGACGTCAGGAGCGGACTGTCAGGCAGCGAAGGGGGGCGGGGTCCGTCGCGTCCCTGCGCTGAGGCTCAGCCAATGGGAGGAGGGGTTTGGGACAGAAGGGGCGGGGCTATGGAAACGGCTGGAACACGTGGAAACAGACAGCAGGGCAGTTGTGAGCGCAACAAGAGCGGCTTTTTGTGCAATAGAAAGTGGTGGAGTGCGTCATTGTCTGTTGTTCACTCTCCTCTTACACTCCCTACAGCACTGGGACGATGTAACTAAGTACAATTACTCAAGTACTTTACTTAAAGTCAAAGTACTTCCGTTTTATGCAACTTTAAACTTCCTCTTCACAACATGTCAGAGGCAAACTGTGTTCTTTTTACTCCTCTATATTTGTCTGACAGCTTCATATATATTTATCATCAATTATATACAATATTTTCTCCCTAGATGTAGTAGAATAGAAATATACCATGGCATGAAAAAGAAAGACTTAAGTAAATATAATTAGTTACAGCACTTTTCATCCCTGACTTGATTAGAAATATTGTACTTTTAACATTTTATTTTGTTATTTTCATTTGGTGGCTAATGACATTGCAGCGAAAAAATAATTTTATAATGGACTACAATTCATTTACAGTATATTAAGTTCATATCAGGTACATTTTGTTTGGGGTATTGTATATAACTAATTAATATTACATTTATTATTAATTATAAACAATATGTCCCTCCTAAATGTAGTAGAGTATAAATATACCATGGCATGAAAAGACTTGAATAAAGTACCTTGAAATCTGTACTGAAGTACAGTAGGCCTACTTAAGTAAATACAAGTAGCTACAGTACTTTCCACCCCTGACTTTCCCTTCATTATATTTTAGAAAGTATTGTACCTATGACATTTTGTTTCCTTATTTTTCATTTGGCAGGTGGTGACATTGCAGGCAAAAAAATTATATAATTTTATTAAATATAATGGATTACTACAGTATATATATATAATAAGTTCATGCCATGTATACTATGTTTTGGGTATTGTACTATATTTAGTATTAATTATATACAATATTTCCCTCTGTGACAGAGTAGAAATATACCATGGTATAATAAGAAAAGACTCAAGTTCCTCAAATTTGTACGCAAGATAAATACTTGATTGTATCAGTTACTTTCCACCTCTGACTTTCCCTTCACTAGATTTTAGAAATAAATATTGCACTTATGACATTTTATTTCATTATTTTTCATTTGGCAGGTAGTGACATTAAAGGTAAAAAATATATATAATTTTATAAAATATAATGGATTACTATTAATTTACCTTCAAGTTATCAAGTATACTATGTTTTGGGCATTGTGTATGAAGCAGTTGACTTTATGTAATTAGTTACTCTCCACCTCTGATTGTCCCTTCACCAGATTTCTTAGGGAAATATTAAAGTTTTGACTTTACATTGTTATCATTTATTTGGCAGGTGGTGACATTGCTGTCTAGGATTAACATAATTTCAGGAAATATAATGGATTACTATTGATTTACAATATGTAAGATTTATATCTAGTATACTGTATTTTGGAAACAGAACTATGTTTTTATTTGCTTATTCTGCCTGCGTAGTCTCTTGTGTAATAACCTTACACATAATGTCATTATGCATCTTAAGCACTTTCATTCTTGATATCGAATTACATTTTGGAGATAAAACTTCTGTACCTTTACTTAGAGATGTACTGTACTACTTTCATTAGATAGTTTTGTCAAAATTGAAGCAGTAGAGGACAAGATTAAAGTTCATAATTTGGATCAAACTCCAAAATGCTTGATCCAGCATTTTCCATACTTAAGCAAAAGCATCCATTAATTAGACCCTCATTACCTGGTAAACACCTGTTTCTTTCAAAACATATGCCCCCTGTTTGTTTAACTTTTACTTAAAATTAGTAAGTCTTTAAAAATGTTGTTAAAAATTAGTCGTATCCTCCTGAGCCACACAAGAAATTATACAACTGTTTTCAAGAGCTGAGAGGTGCTCACCTTACTATGAAACTCACTTTACCTTAACTTACTCCCGTTACACTTTTATAATATTTTTGCTTCAGATATGTGAATACTTCTTCAATATACGCAGTAAAAGTAGAAAAAGAAAGACAGACATTTGCAAAAACACTTTACTTCTCTGCAACATGTTTCCCTTCAGAGAGATGTCAGCCAACAGTCAGTCCCAGTCCTTTCCCTTTGACTTACCAAAATACTATTCACAAAATACGATTCAAAGTGCCTTTCCACTGGGAAACCAGACTGGGATAATACAGCTTGTAAGCAGGTGTGCTTCAGATATGAAATGATGACAACAATAAAATAATACTGGCAGGCACTTCTGTCATTTGAGGTATGCACGACACAAATAAAACAAACAGCATCATAGACTCGTCTTTAAAGGCATTTGCTGGCTGTGTGCAGGTAGTTGAGGTTTGGGCTCCACACACAGTGCAGTGCCCAGGCCTTTGGCTCTCGGTGGTCTACTGGTGGAGCATGCTGTCAGGTTTGGGATAGCCAAACAGCTTAAAGTCTGGTTCGTACAGCCTGTACAGTTCTCTCCTCATTGTTATGGGAATCTGTGCAAACCAGTCTCTTTCCCAGCTGGCCGCAGTGCGGTTTCGAGCCCCTGAAGGGAAGCGTAGCAGATGATCCACCTCCAGAAGCTTCAGCAGGTGCTCCGCATCTGTTTCCAGGGTTTCTAGTCGTCCAACAAAGTCGTACTTCACCTGGCATGGATGGCACAGACGGTACACCTGAAACACACACAGCGGGTCTTCAGTTTTTAAAGTGCATTAGTTTGGGTGTTTGTTTGTGACTTTGAAACACCTGCCTTTTCCATAGCTGTTTCTATCATGTGTGTGTACATATCTTGGCACACATGAAAAACAGGTCACACAACTCAACTCCTGTTGTGTATATTACCCCAAATGTTTATGGCTACACTGACTACAGCAGAGGTAGAAAATAAAGAGCATAAAAGAATAAATAAATCAAAAAAGTAAAAATAACAAATCAAAAAGATGAGTGGCATATCGTGCCAGGACAATTAAGTGGTCCACATGCTAAACTGTGTACGCTGAAAAATGCCAGCATTCAGACTCAATGATGAGACTTTTTGAGCAGTTTTCCAACAATGCAACACAGAAAAAAACTGCTTTCACAACCAGAAAAAAAAAGAAGAAACAAGAGCTTCTCACGACCAGAAACTAGAATTACCGCCTCATGGTCGTCTACCTCTGCATACCAGTCAAGTTGCAGTTACAGTTTACATCCATGTCTGTGAAAATATCCAAGCTTCACACACATCTTCCCCTGGCATGCTTGATTCCGGATTTAGAACAATGCAGGATTCAAGCAAATAAAATCAGGGAATTTCAGGAAATACAAAGCAACAGGAACCCCAACAATAAAGATACAATGCCATTACTGAAGTAGATAAGGTGGCAGCTAACTGAAGACTGCACTGAAGAAGCTCTGTACAATCAGCACAGTTTCAAGGTGGGCACCCATGATCACCAAGTCAGTATCTGACCAAATGTCTCGCTTTTTGTTCCTGAGTTATGACATCATAGCCAGAAAAGTGTTTTTGCGAAATGATGTCACTGTGAAGTTTACCTTTGACCTTTTGGATATATGGATATATATATATATATATGTGGTATATATATATGGAATGTCATCACTTCATCATTTTATCCTATGAGGCATTTGTGTAAAAATTCTGTCTTGATTAGCATATGAATTCTTGAGTTATGGCCAAAAAAACATGCTTCCTAAGGTCACAGTTCATTTCTGAGTCCAAGTGGAACTTTGCCAAATTGGCGGAATTTCCCTCAAGGCCCTCTTGAGATATCATATTCAAAAGAATGAGACGGATGCAAGGTCACGGTGACCTTGACCCTTGACCACCAAAATGTTGTCAGCTTGTTGAGTCCAAGTGGACGTTTGTGCCAAATTTGAAAAACGTTCCCTCAACGTGTTCTTGAGATATACAACTGTGAGGGTGAGACAGACAAAGTCACAGTGACCTTCAACTTTGACTTACGACCACGAAAATGTTATCAGTTTATCGTTGAATCCAAGTGGACATTTGCGCAAAATTAAAAGAAATTTCCTCAAGGCATCTTGAGATATTGCATTCTCAAGATTGGGACGTATGGACAACCCGAAAACATCAGGCCTCCTGCCTCGGCTATCACCGTCTCGAAGGAATAAAAGAAAAAGAAAAAAAAAAAAAAGAAAAAAAGAGCTTCTCGTGAACAGACAAAAACAGAAACAAGCTTCTCACAACCAGAAAAAAAAAAAAACAGAGAAAGCATTGGCTCCAACAACAGCTGCCAAAACAAAGAAATAGATCAGTGGAGTAAATTGGAATTGGCAGTCGTGTTCCAAAGGTGCAGAGGTCTTTAATCTTTTCTCACTGTGATACATAAATTTTCTGTATATTAAATGCCAAAATAGTGCAATGTCAACATCAGGACACTGTGTATGCTTTGCAGAAATACTGCAGTATAATGTATAAAACTGGGACACACAGAAAGTGCAACAATCATAGGTAATAGCAAGAACTCTGTGTTATGCTGGTATTGTCTTTCAAAAAATGATGTGGCGGAGGAATATGACCAGCAGAAGGGGTGAGTATGCACATAGCGATCTCATAAAATCCAGTCATCTCATAAATAATATTATTGCTGTGTGAGACGAATACCTGCCGCCAGTGTTCATTGAAGATACTCTCCCTCTCGGTCTCTGGATCCAGCAGGTACGTGATAAACTGCTGAAATGTTGGTTTGATTCCTGCTGCAAACGCCTCAGCCGCTGTCGCTGGCAAACTGCCCGACACATTACCATAACGACGCAGCATGACAGAACCAAACTGCTTGTAGAAGTCCTCGTTAGGCCTGTAAACACACACGAATGCACACAATTCAAGAATGATAGGACTGCTGTTTGATCAAAAGTGAAGGCTTTTCCTCAGCCTCGCCCTCAACTCAAACACCTCCACAGTCACACACACACCCTCTCTGTCTAACCGTTCACTAATGGACACTCACTTTCCAAACTTGTTCCTGAAGGCCGAGATAAGACGAACAAAAGGGTCTCGTACAAACAGAAACTTGGTGTAGTGCTGGAGCTTGAGTGCCATCAGGTGGCGGGAGAGAGAACCATAATGGCGCCAAAACCTGGGAAGAGACACAAAAGGCACACAATACCATGACAGCAGATCGTAAGTGTTGTTATTGAACTGCTTCTGAGTTTTAGCTGTGCAGTCTCCTGCAGCTACTGAAAATATTTGGTGATGTCTCTAAATGACAACAAGACAGATCAACCCTCAAAGCTGTAATTGGCCCTTTTTTCTAATAAATATATTCTCTTATAATATTTGCTGTCACTTTATAATAACAGTAGTGCATGAGACAGATGATCTGTGAAAAAAAATCTGATTTCTTTGCCCCCTTGGATTTCTTCTAATGGCATTACTACACGTGAAAGAAAACTAGGGCTGCACAATTAATTGAAATATTATCAAAATCTCAATATGACCAAGGTTAATATCCAAATTGCTGGAGCTGCAGTTTGTGATAAAGGTATTTATTATAAGGCATTATAAATGAAGCACTGTGGTGTTACAGAGATGCTATAAATCGTATCCCAGATGTGAGGGAACATGTTTGTTTAGTACAGACCTAAGGCAAAAATCATATCTTCGTCATTGTTCGTCATTTTTTTCAGTGAAAATTAAATACAAAAATTACCATTCCCACTTGAATCACAACTCATATTGCAATATCTGTTAAAATAATTCAAATATTTACTTTTTTGCATATCGTACAGCCCCAACAAAAACGACCAATCACAGCTGAGGAGTCTCTGCAGCTGTCAATCACTGCTCGCAAACTGGGGTCAAACTGTAAAACTAGGCAGCACTGATCCAATGTGAATCCAGAATCTGTTTCTACATTGCCTATTTTTCACCTTGAATGTTTTCAAAAACTTATTTTAGTGTACTGTTTAGCTGTAAAATGAGAATGTTGGTCTGGCAGGCGGGTGGTGGCCATTGCTTGCTGTTTCGCTTCACTGTTTCCAACATGGCAGCCAGGTCACAAATGGTTAATTGTAAATGGACTGCACCTGTATGCCGCCTATCTAGTCTTCACAGTCACATTAACCATTTCACACACTGGTGGCCGAGGCTGCCATACACGATGCCACCTGCTACTCAGCAACCATTCACATGCTCTCACACACCAAGGGAGCAGCCATCAGGAGCAATTTGGGGTTCAGTTTCCTGTTCAAGGGAGCTGGGGATCGAAGCTCCGATCTTCTGATTAGTGGACGACCCAGCTCTACCTCTGAGCCAACCCTAAACTTTCTTATTTTACAGCTAAACAGTACACTGAAATATGTTTCTGAAAACTGTTTGAGGTGAGAAATAAGCCATGCAGTAACAGAATCCTGATTCACATTTGATCCATTCACGAGCAGTGATCGACATGACTGACAGCTGTGTTAGAGACGCCTCTGCTCTGATTGGTTGTTTTCCGTGAGCTGTGGTAGATTCTAGCAAATGCCATTATAGGCAATAAGAGGAGGAGGGGTGTTTTTTTCCACAGATTATCTGTCTCATATAATACTGTGTAGACGTGGTGACAGTTTCAGCAATGTGACAAACATTTTATGAAAGTTACCAACTGCAGCTTTGAGCGGTGAAAATGTGGAAATGTGCCTTGTACATCAGTGCCGATACAAAGACATATGCTGAGATACTCATATCCGAACACAGACAGCTCCTGAGAGGCAGAGAAAGGTCTGTCTGTGCTGCAGCACCAGCTCCCCCCCCTGTCGTTTCCACTCTCCTCTTCCAAGTGTCCACTCAGTAAATAACTCCTTAGCTCTCGGATAGTTTCTCAAACACGGTTTCAGTATAACTGAATATTTAAGTGTTGTTGTTGAACTGTGTGAAAAAGGAACACCATGTACCTTTTCATTAATTGCCGGCCCTCTGAAATAGAAGTGGAGACAGACTTGCTAAAGATTTAAACAGTAATTTAAAAACTGGGTTTTGTTAACTTTCTTACGTTCTGGCTGTACAACCTGATCTTTTGGTAAATTTCCTTTGTTGTCACTGTGGGATGGAGGTGTGTGGTTTTTTGGCATTCCAGTCTTGTTAAGACACATTTTTCAGTCTGTGTGTTTCACCGTTGACTTGTTAGAGGGATTTTTACTGAGTTGTTAAAGAAATTACAGAGGGGGCTTGGTCTCTCTGTGCAGGAATTCAGTTTGTGGAGGCAGCATGTTTTCTTTACAGCAGGTCTTTCTTTTCCAACTCATTGTTCTGTCTTACAGTACTGTTCAGTATGTTGTTGTGGAGACATATTCCTTGGGTGATTTAGCCAAACATTTTTGCCAAAACATACTGAATACCACATTAAATGCTCTTGTTAGTTAGAAAAGTAATATATTTATGGTACACAGAGTACTTTGAGATGTGTCACTTGAATCCTGATGAGCATCTGAAGGTGTCTTAATTTTTTTCATGAATTGATGCTTGACTGGAGGAAGCATTAAAAAGGAACACCACCTGGATTAAAAATTGTAATGTTATTTCCATGGCCTGAGAAGTTCATTCAGTATTTGTGAACATGAGCAATACTGTGATTTAAAAATTGGTGGTTATCATACCGTGTGCACTTGATTATCTACAATATTGAAAAAAAAATGCAACTGGACCAAGAATCTCAACTTCATTTAGGTTATTTTCACATACTTTCATTTTTTAAAGATGGTTTCAGGTATCAATTATAGCAATAAAATGTTTGTTCAAACAAAAATAACCCTTCTGTTTTCATTCCTTTAAGGGTGATTTTGTCTTATAATAATAACTAAAAAATTCTGTAATACCATGATACCATAAATCTGCAATATTTTCTGGGACGGTTATCATCATGTGAAAATCTTATACCATTGCAACCTTAGATAGAGTATAAAGTCTTGAGCTGCTCCATAGACAATGAATGGGAGCTTGATTTTGTGGACCCACAGAGCGTTTGTTTTCTGTTTTTTACACCCAAATGAGCGTCCCTTTCCCTGGGTGCTCTCAGTGTCATCGAGAACATCTTTCAACATTCACTGTCTATTGAGCAGCTCCAGACTTAATACAAATTGACATCTCTAGTGTTTGGATATGTGAGAGAGTTGTTCATGTTTACTTGACACAGTGACTCTTAGACCATAGGAACGACATGTATGAATTTAAAAATGGGCATAGTTACCCTTTAAGGATAATATCATGCATAGATGATCAAAAGTGCAACTGTTAAATAGTAATTATGATAATAATAATAATAGTAATACTAATAATAATAAACTCATGGTGGGTTTTGAAGGCTGAACCTGATTTTTAGACTTGACTTTTACATTTTTAGACTCCATAATGTCTTATGTGAATGTTTTTAGATTTAAAAAAATGTATTCAATAACAGTAAATACATTATAAAGACATTTAGTAATTCTCCACCAAGAATTATATGCGTGCCATGTGGAAAATATTTTTTAACATCACTTAGGGAGATATAATTTAAAAATGAAAATATTCTGAAAATATTGCAATTTTTTTTTCAGGTGGTTTGTCAAAGGTTTCTTCAGGTGTAAGGAGGCACTGGAGAGATTTGGATTTACAGCATGACCGTATTCCTGGTTGGGACTAACACCAAATTATAAACAAGAATTTAATGGGAAATATTTGCTTAATCCAGCTCTGTGAGCATTAGGAGTGGGAATAATCATACAATATTATCATGATACTTAAATCACAATACAATATTATTACGATTTTAAATGTTTTGCAATATGCTGAGTATTGCAGTAATGTGTATTGTGAAATACTGTGATTGAATACATTTTTTAAACTACAAATTATTTCCCTAAAGGAAATCTTTATTGACATGTGTTTTGGTGTTGTTTTTAGTCTGTTCATCTTATGTGAATCATTTTAATTGCAGCAAAATGTAACTAGTGAACTGGAAAAAAAAAAAATATATATATATATACAGTATTTTAGTGTTCTAGTAGGCTACCAAAGGTTTTATTTATATTTGTAATATTAATGATTGATAAGATTTTAAAAATCAATATTTTATTAATATTATTTATAACAATATTGCCATGCAAGATATCGCAATACCATGCTGTATCAATATTTACTCCCATCCCTAGCGAGCATGCACATATTTTGGGTGTGTGTCATACTTGGCAAAAGTGAGGTGGATAGAGGAGTTGTGTACGAGGTCGGGAGGTACAGCCTCTGGGTCAGTGTAAGGTTTTCCTGAGGAGGGCGAAATCAGAGACTGAGACAGAACCACCATCACCCTCTTCCAGTTGGTGCACGCCACCTGTACGGAGAACAGGGGCGGAGGGACAGGAAAAGAAAGGACAAGGAGTTCAGACAGACAAAAGGGACTGTGAACATTAGTGTGTGAGAAAGTGTGTTTTGACCAGTTGCAAATTGCTAAAAGAAAAAAGTGATTTGAAGATGTTTTTGTCTCTCCTGTGATTTTTTTCTTACCCTTACATCCACACACAGTGAACTCACCTGACAATAATTTTATGACATTTTATTTTTAAAATTTTATGACAATATCAAATTTAATGTTTATCTAGGAAAGTCCTCTTGTCAAGCCCCTTGAGGGTTTTTAGGACTTCCTTGCATGTTTCCTCTTGCTTTTTGTTTCTTTTTTTTAAAGAAGTTCTTATATCAGTAGATTGTCAATTTTTTATGGTAATTGTAATGTTGACCTTTTAACATGTGCTAAATAAACAAATAATAACCTGCCACCCACATGTTCACACAAGAACACACACACACACAAGGCAGCTGTACCTTGGGAACGTAGCAGTAGATAATCTGGTGAGTGTCATCCACTATCAGGTGATCCAGCTCCCTGTTGGGGATCTGCTCAAATGCCCGAGTCCTCCCTGGGAATTCAACAGCGTCCTTTCCTGAACACACATCCATGATCCTCTGCTTCCTCGCCTCCTGCTCCTTATCATCAGCAGTAAGACTCCCCTCCTCCTCTGTATGCTCCTCAGCTGCTCCTCCGGTCTCCTCAGGGGCCAGTGTTGGACTGGGAGCAGTAGTGAGGACAGTGAAGAAAGAACTGGTCTGGGCTCTGCTAGTGGACGTGGAGTGTGAGGGCCTAGTGGTCGTCCGAGGGTGAAGTGACTCACGTTTGGGCTCCTGCAGTGGGTAGAGGTTAAAGCCCCCGACATCGTCCCAGTACACGATGATCAGCAGAATCATAAACAAAGACCCCAGGATGAACGCCACCCGTAGACCACGCCATGTTCCCATGATTATACTCAATCCAGAGTCGTGATTGGTGAAGAAAAGAGGAAGAGGTTATCTCAGCTCCATGGTGGGTGGCTATCTATCGCGGAAGGACAGACTTCCTACTTGCCAGCTGCAACTGAAAGAAACAGGAAATGTAACTAAGACCCCAGTTCCTCTTTTGCTGTCTAAATTAAGTAAAATGATTAATCAACTACAAACTGATTTATTCTTAGAAAGTGAAACAGAATGAGGCGTCTTCAGTAGTTCAGCTTCAAAAAACACATACTGGCAGTTCACTGATGTATATTTGATATAAGTACATTTACTCCAGTACTGTATGTGTACCATTTAGAGAGAAATATTCCACTTTTTAATCCAATACATTTATTACCAATTTGTTGAAGCAATCTGAGGCACTCAAGAGGGTAATTATTTAAAAAGCCTTTAATATCTAATGTCTATTTAGTCACAGTAGCAGTTGAAAACATGCCTGCACGTTTCAGCCATTATGGCTTCATCAAGTCAAGTACCCTCATTCACACTTTAGCAGCACTCCATGCATGCTGTTTAACAACTATACATTTATTTAACACCCTTTGCAGTTACTAGTTGCTCTGAGGATCAAGATTTAACCTACAAAATATATGATGATATTACAGATCATGATGCAACTACCCAGCAGTATAAAAAGTAGTTCAAGTTTCATCTTGACCAACTTTTGTAATCAATTAAAAGTTAAATTCATGATGAGTAAAACACATCTTTGCTCAGTTTAATACACTCAGCTGTTTTGCTGCCACAGCCTTACTAGGTCTGGTATAACAATTAGCTTACAGTGGCTGATGTTAGCAAACCTCAACTGTAAACACTGCTGATAACTGACTTTACTGACTCTTGTCTGCTTGTATTACTGTTACACTAAAGTCTAACGTTTTCTATCCTCCTGTTTTTCCACTTGTGACCACAGTTAGGCCATTACGCAAAAGCTACATGGACTTCTTTAAATACTTCAGCAATAATAATCGGTTCATGTAACACTCAGGGGCCATTCTGTAGCCTAATAATACTTTTGATACTTTAGGTATATTTGATGACTAATATGTAAAACTCCAATTTAACGCCCAGTCCCTTTTACTAGCCCAGTGTAGCTACTTATTTTGACAAATAAAGGCCTGGCTCAATTAGAGGCCTAGGGTCTCATTTATGGAATTGCGTACGCACAAAATGACGCCTGAAAACAGACTTGATAAGAGAAACTTTGACCCACGTTTACAAACATTTTGGAGGCAGGAAATTGGCGATGCAGATGGTGGTGTGGAGGCCTGATTGTAGAAATTGTCAGATATTTTTTGGTATTTCATGTCATTTTGGCTTTTGTCTGTACGTACAATTTTAGTATGGATCCTACGCATTGTTTTATAAAGGAGACACCTGGTCTGGTTGCCACGCAGTTCTTTTTCTTATAGAAGGTCTTTGGACCTATAAAACCAGGTTGTTGACTTCCTCAAACGATGTGTCCGTGCAATATAAGCAGGTCCATTCATTAACACAGTAACAATTCCAGAAAGAAAGTATATCTAGACCTAATGTGGTATTAAAGGAGCAGTATACGAAATTCCAAGCATCAGCGTCAGATCCAGGTTGTCTGCACATGGTTCTCATCATGGAGGTGGCTGAGCTAGCCGCCAACAGCGCAAACAACAGCGCAAACAACCGACACAGTGCTGTCAGAGCTAACGGTGGTGGATGGTGGTGGGAGGTACGCTGCTGCAATGACACTGTGGTTTGGGATAATGTTATCAGCTGTGACAGCTGTATGCGCACAGTGCAGGGTGGCAGCAAATAGTGAGTGGGATACACACACAGGGACACATGCAGTAACATGCACACGCTAATGGACCGTCAAACACACGACCTGGGGGACAGATCCGGCCCGCCAAGGGGTCTAATCCGGCCCTCTAGATGAATGCACACCTAATGTTGATGCACATGTGAAGGCTGAGGTAACATACTGCCTCTGAGGCTTTTCTGCTCTGACCAGAATACAGCTCACTGAAATAACAATAGGTACTTTCTATGGTCATATTTAAAGACTATGAACATTATGCAAGCCATTGTCAACCAGCAGCTTCGTACAAAAGAATCTGCATCAGACTTTTGTCTTAAAACAATATTAGTGGAACACTGTGGCTGAGGCACTGACAACTTCAGATTGTAAGGCAGGGAATAACTTAACCTGCTTCTTCAATAGCTTCCACTTTAGTGGAAAATTACGAAAAAAAAGTCACATGTAGTGAAAGTGAGAAATAGACTGACTGAATGTGGAAAAACTAAGACATGCTTTTGAATTTGCACATATTTTTCTGTCTTCTGTGTTTGGTAAATGGATGAACGTTTTCAAAATGAAGGGGTTGATATTTATAGGTTATTATGTAGTGGTTTCACTGGTGCGGCCCACTTAAGGTCAAATTGGGCTGTGTGTGGCCCATGAACTACAATGAGTTTGACGCCCCTGGTCCACTACAACAAAGAAGAAAAGGTTGAATTACAACACACACACAGGGAGCGTGACGTCATTCTCTGGGCTGGATGCTGTTACTCCGCTATATCTTTACATAGCAAATATTGGTTTGCTGTTAAATTAAGGCACTGATTGCCAAAGACAGAACCTTTAAAAGTGCTCTTATTAGCTTTGTTTCCTACTTTAGGTAGCACTCTCTAATAAGCAACCCTTTAAAAGTGATTTTTAATTAGTAAATAAGAGCTTTCTTAATGGTTATTGAATGATTCAATGATGCTTTATAAATCAGTTAGAAGCCATTAATAATAAGTTTTGGGTTGGCAGGTTGTCAAAAATGTGGATGCTGTTTATTCTTTCTATTAGAACATTATCAAATACTTATTTATAATTATTTGAATGCCATGTTTAATAGAGCATCCCATACAACTATTGGCTCTACGTAGTAACAGGGCCTATTAGAATGTAGAACAAACAATGATATAGTCCCTAGACTCTCACAGTTCACTACAGCGTCTCTATCCGTCCACGTTCTTTGTGTACACACAGACAACGATGCACAATGCAACATTCCAGTCAGCAGCCTGGTCACCATGGCAACAGTAAGCCGTGGCTCTAATTGTCTTACATCCGATGGTTGGATTAAAGCAATAAAAATCAAGCTGGAACAAACTGTACTAAACTGGGATGATATAAAACACTGACATTAAATCCTGCACATGCACTCCTCAGCTGACTGCCTCACACATGCATGGTCAAGTGACGTTTACAAAACAGTCGTTCATGCGTCGCATCATCTGTGGCTTATAACGTGTAACAGGGCGGGGCAGGACGCTGACAGCAGTATGTAACAGCCTGTAGTGACATTTTTACACACCAGAAACAAACAAACATAATGAAGAATATTAGTCGGATGATGTTTAATGTCTCAGGGAAGTAAGCACAGCGCCTGTAGTTTATGTGACAGGTGGTCTTTTCACTGAAAATGGAAATGCAAAATTAAATAGTGTGGGGGCGGTGTTTATAAATGCCAACACAGCGAATACAGTTACACACTGAGAAGTGTGAGTCACTGTTCTACACAGGCTTGGAGCTTACTGTAAGTAGAAAAACCCATGTAGGTCTAGGGTTTTATTGTGTTATTGTTCCAGAATTTACATCAGTGGTTCCCAACTGGTGGGTTGCGGTCCAAAAATGGGTCGCTGGTGCATTCTAAATGGACCGCAAGTGAGTTTGTAAAAAAACACTTTTAACTTTGAAGCACAGTGAATTTCCAGCAGAGTTTAAATTTAGAAGTCTAGTTTACATGCAGCTTGAGAGAATCGAACTATTGGCTTAGTCCGACTGAAATCGGACTTTTAAATGCATGTAAACAGCTTAGTCCGACTGAAATTGGACTATCTATAGCTCGACTAATGCACCTAGATAATTCAATTGAAAATCAAACTATTGCTGCATGTATCCACTTAGTCTGACTGGACTGGAGTCGGACTAGGCGTTCTGCGCACGCACCACTTTTTCTTTCGTGGGCTTTCACCCGGAAGAAGGAGATGACATAGCAGCAGTTCACTCCCCGAAAAACAAACAAAGAAACACCATGAAGACTGAGAAGCAGAAGATGCACTTCTGGACGGACGAGGAAACTACATTCATACTCTGACAGCTAAAGGAGCTAAACATTTTGAAGTTTATGATGGTAGGAAAAAGTGAAATGCGGATTTATTCAATTTAATTTATTATTCCTCTTCGGGTCAACCGGAACTAGTTCAATACCCACTATATTAAAAAGGACACAGCGCCGCCCATCCAGGTGGAGTCAGACATACTTGGTCAAAAATAAGTTTTTTCTCCTCTGCATGTATACTCAGACAAGACGAGAAGTCCGACTTGACTGATTAGCTGAGCTATGAGCTTAGCTCGACTACAGTGTGCATGTTAACGTACTGAGTGAGTGAGTAATGGACAGCTACTTGACAGAGGCCGCAAACTAGCTTGACGACCTGGCCCTGTGGCTGGACCAGAACTAGTGATTTACATATATTTTTATGAAGATAAATGTTCCATAATTTTAAAAGCCTTTTTATTTATTTATTTACGCATTTTAAAAACAATATAAAATGAAAACAAAAGGTGGGTGTAGTAGCTTAAAAAATTCTACTCAGGTAAAGCACTGTAACTTTAAAAAAATTACTGAGGCTGTAATAATTAGCATGAAAATTTAAATAATATTATTGTTGAAAAAACTTTCAATATACATTGTGATAACCTGCTGGACTGTCACTTGTAGGCTGCTGCAACAATTTTACACTGTGTTACTGTTACTTTTTACTCCCCCCAACTTGTAGTGGACATTAGTACTAATCTTTTCCATTTTACAGACCAGATCTTCAACAGAATAATTTTAAGTATGTGCTAAAAATGAGTATGACCAGTGTGCGTCCCAGGGGCCGTGGGAACCTCAGGCTCCGCCCGGGGCGCTCAGCTGCCACAGAGATGTGAACAAACGGGGCTGTGGGGGTGGTGGTGGTGGCAGCAGCAGCAGCGGCAGCAGCTTCAGTCCAGTGCCTGCTGGAGGGTCTACACCCCTTATTGTCTGTCCCATAAAAACATCTGCTGTCGGGGGAAACAGTGGAAAAAATGACGGCCCTAATAAAACCAGAAAAAGCTCCAGACTCCAGAGAGCATAACAGAGCCCTCTCCCTGCTGCTCATATTTTTAGAAAATTATTGTTTTTTTCTGTGGTGTTTCTTTCCACTAGGTTTTAAATCTCAACTCCACGTTGACTGGAGGGGCCTATTTTAAGAGATCAACATCCTCAAAGTCTGTGCAGTCTTGGCACGCGCTGTACTTACAAACACACGTGCGCACAGACCAAAAGGCGCAAAAAAGGAGAAAAACATTGAAATATTCCTGAGTGAACTTTAACGCGTCCGTGGAGCTCCGTGACAAGTTTGCACCGTTGGTTTTCACGGTTATTTAGTAACGCTGGCTGGTCATGAGGGGAGAGGGTACAGACTGTTTTATTTCAGTTAATATTTTTCTTTTTCTCAGGGAACTCTGTCTCACCTCCTCCAAATCCTCGGTCGGAAAACAGCCTTAATTTATACAGTACACAGGTTACAATGTGCCCTTTCACCGGCCGCACCGGACACTGTCCCTCTCTCATGCACACGGACACTCTCTTACTCCACAGGCAGCAGCCCACGATAGAAAGACTGTCCTTATTTTCCTCCACAGTCTCCTCTGCTCTTCTCCCCACTATCCCCCTCATCACGCTCCCTTTGAGGTGTAAAGAAAGCCCGGGTGTGTTCCCTTTATGCCCTTCACACCGGGAGCATCACGGCGACAATTAAAGCCAGTCTGAACATGAATCTGTCTGTGTGAGGAAACGCCACCAATGACCCGAGAGTCGGGTTAAATCTTACCCGGCAGATGAGCTCCATGGTGCCGGTCAGTCAGCCCTTTGTCGCCGTCTGCTCGGTGTCCCCCTCTCTCTGTGTCTGTCCGTCAGCCCGGTGATGAGACCGGGTGGGCACGACGGGACTGTGGCGGTCTGCTCTCTCCAGAATGAAGCAGAGTCTCGCGATATTTGGGGAACCATACAGCAGCCACCTACTGTTCTACACACACTCTCGTTTTACACACCACAGCACACATGCTGCCGGACTGTGCTGTGAAACCATAAACCCGCCTACGCCTATGGCACTGGTGCCCAAAATAAGGTCCTGGGACCTGCAGACGGGCTCAGAGGAGGGACAAAATATAAATAGTTATGCATGACACAAATTAAATTACCCATGGTAAATCATTATTATTAGTCATGTTCAACAGAGATAGTAAATCAAAATAAATACATAAAAATAAAGATAAAAAAGAAATAAAAATGAAATGAGAAAAGAAAAAATAAAATAAAACAAATAACATTTAAATTAAAAAATCTCAAAAAACAGTAAATAAGAAAAAAAAGTGAGATTCTAATTGTTATTGTAAGTAAATAAAAAAATACATACTAAATAAAAAGTATGATATATTATGACAAAATAATCACATAGCCTTCTAAGTTAATATTATGATATATTTAGTTAATATCATGACAGGCTACTAAGTCAAAAATTTGACTTTTGACAAGTATTCAAAAATGGGTTCCAATATTACACTGAGGTTTCATTTTTATTTTGTATTTTACTTGTGAATTTGCGGATTTTTGCAATCTCCAATTAAAACTTGGTATATTAACATTTCACAGCTTTTGAACAAACAAAATAATAAATAATAAACTGTTTTAATTCAGCATTAATTCCCCAGAATAATTAAAATATAAAAACTCAAAGTAAGCCTAAATAAAACAATTTAAAGACCTTGTTTTTGGTTTCTGGTTCAGACTTGACCTCAGTATTTCTAACTTCCTGGCTACAGCCTTGTTAAGCAGCACTGTATATGAAACCCAGACAATCACCTCACCATCCTCCCCAAGGAGGATTACTTTAAGCTAACAGTTTTGTGATGTTGCGTATAGATTTTAAGTTATTTCACCTTTCATTTTGCGCCCTGCTCCTCCATACATGTAGTTAAACACTTTTTAATATAATACAGCCCAATAACAGTGGCGGAAGATTAATTCAGATCTTTTACTTGAGTAAAAGTAGCAATACCAAACTGCAGAAATACTCTGCTACAAGTAAAAATATACAAAAAATACCTATAGTACTGGAGGTAAAAGTACTCAGTGGGCAGCAGAATAGCCCCTGTGAGTGTTGTATTACTGTGTTATATATAATATTTTCAGATTATTCCTGATGTATTAATATGTAGGCAACATTTTAATGTTTAATGTTTTCTGTATACCATCTTAATGTGATGGGTAACTGTCCCATAAATGTAGTGGAGTAAAAAGTACAATATTTGCTTCTTATATGTAGTGAAGTATAAAGAGGCATAAAATGGAGACCTAGAGGAGCAATATTTCTTAGAAAATGTGAAAAATGGACTGTCTTTAAATCAGAAGACGTGGATGCAGCTTCACCGTGAATGTCTGAACAATAAAAGGACATTTAACACTTGGACTTATGAATACTTGACAGGCGTGCCCCCACATAGTGTTCTCTATGGTGTTTATATTTGTCTAAACATCTAAAAACACTTTAAATAAAGAGTTAATAAAAGATAAAATAAAGTGGTAATACTCAAATAAGGCACAAATACCTCAAAATTGCAAATTGACTATATGTACTTGGTTATTTTCCACCACTCTCTAGCACAACAGCACCATGAGGTACAGCCTTAATAATGTTGAATCAGAGTGCCAACAACCAAAGAAGTAATCAAAAGAAGCAAAAACAGAATATAAGGAGATATTATTGTGGGGCTGTTGTGCTGAACAGCATTACACTCTGCAGGTGTTTCTATTTTTCTGGTTACTCAGTATATGTGCTCTCTTATTTTCTGAACTTATTTTGTGAGTTATAAAAGTCTAAACATGGTATCATCTGTGTTTGAATGAAGAGCTGTCTCTTAATGAGTATTTATAACATCTGTGAGCAGATGGGAAAATGATGGGGTGGGCGCTGTCTCCACATCAAAGGGACCAGGCGGCTCAGCAGCAGTCCTCACAGAGTTAAGACCACACGGATCCTGTTGCTAAAATAAGTCAGAAAATTCACTGAAGGCATTTTATACAGAAAGTAAAAAAGTCTTGGACGGTGCTACAAGTTTATCAGATTTACAGTTTGACGCCTCTCTCTGAGGACCAGGTACCAACCCGCTGCCAGTTCAGTCTGATTAAGTTGTTTATGGATGATATACTGAATATGAATATTCAGCACAGTTTTGACATGCTGGTACTTTACTTGAGAACTGCTAATCTACACTCCTTTATACTTCTATCCAGCTACATTTCAGAAGAACATATTGTACTTTTTAGTCCCCTACATTTATTTGACACTTGAAAAAAAATATGTATACTTATGTGATCTGATGCAGTACTATATAACTAATCAGCCCAGTGGTATACAAAGTGTCTAAAATGGGCAGACTATAACATTAACATTCCTGTATGTGTATTTGTTAGTCAGTAATATAATAATCTAACACTGTGAAATGAGGCACTCTGCATAAAAACTTTAATTACTTAAAGTCAACTAGATTTTGCAGTACTTCTGCTTGTGTAAAATGTGTACTTTTACTTGTAATAGAGTATTTTTTAGACCTTTTTCTCTATTTCTACTTATGTTAAAGGTCCAGCGTGTAGGATTTAGGGGGATGTATTGCAGGAATGAAATATAATATAGTAAGTATAGTTTCTTTAGTGAATAATCAACAGAAAATCAGGGAACGAGCTGTTGATATCTACATAGGGAGCTGGAGTCTGCCATGTTTCTACAGTAGCCCAGAATGGACAATCCAAACACTAGCTCTAGACAGGGTCTGTCACCATAGTTACCAGCCCCTCTGCAACAAGCAGCATTAGAAAAATACAGATTTTTTTTTTAACTTGAAACTGCTGTAATCACTGGTTTCATCAGTTTAAATCACCCAGTCTGTTTGTTTTGGAGAGGAAGAGACCTCTGTGGGTGATTTGGCTCCTGGTAAAAACTATGCTGAATGTCTAGATCTTAAGTTATCAAGAAAAAAGTTGAGCACAGATTAACAGGAGTTGGGCTAGCACAGAAAAAACACTTAATTGTGAAACTGCTTTATTCAGTGTTTATACCAGCTTTAATCACCTGGTTTGTAGGTTTTGGAGAGGAGGAGGCCTTAGGGAATTCAGTTCCTGGTACAAAATCTCCACTGAACACTGAAGGGATTCTAACCAGGAGAAGTTTCAGCTGGTTGTAATCTGCAGTCCTCACTGCTAGATGCCACTAAATCCCCCTGCATTTTACACACTGCTCCTTTAAGGATCTGAGTACTTCTTCCACCACTGCTGAAACACAACAGTGATTTATAATTTCTCTTAATCCAAATCAAAGACCACATATTCAGTCACATATTTTAGATGAAGCGCAATGTTGCTGCATCCTATGAGTCATGGTTCAGATGGTAACTATGAAGGTACATTTGGGGACAAGACTTTAACACCAAGTTCCCTCCTCCTAGATAATGTCTTCCATAAATATGTTGTTAGTTCACCTTGTCAAACATCACAGTGAACATCTGTACATACATTAGGTCGTTAGGTTAATGAGGTAAAAGATCTCTGCAGCCTATAGAGTCAATATATAGAGTGGCCCTTCCCTGTCTGACCTCACATTTCCATTAAGGATTAACTAATGAACTGAAATGCTGCTGGCACACCAAGAACCAACTGTTCCCTGTTATGTCGAGTCTCTGCAGAAACACTTTGTCTTTATGACAGTGATGTAAATGTTGAATATCAAACTCACAACTGTGCTGTCATTATGAACTCTGGTGAAGCCAACCTGCTAGAAAACTTCTCAACAGAGTCTTTAGAACAGTTTATTTATCCCACACAAAAGAAATTATACTGTTTTACTTTCCACATGCAGACTAAATTACTTGTGACTCACTGGAGGGATGGCTTGATAAATTTATGAGGAAGACTTTCACCTTAATGACAGGCCAGCTATCCAGGGGAATAGAGAACCCCGTCATCTTGGTTGCACGAAATCTTTCAGGACCACAAAATACACAGTAGATATGAGGCAGTGACTGACCTTCTCTTACAAATATTTTGAACTATGGTGAAAGATAGCAATATTAAAATCATCTGTGCAGACAGAAATGTACCCTGAAGTGCTTCTGAGCTACAATTAAAGGCAGAGTTGCTCAAAGTGCAGCCTGAGGGCCAATGGCAGCCATCAGAAACATTTTGTGTGGCCCCTGAACTACATGAAATGCAAAACAAAAAATCCGTTTTTTTAGAGATTTTTTTTGGGGGGGGGGGGGGGGGCTTTTGGTGTTTGGTGGGGCGGATGTGGTGGGAGGTAGGCATGCAGCAGGGGGTTGTGGGTTAGAATTGAGCCCATGGCCGCCACGGCAGGGACACAGCCTTTGTGCATAGGGCACCTGTCCTACCAGGTGAGCTACTGGGTGCCCCATCATCTACGGCCCATTTTAATACTGCCACTTTCAATAGCTACTCTGCTACTGTTTCAAACTGCACCCCCCAACAAGCATCAGCAAGGTCAGGAATGACAACTTGTAGAAAGCTACTGGTTTTATGGCAACTTGTGGCACCTTGCTACTATTGCTGCTAGCTAAATCTAGCAATTTCTGTGGACAATTGGGGTTTAAAGGTTTAATGTGTAGGATTTAGTGGCATCTTGTGGTGAGATCTAGAGATTGCAACCAACTCAAACTTGTGTGCCAAGCATGCGGGAGAACTACGGTGTGGGACACAAAACACAAAGGGCAATTCTTGGAGGCAGTGTTTGGTTTTTGTGTTCTGGGCTACTGTAAAAACATGGCGGACTCTGTGTAAGAGGACCTGCTCTGTATGTAGATATAAATGGCTCTTTGTAGGGAAACAAAAACACAACAATTCTTATTTTCATGAGATTATACACTAAAAGAAACATACTGTAGTTATGAATATTATACAGCATTTCTAGAAGCCCTTAAATTCTACACATCTGACCCTAAAGGTGAAAGTGAGATGGAAAAGCCATAAACACTGTATGGTTGAGGAGAAAGCAGGTCTCAGGAAAAGTCGATTAACTTGTTGGACCTAGGGGGGAAAGATAAAGTGAAATGCCCTTTCTGCAAACAGGTGAATTTCAATGTTAAATGCCATTATGGAACCAACCACAAATCCTACAACTTCCTTTGCAACCGGCAGTGTTTGTTGCTTTAGCACAACCACCAGCGTTAACTACATGAACTGTATTTTGTGTTTATTTTTGTTGTCTGTACATCATTTGTGCAAATTAAATTTTTAAATAACTTATGGCCATTTTGTTGCATGTACATTGGTGTGGCAAGTGTGCTTGTTTCAGCTGTCCATTGGTCAATGCCGGCAGTGACAAACCATATGCCATAGATGACTGCAAAATGCAAGAGACTCTCACACCAAGCTGAAATAAAATAAGTGCTTTCAACTTTGATGGTTAAGTATCAAAATGGTTGTTAATGTCAGTCATGCTGGATTTCAGAGTCAGGTCTGAACAGGACTGGATAACACATGATCTCCTCTACAATAAAGAACCAAACACTAAGTCAGGTAGTATTGTGTTTGAATGTTTATTTAAAGTTATTCCCACTGCGCACCCCCTCCTCCCTGTGTGAAAGCCTAGTCTGAAAGGAGGAGGATACAGGCCACTATAGCGCCACATCAGCACATTTATAAAGAAGGCTACTTGTTTAGTCACAACACCTTCACCCCCCACTGGTTTGGCACTCTGTGCTGCCCTGTGATAACACACTAGCATGGTGAGGCTAGTTCACAAAACAACCCCTGGAGAAAGAAGGTCCAATAAGAGACGGGGCTGAGATTAGACAGGGAGTGACTCCAATTAATGAACAGAAAAAAAGGAGGCAGTATTACTGAATGTCAAGTTCCACAGAGAAAAAAAAAAATAAAGGGTTGGATGATGCTGAGAGACAGAGAGAAAATATTAAATGCAAAGTATCCTCTCTCTCGTCCCCCGATGTGGCTGCTGATCCGCAAGGCGTGCTTTGATGATGTCACTACAGTTGAAAGTTGAGGCTTGTGAACCCCAAAATTCACAGCGTGGTCGTCGTCCTTCTCCAATCAATGACGCAGTTACCCTCTCCTCCTTCCACACAAAAACGGATGGACTGAAAGTGAAAGAACAACACGTTACATACAGGTAGAGAATATTAGTGTGCAGCAGGGCTGCCCCCTAATAGTCGACTGTCGACCAGAAAGGTCATCAGTCGGCAAGATTTCATTGGTCGCTTTGTCGCAGAAAAATAAAAAAACACTGAACTCCATTAGGAGCTGTGCCTTGTCAAAATAAAACAAACTTATATGACAGGATCATGTGGGATTTTAATTTGGAAGAACAGACACAAAAACAAGCTACGCTCAGCAGTCAGACAGGAGTCGCGTTACAAAACAATCACACCCGATAGATATCTTTCCCTTCTTCCATACACATACAGTCTGTGATGAATATGGGAAAGTTGATCATGTTAGTGCAGGGCTACCCAGAGTTTACATCTATCTCACAGACGATAGGCCTACACACTTATAAACAGCGCCTGGAAGAAGATCAGCTCTGCACTCAGGATTTCAGGTAAATTGGCTACACAATGCTTGTTAAGGTTGCTTTGCAACCTCAGATGCAACCTGCTGCCGCACTCTAAGGCTTAAAGCTACTTAAAGTGGGCACAGAAAAAGGCACAAGAGCAGCACCCAGCGCCTGACTTCGCGTTTTCCAGGCGGTTAAAGACGCAGCATGTGTACAGCCCCTAATTTCCAGGGCTGGTACCTGCGGTTATTACACAGGCTAGTTAATAACATGCCGGGTAGGAAATCCAAAGTGTGGGATCATTTTGAGAAGGTGAAGGACCAACCCAAGGTGATATGTAAACTCTGCAGGCAATCATTTGCCTATCATTCGTCAACAACAAACATGACGGATCATCTGAAACATGTCAGTAGCTACATGCCCATTAGCCACTTAGCACAATCATTACTGCTTTGCCAACACGTCATTAACAGGCGGCTCGCTCAGTGTGTGACGTGCACTTGTAGATAAAATATAGGCCTATATTAATGAAGGTTCATTAGTATGGTTTTGTATTTCTCTGTAATGTAGCACAGTGTTACCAATGTTACTGATACTATTCTTTCTCACACCTTCAACTCAAACCACCAAAATATATCATTTAATAATTAAATCAGTATTGTAAACATGCGGACGACTAGTCGACTATTGGCTCTAAATTACGACTATTGGTGGACCAGGAATAGTCTTAGTTGGGTGCAGCCCTAGTGTGTATTTACATTTTAGGTTATTTACATAACAAAAAGACAGACTAATACACCAACAGAGGATGTCAGTGTTAACAGCTTAAGTCATACAAGGATGACTCAAGAACGTGACAAATTTTTCCAGGATGTTGTCAAATAATCGTGTTTTGTTCAAAGTTTTTCACAAACAAGAACAACTTTCATTCATAAAACTGCAGCTGCACGACAAATGAATGACTGGGTACACAAAAGTGACAAAATTCAGCCATTTTCCAATGAATAGACATTTTCACTGAGAGACACTGTTGTGATTTGCAGCTGCTTTTTCAGAGTAGCACATTTTACATTTCACTCACCCCTATAGCATTGAGAGTGTGGCAAAATTATCATCTCTAAACCTCGAGCAAATAAAACTGAAATCATCTACACGGTCAGACAAAACAGGGGGTATATGAGAAGATTGTCTTTTATGTAATTTCCTTTAACGGGAACTAAATATGGCAGAAGCAAACACTGATTGGGAACTACACAATGACACGATTTAAAATAAAGTTTCTCTTATAAATCTTAACTGTGTTGACCACGTCTGAGAGCAGCTGTTACCTGCGTAGGGGACTACAGATCTCCAAGGGGAATGATTTCTTCGTTGATAAAAAACTCAATGGTCTCCTCCTCCCAGTCGTCCACATTGCTGTCCAGCTCATCAGTGTCCACTCCTGGAGAACAGACAAACAAACGTCAGCGTTCTTCATAATTAAAGACCATGGAGAGAGGCAAATAAAAGGTCTGTGAGAGAGAAGTCCCACCTCCTCTGAGCTCGAGACGAATGCTCTTCTGTTCCAGATAGGTCTGCTGTGCTGCCTCCCTGTAGCGACGGTAGTCCTCCATCATGGACCTGCGCTTGTCCACCAGCTCCTACTCAAACACAAGACACATGAAACATTAAGCTTCACAGCACAGTGTAATGTCTGGGATAGTTAAAGGGGCTCCATAAACAGTTTGTCTTTCATATGGAAACTACATTTATGCTACAATAGAGCTAGAGAGCCTTTAAAGTTTGTCACAAACGACTGAATTACAACTAAAACTGTGCCTAAACATACAAACTTAAATTATAATGTATGTTCACATTGTTAACCGGATGAAGAAGGAGCAGAAAATACAGAAAAGTAGTTATGAGAGATGCTGTCCCAACAAACTCAACAAAATAAAAGGTAAAGATAGAGGTGCACAGAGACGTCATTATCTGTATCTGTTCAACCAGATGCCACACCAGGCATTTGTATCACTACTCAGCACATGACAACACTTCCTACTAATGCTTCCTCAGCCTGCTGTGCACTGACTCAGTGGGAGTGATCAGAATATAGCTACCACTTTCCAGAAATGTGTAATAAACAACTAGTAAGTGAAATCAAGGTCCTGTGCTGATAGAGATACAGATGTAAACAGCCTGGATCAGGTAAAGAAATGAACAGGTCAAACCTTGGAGGCCTTGGACTGGCTCAGACGATCCTTCTGCTCAAAGATCTTTGAGTATTTCTTAAGATCCTTCTTGATCATCTGAAAGAGGAAGAGGATGATGTTTACTGCAAAGGAAGGTTTCACAGCCACAAACAAAATAAAGGAAATATGACAGTACAGTGTAAAGTAATGTGCTGCACCAGAACTCAGGATGTTGTATTTGTGAGCCTCAGATCAGCTTTAGAATCAGGAGCCGCAAGTGCAGCTCTCATACGAGGTGTCAGAAAAGTTATTTAGTTTGTCATCACTGGCTCCACACACACAGACACAGACACAGTAATAGGCTTGGGCAGTATCAATTTTTTCATGCTTTCCTGAAATTTCACTAGGGTATAGACTTTGACAGTATTTATGTGCGGCACTACCTGTTCCCCACCCATCAGCCAGTTCACTACACTCTGCAAGCTTTTTCTCAGTCTAATAAATTAACAATATAAACTCATGGAATGTCAGAAAGTAGCTGTAGGGATATTTCTTACACCTACTTTCCTTAGAAAATGAAGAAATACAACAGTAGACCTTCTGAATTTAAGTTTCTCTCTTTCACCAAACTAAGACAATTTTCATTGCTGTGTTAACGCACTGTAAAACACACCTCTTTCAAACTCACCTGAACCACAACAAAGCTTACTAAAACCGTCTTAGTTGGTATCCCCACTGTTCCAACGAGCATGAACTCTGGTATGGGTGAAATAAACCCTTAATTCACTGAGTTACATGTGAAAATACGATGTTTTTCCCTGTGGTCTCTTTCTGCAGTTGCTCGCTGGCTGTTTACAGTCCTGTAACATTTTCACCACCACTTTCAGACGCCATGTTTGTCAGCTCAGTTGCCTGTTACACCAGTAGAGACTGACCTCTGTTGGTATGTGCACTATACAATACATGCTCAATGCAGCCTCTCCATATGAGTTCGAAATATCCTGGTTTACCATAATACCATGATACCGCCCAAGCCTACTCAGTATACATAGAGAGATAATATGATACCTTGATCTGGTCTACGCTGAGCAGGGTGGGGGGTCTGGGTCTCCAGAGCAGCTGACAGAAGCGGTCCTTGTTGTTCTTCTGAAGAAGACGACCCTGGAACGTCCACAGCCAGTATGCATTGTCCACCTAGACACAAGACATAGAAAAGATGGATGTGAGTGCAAGTTCAGTATGAATTTTTCAACCCATCAATGGTCATTTGGTCTGACAGAAAAGAAAAAATACAAAACTATATGTGGTGTCATAAAGCAGCTCGTACCTTGTGGCTCCACCAGGAGACGGAGGTGACGACATAGCGACCGGTCGGGTCCCACTCTACGTCAGAGGCCATGTAGTGCTCTGCTATGTTCATCATGGTGCAGTCTGACGTGTCCACAAAGGCAAGAGCTCCATTCATACTGCGCACACACAGGAAAACAGATTACACACAAACACACACAAGGTGACGTTCATCTGAACCGTCGCACACAAGTTTAAAATACTGCGAGCCTCAGATCAGAGTTAGAATCAGGAGCTTAGCTCTCATACGAGGTGTCAGAAAAGTTGTTTAGTTTGTCATCAGTGGCTTCAAGTGTCTGTTTATCACACAAATAACCATACAGAGAGAGAAAGAGGGAGATTTAACTGACCTCCTGAGTCCAGCCAGCACCAAAAACTGTCCCTGGGGGCTCCAGAAGATGCTGTTGGCCTGCTGCTTGTCGAACATCTCTGTAGAAGAAAAGGACGATAAGTGTCACATCCAGTGCTCCCAGACGGTGCAACAAAGCAGCAACAGGACGGTTAGCACACATCTGTCTGATCTACTCACTTATGAGCTCGATCTTGCCGTTGTTTTTGACATGATAGAAGGAGACGTTGATTCTGGGAGACTCTCCGTGGAGAACAGCGAACTTGCTGCCGTTGGGTTCCCATGCAAAGGCAATGATGCTTTCTGGAAAGACAGAAACACAACAAACAACAGATCAGGGATTTTTTTTTCTAAGGTAAACAATGACAAAGATACTTTTACTTTAGTGTTTATCATGTTCTTACCCTTCATCTCCACCACATCAACAGGAACCTGCTTCTCCCTCATGCGGAAGATTTCGAAGTTGGTGACCACACCCTGAAAAGATCGAGAAATTAATTTAGCATTTGATATATTCATTTTCTTTCAACCAGTGAGGTCTCAGCTGTTTCCTCTTTTTCTCTCTCCCACTGCTGTACCTGTGTTCCTTTAGGAGTCCTGTCCACTTTCACACACAGGTAATCTCCATTTCTCTGCCAGTGCAGTTTGCAGTCAACGACGTTGAAGAGGTTGCGGACACGGATCTCTTGACGTGAAGGCATCTGCATCAGAGTCACTCTGGCTGGGATGTCTTTGTCCTCAGGTACCCAGAATGCTATGATGTTGTCACCTGGAGACCATGAGAAGTCCCTGTTGATACAAAAACACGCCGATTATTATCAAAAACACAATTTAAAGAAGGTATATTACAAGGAAACAAAATATAAAAGCATAATTAAGGCCTCTTACTTGATTCCTGAAATCTTGAGACTCTTCTTGTCGAGCAGGCCCATAGACTGGCGGAGCAGAAACATGGCTTTAATGTCACTTGCACACTTTACATAAATATGACTGTATGGTTTTTTTTTTTTTTGGTAAGCATACTTACTGGAGTCTCATAGATGCTCAGCGTGTCTGTGGTCATCCTGGCAAAGAACTTCCCATCATGGCTCCATCTGAGAACAAATAGACTCCGTTATAATAGACTCCAGACTTTAATGTTCTTTTCCACAGTGCTAAACACATCAGACACAAGTACATACAACAGCATACAGTAACAACATACAATGCACACACTCAGGCCAGTTCAGCAAGGTCTATTGTTTAAGGTGACTATGGCTGCGAGGATTAGACTCCTCCCAAAGCGAATGCTTCTGCACCTCAGGGATCTGTACCTGCACCTGGAGGGCAGTAGGGTAAGGTGGTGATTGAGCAGGGTGTGTCATGTTCTGTCCTACTGAGATTGCAATGCATTCATGGGCCTTATTGTTTTGCTGTGCAAGGTTGGATGCAGGGAGACAAATTATCCTGGCAGCGGTGTTGGTTATGCGTGAGTTTGACTCGATAAGTAACAGGTTAACATGTTAAAGAAGCAGGTGAAACAGTGTGGTAGGATAGACTGCGGATGGCTGACAGTGTTTGGTGGCTCCTTTTTATGGTGTCATCAGTGTGCTGGTTGAATCTAAGTCTGTCGTCCAGTGTCACTCCGAGGTGTTTAAAATTGTCAACCAATTCAGCTCTTTGGTTATTAGTGAGAATGGAATACTGAAGTGAGCTGGGACCAATTATAATTTATTCATGTAGCGAATTATGAGCACTGCTGCTAAAATTTCACATGAACATTAAGATCCTCTGCTCTTGTGTTTCACCAAGTGCAGGGCTTAGCCCCTCCACACACACGCACACAGCAGAGGAAAGACTGTTTAAGTGAAGTCAACATCCCGAGAATATTTTCACTTAAAACAGATCGGTGATGCTGTTCTGCCCTAATTGTTCTCCATGAAATTAGCTGGGAGCTATATAATTTAGCCCCATATGCTTTAAGAGTAGTGAGCACTGTGGCAGACTCCAGTTAAAAAACACAGGCTTTTTAATGCTGCATTGCTTGTCAGCAATCAATCATATAGTACCTTAGGAGGCAATTTGGCCTTGTGTGCTCTGAGTAATTAGGCAGGCAGTTAACACAACAGTCATATTTTTATTCTAATGAAAACTCAACTCCTGGCATTTGCTCCTGGTGTTCTTCACCACTGTTTTGGCAGAAGGAAATAACGGAGCAAGTTGTGAACTGGCTTTAAAAGTGACAGATTTTCTTCCTGCAGGTGCATCTAATTCATGCCGATGTGGAGAGTGGTTCATGTGAATTTTAAAATGTAAGCGAATAATATCTAAATAAATTTTAGACTGTTAAATTTGTGAACAGAATTTCATGTAGAGGTCGGTAGGTTGAATTAGTGTTTAACTGGGTTTCATCCAAATCACTGTAAGAGCAACAAATATAAAAACAGCAATGAAGTAAATGATATTTTGACTACGAGAGAAAAACTGACTTGAAGATGGGCCAGTGTGCAGAGCTCTCGCAGTGGAAACCTCTCTTCTTCTGTCCAGTCAGAATGTCCCAGATGATGATGGCCTGTGGGTCCTCCTTGGTGTCCATCAGTGGACTAAAGGTCACCACATACCTGGAAGACATCACAACAACACATGGAGCTCAGACAGCTCAGAAACAACACAGTTCATCTTCAATTATTAAGCATCCTTTATCAATGAGTTAAACTTATCATCTGCATAGTTTTAAATCTGGACCTTCAATATTTAGATCAAGCAGCTTGTGAAATCAACATTTAGGTAAACATAAGTATCGGACTCCTGTCTTGGCAGATGCCCAACATTAAATTGACCAGGACGTCCCTATTTAAGTCATTCTTGATTTAAATTATATTCAACTGATTTTCTTTCTAAATTAAGATTTTTTTCTGCACACTGAAAAAGGCAGCAGTTAAAACCCATCTGTACATGTCTCTGCTGCATTAAAAAGCAAAATATGAAATCAGACTTTGTTGAACTTAGTTGAAAATCTACATTTCTTGAACCATACTTATCAAACTTTACAGAAAAGAAAAAAAGAAAACTAATAATCAAATTGAAAAATGTCAAAAATTGTACAGTTTTTAACTGAACTGAACTGAACAGTGCCGATAAGTAAGAGGGAGACTGCGCTTTTGTGCATTTCTTCTTGGGATGCCACAAATAAGTCAATTTGCCACATTAGACTGACATCGTCAAACAGTGCATCCATTCACATCACTCAATAACGCTTGAAGCTCATGTTTGTATACACACACACAGTAGGAGCGCTTCATCCTGTAATGACTAATGCTACGAAGGTGTTGATTAGTACTGTTAAACAGAAACATTGATTACCTCTCACATGGTGAGAAGTCAATGAGGGACACGCCCTGATGGCTGAACCTCTGGATCTGTTTGAACTTCTCGCCGCCCCACAGTGCAATGCCCCGCTGGTGAAAGGTGGCCAGGTAGGTGCCTTTAGGAGACCAGCGGACATACGTCTCTGTCCAGCGCTGAAATCAAGACACAAAAAAATATTATTAGTCTGCAAGCCAAACACTACTGTTAAATGATATTTAACGTGACCCCATTAACCCTGCGTTTCTACTCACTGCTCTCTCCTCAGCTGTGATTGGTTCTTTTGCATCATTAGAGAAAATGGCGGTCCTCTCTCCAGCTTCGTAGATCACACTGTACTGATCACGGCAGTCTGGATCCTCAATCCAATGGCGCATATTACCCTGAACAGACAGACATTACGGCATATTTATTACGCCATTATTATTTGTTTTAAAACATTTTTGCTACACTTTAGGAGTACAAATAAGCCTACATAATAAACTGCCTATGATGAGTAAATCAAAGTATTTGCTAAAAAAAAAAAAAAAAAAACTCACAAAATCTTTGAAAGGCTGCTTCTCTGGAGTTTCCCACTCATCACTGATGTTCATATACCTGGAGAAATAAGCAAACGGGATTAATCTCCATATCTCACACACATCTGCCGTCACATTGGCTGCATTCCTCATCACACGGCCCACTTACTTGTCAAAGTCAGTGAAGAGGTTCACCCTGAATGTATGTTGCTTGTCCAGTTTGTATCCATCTGCGTTTTTAACGGCCTCGAGGGCCTGGGTAGGACCAGCATACTCCAAGAAGATGTACCTGCATGACAAAATGGTCAACATCACATCTTAAATTCAACATTACAGCCAGTGTAATGCCATAAAAAAGTATGGAGCAAATTACAAACCCTTTGGTCAAGCCATCAGCCTCTGGATAGAATTCAGTGGTGATTTTGCCAAACTTGGAAAAAATCTTGTGTATGACGTTCTTCAGTTTCTCCAAACGCTCCGGGCCCACCTGAGGGACGTTGTCCACCACCACCACCGAGTCTATGCCGTCAGCCTCCTGGGGCTTCTCCCTCAGGATGTCATCCAGAAGCTCTGAAGAGAGCAGAAAGAAGGTGGGACGATAAGGGAGAAAAACATGAATGTTAGTCACTTATCTGATCTGTCTGTGTGTGTGAGCCTGGGCTTCCAAATACATGTTCATGCCCTGACAGCTCTAAATTCAAACTGCAATGAGACCACTAGCTTTATTAATGGAGACCATGGGTACAACTGTCAGCACATTTTATTGCCTTTATTGAACAGCAGCAGAGTAAAAGACACATGGGGAAACATGGGAGGAGAAAAGAGAGGCTACATGCAGCAAAAGTCTTCAGGTGGAGCTAAATCAAGATTAACTTTTATAAGATAGACCTTTATTGATCCCTAGTGGAAAAAAAATCGAGAAACAGAGATATGAGCCTCAACCAAGATGCCACCACAACAAATCACTGGTCAGATTTCCATATTCATGTATAGCCCCAGTTGACAGGAGGTAAAGGGCGGTATACTAAAAAAATAGTACCTAATAGTCTAAAATGATCTGACTTGTGGTGTAGCGTACTACACTCTGTTGCCAGTTCAATAGGTACACCCAGTTTAAACTAATGCAGTGGTTCTCAAACTGAGGGGCAGTCTCCTCTGGAGGGGCACGCAGCCACTGCAGGTGGGGCATGGATGAACAGAAGAAAAATATCCAGTGAAGCCAAGCTGAAAGAATAACCAAAACAAAAGTTTGCTGATGCTGTCATGATGACATTTATTTCACTAAAATTCAACCTGGATCCGTTTTTTATTGGTTGCATCCCCAATTACTGTCAATGATAGGTTAAAAATGTTTTTTTTTTAAAATGTGGTGTGGGGGGTGTGAACTTTTTTCAGCTTCTGAAGGGAGGTATGACAAAAAGTTTGAGAAGCACTGAACTAATGCAATCCAATTATTTGGAGCGATATCAGTCAAATTTTATGGTAATCTGAAGCTGGAAGCTGTAGTTTGTGGTGCTGCTGATTACATTTCTTCAGACTGAGTTGTTCTCAAATGGTGTGCCATGGGATTTTGTGATAACCACACATTATTACGGCAACATTTAACAGGGCCCATACAAAAGGTTATTAGTGAATTTGTGGTGCACACCCATTTCCTAATAAAGAGGCAAACTCTACCTAAAAAATGTAAACCTAACTTGACGTGTCACATTATCTTACAGTATTTCTCATTTTAAAAGAATGTGATATTGGTGCTTTGGTGTCATTTTAAAAGGTTTAGAAAGAATCCTTGAATCACTTCGTTAAATATTTTTTGCGTAAGAGTTGGTTGTCAATTGTTATTTGATATTAGTAGATGAAAACAAACATATATGACACGGAAAGAGTGATAACACACCTTATAGAGGCTATTGTGCACAGATAATTCGTATCTGTGCAGGTGTACCTTGAGATTTTGGCTTTCCCTTTAGTGTGCCTTGGTCACAAAAAGTTTGAAAACCACTGGTCTAACCTCACTGATGTGGATGGGTTGGACAAAATATTACACATTATTAATTTACCTGCACCACAAGCTACAGACGCCAAAAAGACCATTAAGTTGAACCGACACCTCTGAACACCAGTGTGAACAAATACTGAACACATGGGGACATTTTAATGTAGGGCTGTTGTATTACACTTCATTAATGTCAGCTAGATGACCTAACACACTATCAGCACAGTCTAATACACGTGAATTTGCTGGTGTGTCATTTGTTCATGTTTTATTTGCAGACCTGAGGGGCATTATGGATCAGACTACACACCACCCTGCGTTGGGATTAACGTTACACTGATGTGAAAGGTAGCTTATGTTACCAGCTGATTCAGGCAAACCTGGCTGCAGGTTCACAGTGATGGCCCTGGCCTTCATTATCCATTCAGACAGCTACTGCAAAATGTTCATTTGTCAACTTCGCACACGGTTTCGGTTTTTCAATTGACAGCGACAAGGCCACAGTGAGTGGCAGTCTGGGGTCTGGGTGAGGCTTTCTAAGGGCGTGAAATTAAACTCAGATAACATCGGTTAACACTAACTGATGTTAGGCATATGTTTAAGGAAAAGAGTGATGTATCTGTTTAATTCCTATTTAATCAAACCGCACCATTTGGATACTGAAGTCTGGAGGCTAAGGGACAAGCTAACTAGCTTAGTAGCATCTGTAGCACCGTTACTACGGCCGTTAGCTAACTGTTAGCAATAGGCCGGAAAGCCGGCGAGTTTCCTGCTGCCGCTCACCCTCATCTTCGATGTCATCCACGAAGTCCTCCGGGTCGCTGAAGGAGGGCTCTTCCTCTTCATACTCTGGGTCGTCCACCATATCCACCGTGTCTTGCATTTATCAGCTACTACGAGACGGATTTCTCGCCACTATGGAGCAGAATGTCAAAAATTGAGAGGCTGACGGTCCTCGGCCGGTGCGGCACCATGTGCGATTATGCGAAAATGGACGATGTGACGGAAACGGAACTGGCTCGGAGGCCAGGGCGCGCTGCGGGGATAAATTAGAGTTGTAAAACATAGGGACTGGCGCTTCGTGGCACTCGCTATCGTAATGTCACCTACCAGTGAATATACAGATCAGTAAAAAGTGCAGGTGCTCTTGTTGCGACGCTCACATTTTACACTGAAAGGAGCGGAAAGCCACGCACCGGTAGATCCGAAACTATTTCCCGCGAGATGGATGTTTAGCAAAACTACAAGGAAAAACTACACATTGCTACTTTAGCTAGCTGCTCCCTTTCAGTCTGTACTACATAACAAAGCTTCTAGCTCTATGTAAAGATGTGTACGTCGAAGTTAGCTGTGTATGCTAAAGTGTAACTATTAGCTGTAAAGTTATTAAGGCTCATTAGCGTTAACACACACACACACGTTAGTACCATGGACAGAGAGTGTGTGTCGCTACTGCCCAGTGTGTGTGAGGTGCTGGCGGACTCAGGGAGGTCTCTGCCCGATGACACCAGCCTGGAGAAACTGGTGGACTGGTTCACAGGGCTCACCGAGGCTGGTCAGTACTGGAGTTGGTGGGATAGTTTAGTTATCTGTGATTGCTGCTGCCTTCTGCTCTTCCTGGTTTCATCTCTGTCTGACCTCTCAAGATGGAGCCTTCAGGTGTTTTAGATCCTGCTTTTTGGGTTACTGTAGCTGGATATGAGGTGGAGACAGTTAAGGTACTTCATAACAGGTTACAGGGTGGATATGAGGCTGAGCAACTTTAGGGACGCTAAACCTTCACAGTGTGGCAATATATGTGTGGTAACCTGATAACACTTTGTTTGAGAATATGCGTCACTGAAGCAGCATATCCCCCTGAGACCCTGTGTTGTCATATGAAGACATCACATTTTGGGTTTACTTGACCTTCAACACTTGATACTTCATTCTACTTAACTCAGACCTGTTGTCCTTGTTCGTGGACACTTTCTGTGCCATCTAGTGGTAGTGAGACCACAATACACTAATTCATGTAAAACAAGATGGCGGCCATCTTTGCCAAGTCAGTCTGCAGCCGATCCTGACGCTAAAGTAGACAAGGTCCAAAACCTGATCACATTTTATGCTTGAATTTTGTTAATGTATGATTAATAATGTTTGTAGTTCAGTTTGGCAACACATTTGACAAATCTTAGCAACAGTAAAAAGCTAAGACTCTGTTAATAAGAAGGAACTTGTTTGAGGACATTGTGACTTGATTATGTTTGTTATCAGGTCCTACTGATCCCAAATAGCTAGGAGAAATTAAAAATGCATACCAAACAGAAGTTCAGGTCTCAGGAGGATATAAACAGAGATAAGGCTGCAACAAACTCTTGTTTAGATCTGCAGGGCCTTATTTATTTTGATTCATAGATCAATGTTTTGTTTAGTCTCCAGCATGTCATGAAATGTTGTCACACCCAGGCTCTTAAACTGGGACAAAACGGTGAGACACAAGGTTATACTAAATAATAAACTAATTTTATTCACCATAAAATAATCAAAACAAACAAATACTATAAGACTTCAGTTAGTAGCCCGGGCTATTATTTGCTTGAATCACTGAAATCAACAGGTCTCTATATGGGACAGGCCTTTAATTCTTTTCACACAAAGCTGTTGCTCAGCAAAGATTGGGAATACAATCAAGTTGTTCATTTAAACCAGTATGAATATTACTTCTGTAAAAATTAGGCCTCAGATAATAATAATCAATTATGAATCATTCATTTGATCCAGCTCTGACAGACAGTGTATCAAAGAGAGAGTGAGTGAAGGCACTCAAGGATTACAGCACCTGGCATACCGACGCAACACCACTTTATCCTGTTAAAACAATACTCACAACTCTCAACCCTTTTGATTCTTTTGATCTGCGGACTAAAGGAATATGAATAACTTACGGGGTAATGGAGGAACGGACACATTTGAGGTAGCCAACAACCCGCTTTTATACATCTGAAGAGCTACTACTACTAACAAATAAATGAACTGCCTCGCAACCAGAGCAGGAGTCTAATTGAGACAGGCGATTATTTGTCAAAATGTGTAGCCACTCTGGGTCACTAAAAGGGACTGGGCGTTTAATTGAAGTTTTACAGTAGGTGGTGGTAATCGGTAAAGTCAGTCGTGCAGGGAGCAGACAGTGAAAATGTGCTGCATGGATGGCCTGCTGTGAAAACAAAGACAAAGAAACAAAAGCCACAGTGCTGAGGGGACGAGAGGAGATCTGCCCGCAGGACTGGCTGCTGCTTTTATATGCATGTAGCACACCAGGCCCAGTTGGGTCCTGTGCTGCTGATTAACCTCCAACAGGTCTGCAGCTCTGGAGACAGAAAGCAAAGCAGGAGCATAATGAACCAAGCAAAGGGGCTGTCACAACAGTAAAAAAGTGCCACAGTTTCCCAGAGTTCAAGGTGACACATTAAAATTGCTTGCCGACAGTAAAAACAAAAACATAAAGAAACATAAAGAAATTTAGTATAATATCACATTGGACAAAGAAAAGCAGCAAATCAACACATTTGAGAGGCTGGAATCAATTAGTATTTATTATTTTAGCTTAAAATCTGAGTCAAACTATTTTTGTTGCCAGTTCATTTTTGTGAGTTGTTTCTGCACTAAACTGAATTGCTAAGGGCCTTCATTGTGTAGGGGAGGGGCCCTGTGTCTTCTGATATCTTTATTATTAACCTTGATAAAATACTATCATTATTTATCTTCCTAAATAAGTACCATTGTCTCATGTCCACCTTTTCTCCTGATCAAGGCGTATCTCTGCCAGAGGCCTGCCCATGCCTGCTTGGATTCATATCCAGTGTGGTTCACAACACAGCTTCAGACCCCGGGGTCCTCTCCTTCTCTCTCAGACTCACCGGCCTAATGGCTGCCACACAGGACGGCTTCAAAATGCTTCAGGTAGAGATAACAACACAGTGTACGCTTACTAAACATTACAAATGATTTCTGACTTTGGTGATGTTTTCCTCTACAGGAACGCTCTGTTCTGAACCATGTCTTCAGCGTTCAACACTGGCAGGATGCAGGACTCTGGGAGGATCCCTGTTTACGGATCGGCTGGATCCAGGGCTTAAGGAGCATGCTGCAGCACCCAAAGGCTCTCAGTTTTTTTGTACAATCAGGTGACTCTTCATGTGGGAAATGAGACCATCTCTCTTATTATATGAGGGAGAAGCAGGCCATTTGTAGGAACAAAGACTAAGAATTATACCGAGTGATAACTAAAATCTGTTTTCCCTGCTCTTCAGATTTCATCGAACCGCTCCTACAACTCCAGACAGACACCAGTCTATTTGTCGCGTCAGCTGCCAATCAGATGCTCGCCCACATCCTGCTCTTCTTTCAGCCAGCCTCCTCTGCGGGATGTAACGGTGTAGATAAGAATGGAGAAGACAGGAGGACACACGCCTCCATCACAGACTCAGAAGACCCAGCCGTCACCCTGGAAACCAGCGCAGAGTACACCGCTGTTGTCACGGTGATCTCAGAGTACCTGAAGGAGTCGCTGGTCCCCACAGAAAGCACAAAGCTCCATCAGAGTCTGCAGATCCTCAAACTGTTGGCCCTGCTCCTGGCTCAGGCCGGGCCTCCTCTGCGGGACGAGCTGCTCCAGACAGTCACAGGCTCTCTGCAGGAAGTGGTGACAGCAGGCTGCAGTCAGCTCACTCTGCCTCTGATGGACGTCATTCTGGCTGCATGCAGGTAGACTGGATCTCTCATATGAACACAAGCACAGTGTAACACGGGAAATACAGTTTAAAGACAGCAGTTACATTGAAATTAAATGCAGCAATGAACACAATGACGGTTAATAAAATATACATATAACACTCAAGTTCATGTTATCATCACAGATCAACAAACCCATCAACAAGAGGCTTTTAAAGATATACTATGCAGGGTTTTCAAAAAAAACAATGTGTGGACTCATACAGAAGTAATCCCTCTCAATCATCACTTATGACCTACTAAAAGTGTGTGGTGTTTTATTTTCCTGCAGAGACTCTAACCTCTGATTGTATCTTCTTATTTTCTGTGTTTGGGACATTTATTTGTGTGTAGCCCCACAGCGCTCAGGGTGGCTTTTACTCTCACTTTCGCTGGCAAGCATGTGTGCAAACAGGAACGGACAATCCTGCATAGTATCCCTTTAAGAAAAATGAAGTTTAACTGACAGCCCTTTTTTACATTCACAGCAGGTAACAGACCAAATTACACTTTTCACATGTTGGAAAAACAGGGCTCCCAGGGATCCTTGAAATCCTTAAAGGGCTGGGAATTTGAGGGGAAAAACCTGGGCCTTAAAAGTTTTTGAAAATAGACACGGGCTTTTGAAAGTGCTTGAATTTCTATGTTTTTTGCAAGAAGAGTAATTGAAGTTCGTTAGATATTGTCTGCCATCACTGCAACACAACACAGTGAGAAGTGTTCACTTAAATTTGAGGGAACAGGGTATAAAAAAGGCTTTGAAAAGTCCTTGAGTTTGATGTTTAAGATTGCGTGTGAATATGTATGGTGGAATAAAATAGATCTACATCTGTTAGTGTCACCTCAGATTAACATCTGTAACTTCATGGCACATTTTGCCATTTTCCCAGCTTGCATATGTGACTATAACACGTCACTAGTGCTAATTTCAACCCATTTCAACTCCATTCTCTTATAACTACTCTCAAGTGAGGACTGTAACAGTATATTTTTATTTTATTTAATCTTTATTTAACCAGAAAATCTCTTTTTCAGGAGTGTCCTGGCAGAGACAGACAGCAACATAAGTTACAGACAGACAACATAGAGCAAAAATACAGAATAAAAATGTGCAGCTCTAAAACAAGCAATATGAAACCGAAGTAAGATTACTACAAAGAAAAGCTAAAAAGTATGATAATGTACACTAGAAGTCAACCATAAAAATGCAAAGAAGGACAACTACAAATGATTACAAAGACCAGCTAAGATACATCCTAACATATGCATATAGAAGACTGTGCACAAAAATCCTGCAACAGTGCTTTGGAAAGGCTGAAAAAAAATGCGCATGCAAGTTTACGCTTTTTTTTTTGTATTCATTATAAATACTGAGTTACAGGAACAGTTCAGGGAAGCTGAAACGACTCCCCCCACCTGTACACTTACAGAGCACGCGCTGCATAAATGCAGCATGAAAGGAACAAGGGAATAATCTGTTGTGATGACAGCGAAGAGCTGAAACAGTCAGTTAGTTAGAATGAGAAGCAGTTTTATTGCCAAGTAGGTTTTCACACACACAGAGTTTGCCTGGGTGTTCTGGTGCATAAAGGTCACAATTAACATAGTAAGAGAGAAAAAAACAAGTACCCTGCACAATGAGAGGGTTCAGTGTTAAACAGTGTCCGTGTTTGTCTTCAGCAGCTCGGGCACAGATGAACGTGTCCCAGACCAACGCGTCGCCCGTCTTCTGTCGTCCATGTTGAACATTAACAAACCCGCTGACCTCATGCACGCTGCAGCTGCTTTCCTTCGCAGAGGTCATCAGTAAGCATCTGTTCACAGCACAACTTCACACTCTCGTACAGAATGTGGCTTCAGTATCACCAACACAACAAGCTCAGTTTGTTTTTTGGCATAAGGTAATTCAAGAAAACCAGTATTTATTTCTGTGTTTCTCTCCAGTGATGCAGTCCACACAGCTCGGGCTGTAAGAATACTACTGCTACCCCTGGACATCATAACTGGTCTGACTCTACTGGGCGCAGACAGCACTGGTAAAACACTCTGGAACACTCAGTAATAAAGAATTAAAAAGAGAACAGTCTGTAGCATCTTTATAATTAAATATGTTTTTGTTCCTGCAGCAGACGAGCAGCAGTTAATGTTGGAGCAGCTGAGGAGTAAAACCTCCTGCATCTCTGTGATGTGTGTCTGTCTGACAAACACACCACAGGTCACACTCACGGTGAGGCTATACGACAAAACAGGATATAAGCTGTGTCCTTTATGTGAAGCAGACTAACATCACTGTCTCTCTGTCTGTTCTGTCCACAGCCCTCTAGCGTCCTCCCCTGTCCTCCAGTGTTAATTATCACAGCAGTTCTATCATTGCTAAGGATCTGCAGCGGCGTCTCTTTCTCCTCGTCCTCTGGCTGCAGTGAGGTTTGCAGGAACATAATCGGCAGTGGCAAAGTTCAGAAGTGTGCCCTAGAGGCTCTGACGGCTCTCAGCAGCAGCCCAGGTAACACTGTGTGTTTACGTGGGACAATCCAAACAGAAAAATGTTTCTTCTCTTTAACTAACCACTTTTACGTCAGCTTGAGGGAAAACTTTATTGGAGAGAAAGCCACAGTGGCAACAGAGTGTGAAGGGGACCTATTATGCTCTTTTTTAGGTTCATACTTGTACTTTGGGTTTCTACTAGAACATGTTTACATGCTACACTAGTCAACAAACACTTTATTTTCCTGAGGCTTTCTGTGCCGGAACCCCTGTATTTAACCTCTGTCTGAAATGCTCCAGTTTAGCGCCAGTCTCTTTAAAAACCCCTCCCACAAAACCCCAGTCTGCTCTGACTGGTCAGCATTCAAGGGTCTTTTGTATCTAGACGTCTCTGCACCTTCATGCCAGGAAACGATTGTAACAGAGTATAGCTGCACTGAAACATCACCAACAAAAGTTTCTGAACACAACCAGACATGTTCCATCCTATAGCTAAATGTAGCAGTGCAGGCAGATGACAACATAAAGAAATCTGTCGCGAGCTGACGTCAGTTTCACTCAAAAGTAGAAAAAAATGTTGGAAACAGGGTATTCAGAACGGTCTGAAGCCTGAGGGTTTTACAGGGATTACTTTTATATTTTCTACATTTGCCTCATTACTTGAGGCATTTAATATGAATTTAATTCTTCATTTTAACACTATATATGACACAAAATACAGAAAAGCATAGTAGGTCCCCTTTTACTGAACTATGCAATATAACATAGGGTTTGACAATAAAAAAATCTACTTTATATAAATCAAACTCCTCAAGTAAACACTGTAAGCATAAAGCAGGACAGTACAGATGATCATAAGTCATGTTCTCAGTGCTCAGAAGCTGAATTTAAAATAAAGTAATTTAACAATTTGAAGGATTCTCCAACAAAATAGGAGAACGTAATATAAAATACCATCATTTACTGACACAGAAACAAATGCTACAGAACAGTATAATTTACAGTGTGTGTTTAGTGTGAGAAAGTGATGTCAGGGTGAAAACATTTAGCACGTATCCTCCATCTTGTGTGTTTCAGGAGCGAAGGAGAAAATCAGTGAGGTGTTCACAGTTCTGACACAGTATCTGGACAGTCCTGACTCTGACCCCACTGTAAGTTGTGTTGTTTCCTGTCATGCACATTTGGATACAACTTATTTTGTCCCTGACCTTCTACTACAACTGGAGAGCAGTGACTTAGCAGAAGACACCATCACTCACTGACTGTCTTAACCATACGGGACACACTAGCACTTCTATCTTGTGTTGGTTCGTTGACAAAGATGCCGTGACACCTTGAGCTCTCTATGAATTTCCTCAGTTTATTCTGACACACACGCAGGGAAACAGAACCTCCATGTCAATCACACTGCCTGCTCCAGCTCTTACACACATAAATCCTACAAAACCGAAGTAAGCTTCCTTTGCCGCAACTCAAGCTAGCAGCACACACTCTCACAACAACTGTTTCTAAGTGATAGTTTGTTGAGATCAATATATCGACAAGTTGTGACATACATTATAACATGTGGGAAACAAAATTATAAACAAAAAATGGCTGTTTGTCTGAACATGAGAGTCTCTAGCCACTGGACAACTCCTCCACACTGACTGCTCCATATCTGAATTCGCGAAGTCACAGTGAAATATAGTCTCAGTCTAATAAGAGGAGGGTTAGAAACTTTGGCTTAAAGGATCTATCTCATGTTGTTTTCTATCATTGTAATGTCTTTCTGTGTTTCCTAGGTACTCCACAAGTCCTACCAGGCCTTAGTAAAGTGGATCAGTGTGTGCACAGACCTGTCCTTCATAACAGACCAGCTCAGACAAGGTAATGTGTCACTAAGCAGCCTCTTTACTGAAGCTCATAAATACTTGTGGCTATACACAGGAATGTGGTCCTAAAATTGTGTGTTTGTGTATCCATATATTAGATCTTGTTGAGGTAGTGAAGAAGCGTGTGTGTGACATGCGTTGGGAGGTGAGAGACTCGACGGTGGAGTTTCTGGGACACCTGGCAGGTGTGCCTGTTTCCCCTGAAATCAGCCGAGGAGAAGGAGGTGTGTGACGCGTCTGACGCTCTGCTGGGCGGCTGCTGTACCACTCCTCTACTGAGGGAGGCACTCCAGGATACAGAGAGTTATGCGAGAGCCAGCGCCATCTCTGCGCTGGCAAAGACACTGACACACAGCTGGCAGCAGGGGGCAGCACTCACTCAAGAGGAGGTAGGCACAAACTGTTTGACATTTGGCTCTGATGGGGATGAACTGTGGTGTAGTGGACGTGTATCAGATGTTGGTCGTTCGTCTATCGATTCAATCAGTCATTTAACATTTCTAATGTTTTAACATAAGCTTCTACTGTACTTTTCTGTCACATTACAGTATTATAAGATAAACCTTTATTATTTTATCTTATTGTCATGTGAGCCTAAATGTTGATCCTACCTCATCTTGTCTTGTCAGTATTTCATATGTTTTGGTCGTGCCCAGCTTTCCACACATACTGAAGTTGTCATATTGTCAGTTTTTCATGGCTTTACAAATACAGTAGTTTCCTCCCACCTTTGCCTTCCACCTTGCCCTTGTTCACCCATTTCTAGCATAATCAGGTGCAGACTGGACCACTGTATTAGACTCTTCTCAGGCCTTCCCTTCTGTGGCATTACAAGAACACCTCCTAGTCCAAAATGCAACCACCAGGATCCTTACTAAACCACAGTTAAACACGTAGTACTTTTTCTGTCCTCACATCATTGGATCTCTATTTTATCTTGTATTTTGTAGTTTGTTCACACCTTAAATTCACCCATGTATGCTCAGATTACAGAACAGATAGAAGATTAATAAGTGATTTATTAGTGGCAGAGCACATTTTTACCCTGCCCATACATCAAAACTTTTTTCTTTGCTCTTATAGTGAAATTTGCTGCCTTGTTCTGGTTTTTGTTTATTTACAGTCTTCTCTGTACATAAGTCCTAGAAACTCAATTGTTTGAGCATATATTCAAGTATTTATATATATATTTACATTATTATGTCTTCTCTTTCTGTAATAGTCTTCTTTATTATTTTTTTGTAAAGTGTATTTATAGTCAAAACAAACATATTTAGGTGTACAGGGCCTTTAAAGATGTTGAGGCAAAATAAAAATTGGAGGTACGATATCTTCAGATGTGTTTTTCACATTTTTGTTTTTTTGAATTTTTCAGGGTATATATGAATCAGTAGTTATGTGTCTTAAGTAAATATTGGTTCATAAATACTTCTATACATGGAAAGATAGAGACAGAGTAAATATGATTAAAAAAAAAAAAAAAAGTAAACAAGACTTAAAGGTCCAGTGTGTAGGATTAAGCTGCATCTATTGGCAGGAATGGTATATAATATTCATAATTATGTTTTTATTAGTTTATAATCACCTGAATATAAGAATTGTTGTGTTTTTGTTACCCTAGAATGAGCTGTTTATATCTACACACTCAGCTGGTCCTCTCTTACAGAGTCTGCCATGTTGTTTTGTAGGGATGCACGATAATATTGATATTATCTGTCATCTGTATGAGCCAATATCAGCTTTAAAATGAACTATCAGAATCGGCCAACGTGCTTTTTCTTTATTTGCACAATGAATAAATATGACATATATTGAAATACATTGTATTTCAGGTCTCCATCTGCTGGTGGGCTGTCACCATCAGAGTATGCATGCATAATATGATGTTAATTCCACTACTGAGGAGACGTTTGATATCGATATTGGTATTGTTTATCAGTAAAATTAGTTGTTACATATGGGCATATCAAATATCGGCAAATAATCCAGTATCTGGCATCCCTGTTGTTTCTAAAGTTGCACAGAATGGACAAACTAAATACTGGCTCTAAATAAGACCATTCACTGCTAGATGCCACCTCTACACCAGACCTTTAATTACATAAATGAATAAATAATAAAAAATAAAATATCATATATAAATAAATAAATAAATAATAAAATAAAATAAATTGCAAATAATGTAAATAAATAAATACTGATAATAATAATGAAATAAATAGAAATAAATAAAGATATTAATGAAATAAAATGAAGAGATGTTAACAGTGATACAATCTTGACTGTTATTAATAAACCTGTGTCTTTCCAGACTGAAATCGTGGGCCGGCTGCTTGAGATCCTCTCTCAGGACACAGAGGGATTCCCCAGGAGGGCTGTTGTGCAATACTTCATCGCCTGGTTCTCTGCCCACTCCTCACACTCGCCTCTCCTGATGCAGTGTGTGCGCTCCGTCCTCTCACAAGGCAGTGCTGATCTGGACTGGGAGGTCAAAGTTCACACGCTGGAGCTGGCTGAGCTGCTGCTGGATGAAGCCTTTTCAGGTCACCGGGGTTACAGGAAGGGCTCAGGACAGAAATCGTGCCCCGCCTCACCCCTATGGTGTGATTTCTGACCAGGTCTACACACTTCACTCTCACACTGGTGCACACACAGAGACAGCGGAGTCAGATTTGGCCGGTGTGGTCGAGCAGGGAGTCGTCTCAGCGTTGTTGAGTGGTCTGGTTGACTGTGATAGACCTGTGGCTCTGAAGGCCTGCCGACTGTTGATAACACTCAGAGACACAGTCTGCCCTCTGTCGCTAGGGACTCTGAATGCAACTGCTGCCATGGCAACAGTATCCTGTGAGCTTCCTGGCTGGGGCTGGGGGCAGGAGATCAGAAGGATACTGGGGATGAAGGAAAGCGATCGGGCCACAGAGACGGACACCGCAGCACAGAGGAGTTTCAATGGAGCAGATGAGGGAGGTGACGGTGTGACTGTGAGTGTGTGTGAGACGTTGAGGTCTCTGGGTTTAGACGAGAGGCTGGACGTCCTGACTCAAAGCAGCGACCACATCCATAACTCCCCCCTGTCTCTGCTGCAGGACATACTGACTGCAAGTGCCGCTCACACACGTCCAGACACACAGCAGGGGCAAGAGGTCATAGTGGACTGCTACTGACACACACACACACACACACACACACACGCTGCCTTATGTTGGTTCGATATCAGTGATGAACAACACACTCTTAGCTCAGGGTGCATTTGCCTTCATGATGATGTGATATTTTGGTTAATCTATCAAAAGAGGAATGGTCTTTATTTTTACTGATTTATATGTGTGTACTGTCTCCACAGAGACCTGTCATCTCAGGCCCAGCAATTTCAACATATCAGCATTTTCACGTTGTGTTTTTTGACATCACAAAAAATTATGATGAACTATACATTCTTAGTGGCCATCAATGAATGAACCAACTGGTTTTAAAATTTCTTAACATTTAATATTACAGTTCCATTAAATACCGTGCAAAAAGTTGTTGATCTTTGTCGGCTACTTTCATGATGTGATGTCTCTGATGATTTTTAAAATGCACTGATACAATGCAATTGCACTTGTCTTGCACTTCCACTCACCAATCAGAGTTCTTCACAGGCCTAAAACTGAGCTAATCAGACCTGGACCCGTGTCTAAATGACCCGACCTGAACAATACTGCCAAAATTTGTGAGCCAATCTATATCTTTGCTTTATTTCTTGCATTACTCATCTTAAGCTCACCAGGATTCAACTCAGGCCTCCTTGGTGCAGATGATTAGGACAGTCACATGTTGTCCCTGTGGCCGAGTAGTGACAACAACATGTGAGACAGCTGTATTGATTGAAACTGAAAATTTGCCTTAACAGATGTGTGTGAGATGACTGACTAAAAACCATGATTGAAACATGTCCTGTGTATACACTCTGTCAAGGAGAAGAAAGAGAAAAATGAAAACAAACAGACACTTTGTTGGGTTTGTGTCTGGCAGCAGAACTCACCAAACTCGTTCTCATATTAACATGTTTTCAGTGGTGTAATACAGCTAGGCACATTTACTCGTGTGATTTACTATTTTAACAATTTTGAGGCACTTTTACTTTACCTGAGTATTTTTATTTTATGCTACTTTACAACTCTACTGCATTTCAGAGGGAAATATTGTACATTTTACTCCACTACATTCATTTGATAGTTGTTTGAGAGATTAATGTTATTAATACAAAGTATAAACAACAAACTTCAAAACCAAATCTTGTCATGGCGTCACACCAGCTGCGGTACTGATCAGCGACTTAAAATGAATGACCGCCAGGGGCATAAAGTAGAGGGTCCACTGGCCCCTTTTCTGTACTTCCCACCTCTCCACTGCTGGCCCCCTTGATCAGACCGAACCCATCTCTGAGGTCGGCCTTCATTGTGGTCCCAACTAAACACCTGTACAGTTTTGGGACTGCATCTTGCACAGTTGTGATGCTACCACACTGACAATATCTGTCCACAGACGGACATAGAGACACCTGGTGAAATACTCAAAACCACTTCTGTGGTTGTTCTTGGACAAAAGGTGCTACCAGGACCACAAGTTACCATGATGACACCACAGGTGTAGATTTTGGGGGGAAGAAGGGCACAAACCCCCCTCAATAGTGAGAACCCATACATTTGTCCCCCGCCAGTAAAAACATGGAAGTAGCAGGGAACTTTTATTTCCACTAACTGCAGAGCGCGACTCAAAGATGCAACAATGACTCCGGTAAAGTGGGTGGTGGCAGCATGCAACCTCCAAAGCAATGGCTGCAACCTGCCATGAAACAAGATGAAGCAACTCTTTTCTTTTATTTAGTTATTTAAGGGTCCAGTCAGAAAGCCTCATCATACTCAATGGGCTTATAGCCCTGTCTTTCCAGGCCTTCTATAGGACACAATTACAGCAGAAAGTAAGATAAAAGTGTGTTACAGTGTGTAATACAGAAGCCAAAATGGACAGATGAAGAAATATATATATATAAACATAGAAAAAACTAACACGAAAAAGAAACTGAACCCTGTATACGAACCTGTCTAATCACTCTAGAGACAAGGATAAAAAAATCAATTAAAAATAAAGTAAAATAACTTTAAAGGACATAAATCCACCTCAAACAAACAAAGGACAAACAGATGTCATACAATGTCAATCCAATCATCCACTGTTGATATTGCTGGCTTTAGCCACTGTCTGGTAATGGCTTTACTGCTAGTGTAGCAACTCTGTATAGTTAAATCAGGCAGTATCACGACATTCCCACCATAAATTGATGCAGAAAAGACACAAATTGGTGCAGGAATGTTGGAAATTAAGTGCTAGACCCTCAAACTTTGGGGGCAGGACCCCCAGATCAGCAAATGTTAAAAACAAAAACACCCTTGATGACATAAACACACTCACGAGGTGAATACAGCACCGACCCTGCCGTCACAGCTGGTTATTACTCATGATGTACAGTATTATCATGGATTAATCTACCCAGCTGTATGTAAAGTAATTAGAATCATCTCCACCTTCACCAGCTGTACCATTAAAGAGATGACCACAATAATTCAGTAATATATATTATTCTGAAATGGCCATGTTGCATAATGAGTACTTTTACTTTAATACTTTTATACTTAAGTAAAATATTGAATGCAGGACTCTTATTTGCAACAGAGTATTTCCACATCATAGTATTAGTACTCCAGTCCACAAATAAACTGTTGTAAATATATATGCAGATGAATCTTTGTGAAACAACATCTTACTGACAGATAAGCAACCACATCCCCTACTGCTTCCTCTAAATCTGTGCTGTTGTGTTGAATTATTTACCTGTACTATAATTAGACTTTTTCATTTAGTTGCTCTGAAGACAGAATCCAGAGGAAGAACATTTTATCACAAGTATAATGCAATTTTAATCTCCAGATTCTGGTTTTCTTAATTGCTGTAGCTGGTGAGAAACATGTTTTTTGCACAAAGACTTCTGTGGGTGACTCCTCTTCACCTAGTGGTGTAGCCTCTGTAGCTTTCATCATGTCAGATCATAATTTAAATAATGTGTGAACGAGCTGGAGGCTCTTGGTTAACCTTTGCAAAGACTTGTTATAATCACAAACACTTGAGGTCATCATCGTGCTCATTTCCTCCTCTTCTCTCTCGCCTTCCACCCACTGTCACTGATTTCATCCTGTGGAAGTGCTTCATTAACACCCCAGAGTTTAAAGTGTGTAGACATCAGAGATGGAGATGGAGAGAGCAGTCGCCACCTCCACGTGTTCACACACTCTCTCAACTCAGTCACATGGAGGAAAGAGGGACACACGCGCAGAGAAAACTCTCCTCATTAACTAATGAGCAGGATGTTAGCGACTGCCTACACACACACACACACACACACACACACTGATTATCTCATCCTGTAATAGGGTGTCATCGCCCTGCTGCGCTCTAACCACACAGCTGTATTCTCTCGCTTCATTCATGAGGTGAAACTATTTTGGTGGCCGACTCGACTCTTGTGTTCAGGATGGAGGCGGTGGCTCTTTTCTCTTTCGCAGCATCAGAACCAGACGAGATCAGTTTTCAGAAAGGGGACGTTATCAAGGTAGGTGCGGGTGTGTTGATCCCTTCAGATGTTTTGAAAGTTATCTGAAAGATTGCATGTCTACAGAGTAAGAATAATTGTACATGTGTGTTATAGGTGACAGAAATGGAGGATGATTCTTGCTGGGTCACAGCAGAGATCCAGGGGAAGCGTGGCTACGTGCCAGAGAACTACATTTCACTCCTTCCTTATCCGTAAAAACATTATTTGTCCACACATTTTAACAACAAATCAATTTTAAATAGAAAGCTGCCATTATTTCCTGCAAGCATATATGTGGATTGTTGTAACTACCATCACTGACATCAGCAGTTCCCAAATGTTTTGTGTACCTGTGACCCCTCAGTGCAGGGTATGATTGTCGTGTTCAACCAAAAAGTGAAATTTCCTTGAATTTTTTGAGGCCTTAATGAGTGAAATTATTCAACATATTACAAGAGAAAAAGTAAAAATTAGAGAAATGTGTGAAGAAATAGACATAATCTTCCTTTTAGGGTCTTGACCCGCAGGTTGGGAACAACTGGTACATAACTGAGCTGATTTTTAATTCAAAATGTTCTTATGCCAGTCCAAAGAGTAACATGAATATGCTGACATGCTTGCGTGTGTTTGTAGGTGGTTTGCAGGACGGGTGTCAAGACTCGAGGCTGAAAAGCTTCTGCGCTGGCAGGACACTGGAGTGTTCCTGGTGAGGGAGAGTGAGTCAGCTCCTGGAGAGTTTTCTGTCTCTGTTAGGTCAGTGAATGCACCACACAAACACAAACACAAGAGACAAGGCTGACACAGATCTCAGGCTGCAGGCTGATGTAACCTTCCTCTGCTGTCTATTCCCACAGTGTGAGGTTAATAAGCTCCTAAATGTCTCTGTGCTGTGGTGCAGCAGTTATATTTACATGTGTTGAATCTGCTGTGATGCTTTTATGTCTTTAATGAACAGAGAGGTGAGCATCTGCCCCCGGGTCTGATCTCAGAGAGACAATTTAACCTTTAAGACCTTGCTGACAGAATTTACTTTACAACCAGACGTGTTGCATGAAACAGGCATGCAGCAGCATCTCCTCGTTGTGTTGTTTGTGCAGTTGGATGCTTGTTTTCCGTCACATTGAGCGCATTAGCAAGTTACAACAGCCACGTGTCTCTGAGTGTGTGTCAGGACTGGTGGAGGGGAGAGTCAGTCTATTTAAATATGTTGTATGAGAACCCGCTGCACTAAAAATAGAACAGCCACACAGACAGTAAGAGAGTGTGTGTATGTGTGTGCGTGTGTGTGAGGAGATGTAATTTGGGTCACCAAAGTGACGTGGGAGTCATTTAATCATTGAGGGTAAATTAAATGTGTTCAATAATCGGGGCATTGCGTAACACCTCTCAGTCTTTAATTAAACACAGGTACATTATGCAATTGACACATGCCACAGACATGCATGTTCATACTGTTCATGTTTTAAGACACAACATCTGTGTGCCTGCAGGGGCTGACAGATAAGAGGTTTGCTTTATTCATGCACACACTCTCAACCACTTAACACAGAGTGTAATCCTCAGAACGATCAACAGAGGGTGGTCATGTTCAAGAAGAGTTCATAAGACTCTTAACAGACGTGTTTTATAGCTGTGACCTGCAGCAACTCATTACAGGAGATTCTTTCAGTCCTAATCACACCGGCAGTTCATTTCGATGACATCATGGCAAACACAACACTATTCTGTGAGATACAAGACAGGTGAACTGACTCTGAACTGTTCCTTCATTATCTATACCTCCTTTTTCTTCTGTCACACGGCTAACACACACCTCTTGGGTCCTAATTCCACACTAAATACTAACTCAAAGCATGTTTGTAATATGTAGTGTGTTAAAACAGGGAAAAGTTTATTTAAGGCAGTCTGTGTGCATGCTGTAAGACACGTGACTTGCCAGTGTGTTTTTGATGAACACTTTTGTCTCACATTACTAGTTTGCACAAAGGAAATGAAGGAGCTGCTCACAGCTGGAAAAAATAGTAATTTAATTGATATCCTGATAAAGACTCTTTGGGTCAAAAGGCGTTGGTTATTCATCAACTAATTAAGTATTTATAATTTGCAATCAGAGTATCTCCGATGTGTTTTAGACCCCCGACCACTACCATGGACTTCCTTCAAAAGTAGGCTGGACAGTCACCGTTTTTTCTTTTAAATTATTCTTATTTAATTTCATTAAATGACGGTGCTGGTGAAACAGTTCAAGGAGCACCTTAGAAAAGGAAAAAATAATTGGTTTAATTTTTTTTTACATATATATTTAAAAGTTTAAAAGCTCTCAGTGCAAGTGTTGTGTCATTTCCTGTTAATATAAAACACAAAAGTAGGTTGATTTCTTGTTTGCTAACTGCAAAAAAACAATAAGCTATAAACATTATTATATAGTAGAGCAGGGATACTAAACTTGCTTTGCCTCAGGCCCATTTTTGCAAAATGTCAGGAAGCCAGGGGCCAGTTAATAAGCAAACAATAATCAATATATAAATTATTAACCCAGAACTCTGTCGAGGAGCCCAGAGGATTCTACTGTTTTCCCCCTTTTTTTCTTTAATAAACAAGCTCTATTTAGGTGCATTTTTATGCACTCTGGCCCTTTATTTACATTCAAATTAAATATAAAAAAATCCCAGTGTGAATCACTTCATTTTCATTGTGAATTACAAAATGGTTAGCAGGCCACCCAGCACCCTACTGTGGGCCAGATTTGGCCCTCTGGCTTTAAGTTGAGTATCACTGCAGTGCAGTGTATTCTGTATGTATTTGTAGTAAAGAATCAGGTCACAGCAGTAGATGAACATGCAGATTCACACACCTGTGTGCGATTTAAAGTCTCTAATTACCTACCTAACCTAGCTGCATGTCTCTGGACTGTGAGGAAAATAAACAGGTGCAGAAACATGTAAACTGTGTACAGAGAGGAGAGCTCATGTTGTCAAGAAACCACTGCAGATCCAACATTTTACCTAAAACACCACAAAATCCTCCAAAGCTGTCATTTCTTAAGCTGACACGCCTCAGTAGTGGTGTCGCCCTCCTTTTTGAGTCACTACGTGATTATCCTGAGGTGTGTAAGGGAGGGACAAGCTTATGTAATGCAGAGGTACATTGTGCAGATTTGTTTTGAAGTGTGGGCCTAAATGTAACTTTAGTCCTTCAATAATTAGACAAACAAAACAACACTAAAGCAATTATTACCAACAACACAACATATAAGATCATGTACAAACTGTAGAAGGTGTTGGCTGAAGTCACAGCTCATCATGACTCCTCCTCTTCTTCATGGTGGAAAATACTATTATGTTCTTTTCTTTTGAAACTGAATATGAATATGATGAAATATGTGTCACAGCTGATATATGATAGTGTATGTTGTCAACTATATTACACCAACAAATGTCTATATTATTATTATTATTATTATTATTATTATAAGTAGTAGTAGTAGTAGCATTATTAGCATTTTTTAAAATTATTATTTAGGGTTGCAATGAATAATTATTTTCATTATCTGTTAATCTGCAGATTAACAAATTGATTGTTTGATATATCATAAAGCAGAAACAATTAATCAGCTACTTGATTCACATAAAATTAATGAGGCAATATTTTGATTTTAATGTTTAATCATTAAAGTACATTTTAAGCATAAATGCCAAACTGTCTAACCAACAATCCAAATCCTAAAGATGATCAGTTTGCTCTTTTATGAAACAGAGAAATGACACAAATTCCCATATTTGAGAGGGTGCAACCACCTAATGTCAAAAACCCATTTGTCAGTGCTGCCTTTGGTGTTTTAAATAGCTTAGTGTGATTTTGTATTGTAATGTAAACACTGTAAAAAAGAATCCACTTAAAAAAAATTAAGGCTGCAATTTGCGTGCATTGCACGAGGTTCCAACTTTGGCCTCATTGAGTCAATCCTATGAGTCTTTTATAATCTGACAAACCCAATTAGTTTAGTACAACCAACATGATTTTTGCTTTGACCTTGAAAAGCTTAATTAAGTTGAACCAACTTAATATTTATCCAAAAGTTGTGGTGATGTTCAGTGATCAAGTTATTTCATTTAAGATATTCTAACTTATTTATTTTAACTTCATCCCACTCAAAAATGTCAGAAATGTTTTGGATTTCAACCAACTTCTTAAAATAAGTTGTCAACTGAGTAAAACTCTTTAATGTAATAAACATATGTTTCTGCTTAAAAACTTAATTTCAAGCTTCATCAACAACCCCCTTTTTTCTTTTCTTGGAGTGTATTGAATTATAAAGCTATCAAATATTATACAACCCCACCTCAAAATAGGTTAGGACGCTGCAGAAAATGTAAATAAAAACAGAATGCAATGATTTGCAAATCCTATTTGACCTAAATTCCATTGAATACAGAATACTGTTTTATGCAAATAAACACTCAGCCTGAATTTGATGCCTGCAGCACGCTCCAAAAAGTTGAGAAACAGGCATGTTTACCACTGTGTTACATCACCTTTCCTTTACCAGCACTCAGTAAGCATTTGGGAACTGAGGACATTATTTGTTTAAGTTTTGAAAGTGAAATTTCTTCCTCCAGATTCACAAGAAGGCCCCAAAATCATCATGATTTACGGTCTGTGTGGAAGACTGGGCCAGAATCCCATCTAAACACTGTGAGAGATTAGTTTCCTCAGACAGGAAGCATCTTGATGCTGGCATTGTCAACAAAGGCTTCTCCAAGTATTACATAAATTTCAGTCAGTGTGTACACATCTTTTTTTCCTGTGTCATTCCACTTTATTGCACATATTTTTTGTAGATTGCAAAGTGACGATTTCTTCAGCTGTGTAGTTTTAGTGGGTTAACATAGGTTAGTAAGTTGGTAAGTTAGTAAGTTGGTCTAAATTTAATGTGAATAGCTGCATTGGAAATACGTTTAATGAAAATAAAAACTGACGTGTTGAATAAATATTTCCCCCACTGTATGTCAAAAAAATGCAAATCATTGTATTCTGTTTTTGTGTATGTTTTACACGGCATCCCAGCATGTTTATTGTTTGCCTGTTGGTTATACTGTAACAAGTTGCCCCTCAGGGATCATAAAGTATAGTCGTGATACTTGAAAAGTTTTTGATCAAAATTACAATTATTTTCTTATTAATCATTTAAGCTCCTCTCTGCAGTCCTTTCATTAGTGCTCATATCTTCCCTCAGTGAGTTGCACAATATTAGTGAGACAAATATTTACTAACCAAACAACTGCAAGCCTTTCAAAACAACACAGAGCTGCTGATTGTTTTTTCGTGTGTGTGTGTGTGTGTGTGTGTGTTGACATCTGAGATTTATAACCTGTGAGAAAAACACCCGTGAAGCTTTCAGACATACACCCACACATGCATTTCCCACACTCACAGGTATGCTCACATCACCTCTGCATGACTTCCTGAGCAAAGACACAGGTGAAGGAATGAAGACTGACACACGTTACATCATCACACTGTCAGGTCGGAGCGTAAAGGGAACACGCATTCCTGCCTTTACCCTTCTCACCTCTCTTATTTTGCAGCTACGGTGAGAGGGTGGAGCATTTCCGCGTGCTGGAGGGGAGCGGTCAGTACTGCATCTGGGATGAGTCGTTTTGCTCCCTCAACCGCTTGGTGGATTTCTACAGAACTCACAGCATCGGCGTGGAGAAGGTGGTCTACCTCAAAGACCCTCCTGCGTCCCCTCGCCTGCTGTCCTACTCAGGACGTAACCCGTACCCCAACCCTTACAAAAGCAGCTCTCAGGAGTCCCTCCCCTCAGCTCGCCTCTACTCTCACCCCTCTCACCCAGAACGAGAGTCCTCCCGGCGTCTGCCCAATCCAGCTGTGGCGGTATGATGAATCACGGAGCATCATTACTCCTCGTCTGTTGTTAAACACACACCTGTTTGTCTGATGGCTTTGCTCATGTCTTTGTGTAGAGACCTCGTCTGGCTCACGCCCTCTGTGACTACACCCCCCCTCAGACCGCTCACCTCCACTTCCTGCGTGGTGACATCATCGACCTGCTGGACTGCTCGAGCTCTCTGACCTGGAGGGGGCGCTGTCGAGGCCGAGTAGGAATCTTTCCGCCAGAATACGTCCAGCCGCTGTACCACTGACACCATATCCAGCTGTATCACTGACACTTATCTGTGGGGCTGTCGTCACTCACCTCTCTTATCCAATGATCCAACTGCTGATGAAACTATTAGACCAATCATCAATACGTCCATTGATAATGAACAACTATATGACAGTAAACTGCCGGCAAAATGAACTGCATCCCTGTCGCCAGAATAAAATGTTGCCATTGCACTATTCTGCAAACCATGGATACATTACAGCTGTACCTTTCATACACATCATATCAACATTTCTAAAGTGACATAGTTCAGATAACATGTATATGAGCTGAGTTTTCATCAGGAGAGGGAGGGGATGGGACAGTTTGACGCCTAGGCAAGATGGCTGCCAAGCATCAGACAGCAGCATCTTATTTTTAATAAGATGTTACGACATTTTCAGCTGTGTTCCAGTATTCGAGCCTGACGTTGGGACGTTTTCAGCCATCTGTGGCGACCAAACTGTAGCCTGGTGAGACCATCCTGATGACATGAGCTCAACATTCTGTTTCGCTGTCTGTATCAGTCTGGCCTCGGGTCTGCCCCAAACACTTTCAGAAATTAAAATCAAATCCTGGCCAATCAGGGATCTGCACTGTAGTTGGCATTGTAAGCAGCCAATCAAGGAACTGCATTGTAGTTTATGACATAAAATGCAGGCCATTGCTAGCAGAATAGTGGTGGTGGCGCCTGTAGCAACAAGCGCTCCAGTTTTTAGTGGTGTGCCATCTCCTGGCTTGCGCCAGTTGTCCTCTTTCAAGATACCCTTCCATTTTCAAAGGAAATTTAACATTTCCATTCAGTCTCTTTGAAAATAAACGCACTACGTCAGTACAACACTGCAAATTGATGTTTATTTTCCTTCAACAACAAAAGCACGTGGTTAGGTTTAGGAAAAAAGAACAGGGTTTGGCTTTAGGATCTTACAGGACGCAAACAACGCTGTCTTGGGTGAAGGTCAGTGTTTGTTGGACCCACCCACCACCCTTCCCTGCCCGCCCGCCCGCCCCACTCGGACTTTCGCCGCCTTAACTTTCATCCTTGTCTCGCCGCGTTTCCCCCTGACGCCAGCTTTCGTTTGTTTCTGATGCTGCAAGTCACTGCCCAAGCACTGGATTTCGGCGTCTTCGGACTGAGACCAGGCTCCGTCAACAGGATGGTCTTTTAGGCTAACCAAAACCTGGTACTTTTAACGATATGATCGGAACATTCACAGCACTGTTTGTGGCAAACTGGGTATTAAACCCGAAACATGGGTATCAAACCTGAAACGTGATTTTTATGCCTAAATATAACCGCACGCTAGCCATAGTGTCTTCACAACATAAAATTGAAAATCGAAATTTAAAGAAATGTGAAGTGTCAACATATCCATAAATAAGAACCGCACAATTTTAGCATAACATTCAGATGTGACATATCTGTGGTTTGCAGACATGCCAGCATTCATTCTGGGGACTGGTTTGTTAACTGACAACAAGCTGTGTGAAAACAGTATTTTCTGCCATTGCTTAATTTTACAAGAGATTTGTGTGTTCCTGTTTCTCTCTGAGTGTGTCTCACTGGTTTGAAGTCTGTCTCACTGGTTTGAAGTGGGCGGGTTTTCAGTGATGTCACATATTTGCACCACCAGAATTAAGCATCATTTGAACTGGATGCCAGTCGATGGTTTGTCTGGTCACAGTCTGATTAAAACCACATGCACACAGTCCTGATGAGTTTTTGATTGTTAAACTCTAAATAATACCTTTTTTTTCCTTTACGTAACTAAGTTGTTGTCACTTGTGTCAGCTGACGACTACAAGTTTGAGAATGAAAAAAATCCTGCCAGGCTTCTGAGACTCACCCCTTACCTCCAGCTAAGCCTGGTGGCTCGAGGCTACATTAATGTATTACATAACACACCTGAGTCTTCTACCAAACTGTTAGTGGCCGAGTTGCATTGTGGGTAATGTGGGAGCCGGGTTTCTGTGGAATTAAAAAAAAAAAAAAGTCAAGTATTTCCTGTTCTGCTGCGCTAAATTTGATCTTTTTCTTTCTTTCTTTCTTTTTTTGTTAATCCAGGCCATTATGAGTTGTGTTGAGTAACAACAGTGACTTTAAGTTTGGCATTAGAAATAAAATGTGGCATTAACAATGAAATATTGAAACATAAAACACAAGCATTACTTTTTTTTTTTAACTTTATTTTGATATTTTTACTTCAATATATTTTTTAGTTTAAAAAAACAGACACTGAAAAAGTCTGAAGATTGTTATTATTATTATTCTCAAAAAAAACTATCAAAATAAAATACTCTTAATGCCAGTGTTTTATTTTTCAGTTGAACTTTTTAGTGCCAGTGTTTCCTTTCTTAATATTAAATTTTATGTCCAAAGCCAAAAGTTACTGTCACCGTTCTAACGCCACAGTCTGACAATGCCATAGGAGCATAATGGTACATTGGTGCAGAACTCTTTGCCAAGTTTTCAGAGGCTTTAATCATTTTAGTCAGTTCAAATATGAAGCACAAATGCCAAATATTTCGCTGTTGAAATTTTAGGATTTGTCACTTTCGTATTCCTTATATCATTATTAACAGAATACTTTTGGATTGTGGACTGTTAGTCATACATAGAGGGCAATTCAAAGATGTCACCCTCTGTAGACCATCACTTTGTAAGACCGGACTGGCTGTAGTAATGTAGCCTCTCTCACACGGACTAATCACTCAATCAAAATGAACTGTTGCTGCCCTACAGTGAACCTCTCATCCTCTGAGCAATAATTTCCTCCTTCCACCAACAGCTTGTATTAAAATATAAATCAAAACTGAAATTGATCCTTTTGTTTGCTTGTTTTTTACCATTTTATCTGTGCCTCAGTCCATGTCTTTAGTAAATGTAAGTACACTTTTATAAGGTATATTATAAGGTATAAATACTATTAGCTGCATTCACTTGTGGACAAACACCTGTAGCTTTGATGCACAAATCTTTAGATTTATTTGAGATATTACAAGAAAAAAAAAACATTTGATGGACAAACTGTCCAGATATTTTGTCTTTTGACTGACATGAGGTTCTTTACATCCAACAACCTTCACTTCTCAGTAGTTCTTAATGAATTTAACCCAAAAAATAAATCAGATGCACAGCTACATAGACATTATATATATATATATATATAACAGAGTCTCTCAACCTCTGGTGAATGCCCCTTGTGGGAGTCTGTTGTTAAACAAAAGTGGGTCATAAACAACATTTTCAGCACTGATATATATTATATTCTGTCTGATAAATTTGCAACAATAAAAAATAAATGTAAGTCTTCTCATTATTTCCACATGTTTTGGAGTTTCCTACTGCTCTCTTGATTACAGAACACAATCTTGTGCCATATTTCAATTTACATGATAATAGCTGGTGAATCTGAGGACCAGAAAAGGTTGAGAAATTCTGATTCATATTTATATATATATTAATATACAAGCTAAATAGCATGACAGAACTCTAGAACAACAGCTGAAGGTTCACAAAACCTTGCTTGACAAACATCAGGACATAAACACAACTAAAGAACAACCATTAAGCATACAGACTCATAAGGAACTATGGAAGTAACACACAGACCTAAACTACATAGATTTACTATATAATCTCACCATATATTTTATAAGCTTTAAACCTAAGATGACGTGTGATGCCCTTTTATTTAGGTGTCATATTTATCTAGCAGTAAACTGCACATTCATGTTAGCTTGTTACAAGCCACAAGCTTCATTGTATATTGTACAATACCCCTCTGAAACTTTAAAACTGGCTACATCGAAGAGGAGGGAAAGGTTTTCAGAACAAACAAACAGCCTCAAGTGGGGCAGAGGTAAAAATAGCACGTGATAACATCTGTAGAAATACTGTATGTCTGATAAAGTGATTTTAAAAGACAACACTAAGCTCAGCCTGAGCTGCTCAGGATTTGAAAACACTGTGAGATGGAGCTGTTTAAACATTTTGCCTTTTTATTTGTGACCCTTTGTACGTCCCTGAATGAAAAATCTCTGCTATGTGTAGCCCATAATTATCTATCATCATGTGTAATTTGATATGAATGTGGATCCAGACGCAGATTAAAAAACTCAACATTGACTTCTTTTTTTTAAATAACACATTTAGAGGTTTGTGGTTAGAGGTATGTGATCGCTCTGTGTTTTCTAGTTTTAAATGTGTTTTTTTATAACGACCCCTGAAGCTACATTTGCAGGATTCATGTAAAACCAGTCCAAAAATCACAGTTTGTTTCCCCCACCTTCTTGGATCTGGAGTTCATGTCAGAGAGATTGGCAGGAGTTCAGCAGAAGGGTGAGACAGGATGTGAAATCTGTTTCTCTACTCAGGCAAAGTAGGCATAGAGAAAAATGTTAATGCTGATCACCAGGAGCGCGTTGGCACAGCAGAACCTGGACCAGAACACGCTCTCTCTGACGCTTTGAACTCGGGGAGCTGGAGTCTCCTCTGACCGCCGCGCTGCTGAGATACACAGTCCTGTCCCCTGACCGCATGTCACCCGCCGTGTTGGCTCAGAGCCTGCAGCACACACACACACAAACACACAGAGCAGACAGGAAGTTACTCACACATAACTACAGCAGCATGTGTGTGTGTGTGTGTGTGTGTGTGTGTGTGTGTGTGTGTAGATGACTGTTTATCACATGATAGCTGGTTTTATTCCAGACGTGAGAATATTCAGACTCTTACTCTGGGAGCTACGGTGGCTGACAGAGGACACTTTCTGTAGAGGAATATCTCTGGGTGGCTCTTCAGTCAGAGTCCACCAGGTCAGGTTACACACCTGGGAGAGACGAACATGGAAATGTAAAAAATGTTATTGACAAGTAATTTGACATAAATACAACCTAGATGTAGAAGCAGAATACATATTCATACTGACAACATCCTGACGTAAAGGAGGAGTTCAACACAGAGTCAGATGAGGAGGTCAAAACCACTCTTATGTCTGTATGGTTAAGATTTATAGCTGGAGCCAGCGGCCTTTAGCTTAGCTCAGCACAAGGACAGGAATCGGGGGAAACAGCCTGACACCAAGACATATCATGTTAATTATTTAGCTTCAGAAGTGCTGATAGGTGGATTTTGTTACACTTGGACAGAGCCAAGAAAGCTGTTTCCTCCTGTTTCCAGTCTTGGTGCTAAGCTAAGCTAACCAGTCGGGCCATAGCTTCATATTTAAGAGACAGACATGAGAGTGGTATCAATCTCTTCCTCTGAGTCTTGGCAAAGAGAGCGAATAAGAGCATTTCCCAAAATGTTGAACTATTCCGTTAATGATACACTGTATTTATTCAGACCCAAAGTGTCACTGACCTTCACCTGAAAAATGTCACTCAGAGAGACATGTACTGACCAGGAAGAGACTTAGAATGACCGCAAATACAATGAGACCACAAAGGGACACAAAGCAACTACAAAGATGCAAAACAGCTGCAAGGAGACTCACAAAAACAACAGGAAGTAGGCAAAATAATCACAAAGAGACCACAAAGAAACACAAAATGATCACAGAGAGACATAAAATAACCACACCGAGATACAAAAAGACTACGAAGAGACTCATACCACCATAGAGAGACACAAAAAGACCACAAAGTGTCAGAAACACCACAAAGAGACACAAAAACACCACAAAGAGACATAAACCACCATAGAGAGACACAAAACAACATTGAGAGACACAAAATGACTACATCAAGACAAAAAAGACCACAAAAAGACCACAAAGAGACACAAAAAGACCACAAAGTGTCAGAAACACCACATAGAGGCACAAACACCACAAAGAGACACAAAATGACCACATCAAGACACAAAAACACCACAAAGAGACACAAAACATCACAAAGAGACACAAAAACACCACAAAGAGACACAAAATTACCACATCAAGACACAAAAACACCACAGAGAGACACAAAACATCACAAAGAGACACAAAAACACCACAAAGAGACACAAAACACCACAAAGAGACACAAAATTACCACATCAAGACACAAAAACACCACAGAGAGACACAAAACATCACAAAGAGACACAACAAGACCACAAAGTGTCAGAAACACTACAAAGAGACACAAAAGACCACAAAGAGACACAAAGGGACCACAAAGAGACACAAAATATGTATACGAGTATAAAGTATGTTGGAGAGGCGGCTGGGCCTTCTGCATGTCTTGGCCCAGGGCTCTTGTTTCATAATCGGCCCATGAGGGAGGTTATGGATGACAGTGTCACATCTGTGAACTATACAGGGAAAGTTATGCAAGTCCGCTCCCTGTTTTCTAGTTTTGACTAATTCTCTTGAAACGGGGTGTTTAGTCAGAGAGGCTACTGTTTGCTTTTTGAGTTCAGAGTGATGTCAGATGTGACAAATGTGTCACAGGGTTTAAATATGATGAACTTTGTATGTCTTTCTCTTGTGTGCAACAATACGTCTTCTGTACTGTAAGATTTTGCTCATTGGTCGACTGTTGATCTTTTGGATTTAGACAGGGCCGTCCTCTTTGACTGTCCTGTAACATAGAGGCCAACCTCCAGATAATGTCTGCTCCTTTACCTCCAGTTAAACTCTTTAGTGATAAAATTACAGGTGTACCAACAGCAAAATACTTACATAAGCATTACTTCCCTAATACTTCTGTTATACACTGTATCTGTGTGTACACACCTGTTCGTGGTTGGGTGGAGGTGTGAGCAGCGATACTATAGTCACCACGATAGCAGTGAGCCCACAGAGCAGAATGGCGAAATGGAGGTAGTGGACACCGCGCAGGACTGCAGGTGCCGAGTCCACGACGCCACATCTGGGAGGCGGGAAGGCAAACTCCACCACCATCCTACACACACCCACCACCAAACCCACCATCAGGCCCCAGAAGGCACCCTAAACACACACAAGCACACATTCAAACAGGTTTCATTACACGTGGCCCTCGTGATTTAATATGCTGAACTTCCTGCTGCTGAAGGCATCAGTATGTTGGGTGTGTTCGAGCTCATTAAACTCTCACTTTCCCACCATGATAATCTGTCATCATCGTGTCACTTAAGTACACACACGTGCAGTGACAGAAAAACTTTGTCTCTGTTCAGCCTTCAGAAAAGAATGTGATCTGTGTGGTTTGGATCAACACACATGAAAATAATCACCGTGTCGGAGCATGCAGAGCAAACATCTGTACCTCAACTTTACTCTTTATCATACTTTTATTCTTTAATCCAAATACTTCTCTCTTTGATTTGTGTCTCTCGCTTTCTGATGTGACAGTACCACAAAAAAATCATTTAAGGTAACAGTTATTATCGTTGTCACGTAGCCAACTGATGTGGAAAGGTCTGTTTTTCTGGTTCTAGTTCACATAAATCCTAACACGTCACACACAGGCCTCTCTCTGTGAATTGTTTTGGAGTGAAATCATAAAATGTACCCTTCTAGGAATGATACAAAGGGAGTGAGTAAATCAAAAGACACCACATGCGAGATATAATGACACTGATTACAGGGTTAATCTGCATACTTATGAGTTACATTTGGCACGCTGGTTCAAAGGCTACAGCCGTCATGTTCCCGTTTAAATAGGCCTGCATTGTTTGCTCTCTACAGCGTCAAACTAGTCAGCCTGTGTCACATCCTGTGTGGTAACGTGTGCCCTTTGACCCCATGAGTCAACACCATTCAGATTCTCACAGCGATATGCTCACTGTGTTTATATGAACAAATAAAAAGCTCATGCCTTTTATGTAACAGTGCTATTGACCCTTTTCTATAGCTTGCTGTAGAGGTATAAAATGAAATGGTACAAGATCAAAAGAAACACATGGCTGTGACACTTTATAACCTCTACTGTAAGCATGGGTGTGATCTCTGCAGACGTCTAGGCATATAAATGATACTGTGCTGAATCTGGTATGAATGAGAAAGTTTTTAAACATCTAGGTTTCAACCGTATTTCAGTGACTATATATTTTAATGTGTTGTTGAAACATGGCAGGCTTAAGAGGCTAAAGCAGGGGAGCTACATGTGGCTCTTTAGTTTTCTTCAGCTCTCTGTGGCTTCGAAGCTTCAGTTATAATTACCAGCGAATATTCAAACCACGGACAGTTTGCAATGCAACCCCCAAACCCGAACCTACTTCAGCAGGACTTAGTGCAGCTGAGTGTGTGTGACAAAGAGAATGATAGACACAAGAATGAGATGTCGGAAGGTGGGCTATTGTACACAATGTTTCTTTAACTCATTAATAACTCTGAACGCTGAAGGTAAGGCCACATCACTAGATGCAAAGCAAGCACTGTCAATACAGTTGCTGGCCACAGATAACAGTCTGCATTTCCTGTCATCTGCTCCTTTTCCTCGTAAGAAAGCCAATTTAACAGCTTCAAGCAAGGGTCGGTGACTGCACTGAGGACATTGTCCTCAGACTTGTCTGACAATTGCTTTCAATTTCTCAGTTTATGGGTGAAAAACAAAACAATAGAAAAAAATGAAGCACTTGAATACTGATTTGAATGTCCAATAACATGGCAACTATTGAAGCTTTGAAACTTCACAGCATTTGGGTCAGTCCTGGAAACTAATAACAGTGGAGCCCGGTCTCACTCTGAAGTCGTCGAAATCAGGTGTTTGGTGATTTGCAGAGTAAGAAACCAACAAAAAAGGCGTCCTTTAATGTCAGCATGATACGCAGCTGTTATGGTTGAGCAGCGCCCGGTAGCATAAGGGGGAAATGTGGCAGGACAAGGACGAAAGTTAAGGTTGCAAAAGTCCCAGAGGAACTGGTGGGTGGTTTCCAGCAAACACCGACTTTCACCCGAGAGTGCAGTGTTAGCGTCCTGCAAGATTACAAAGCCAAACCCTGTTCTTTTTTCCTAAGCCTAACCATGTATTGTTGCCTAAATCCAACCAAGTGTTTTTGTTGTTGAAGGAAAAAAATGTCAATTTGTGGTGCTGTACCAACGTAGTGTGTTTATTTCCTGTGAAAACGGAAGTGTATCTTGAAAGAAGACAATGCATGTAACAGGCAGGACTTGACGCGGTGTCCCAGAACGTCAACAACTAACACACCCAAGGTACCTTGCACAACAGTATAACCCTAACACCTAACCCTAACATTTTAATTGTCTTTTAGTACTGTAGTAGGCCTGAAGTAGTTCTTAAATTCTCCAGTTGTATAATTTGTTGCCTATTCACCGATTAAAAGAACATTCTGTTTACTAAAATGTGCATCACAAATTTACAGCCTGGTGCCTTCTCCTTGAATTTTTGCTGAACCTCAATGACACATTAAAGTCTGCACAAAATTTTATGGCACTCGATCTAACATTTGTTGAGATATTTCAGTTTGGACCAAAGTAGTGGACCAACCAACTGGCAGACTGACATTGCCCGCCCATATAGCAGCTAACATAGCTAAAAACAGCTTCATGTAACAGAGATGTTTGTTCAACAGGTAAATCACCAGCTCAGTGTTTGCTGGGTGTTGTCAGCCCATGATGTAACCCCAGGCCAGTTTATTGTAAACACTTTGTCCTGAAAATAAATGAATATAGTCTTTTTGTAGCTTCATTCAGAGTTGGAAAAAGTGGTATTTACATTACAATAAAGGGGAAAATCCTTTCATACTGAAAAACCTGAAAGATTCCTTTTAATTTAAGAGGTTAAACAGCATGTCCACAGAGAGCAGACACACCCAGGATGTGCTCTGTTCAAACACAGATCCAATCTTGACTATCCAGTGGACTGGCCTTTACTTGCAGTCGAAAGATGTTTCAACATGTTGTATTGTTGGCTCTCGGCTGACAAACATTGTTTCTGTTATCTCCTTTACCTCCCTCTGCTAATCTTTATCTTCTAATCATCACACCTCCCCTCACACACACTCTGTTATCAGCCAGGAACACTTTCGCTTATTCAAGTGAAGGAGCAGCACGTTCATGCTGGTTCATACTGAGGAAATAATAAACAATGCACTTCATAAAACGAGTGAGAAACACAAAGACATTCATGAGCGCTCCACACCGAGCAGTGAGACATGTTGGCAGCTGGAGCACATGTGAGGCTAATAAAACTGTACACCAGTACGGTGTGGGAGAGAGGACAAACAGTGCAGGGAAGCTCAAAACTCAGTATGCTCTGGTGAGTAGTGTGGTGTCCACAATGGAGTAAACTGCAAAATAAGTTTGGTTATATTTGCAACAAGACAAGACTCCCAAAAGTGTTCTTTTAATTACATTTAACTCTTTAATTTTATTATTAAATACAGGTGTACTTGTACATTTCTAGCAGTAATTAGTGTTGTAATGATAAGTCGACTCATGGATTACTCTAATCCATGAAACTAAGTCATTTCAAGATGTCCCATTGGACTGCGGATTTTTTAAGTGGGCGCTTTTTAAAAATATTTTACAGACAAAACTATTATTAAATCATTTAAAAATGAAAATAGCTTGTGTGTGCATGCTACCTGCTCATTGGTCCTCTTCCAGAAGACCGCCAGGGTGAAGACAGCAGTGACGGGTGGAGCGAGGTAGCTCGTCACTGACTGGATGTAAACATACAGCTGGCCACTGTTGGCCGACTGCAGGATGGGGATCCACACCACACTCACCACCACCAAGATCACAGTCACGATCCTGAAACAAACACATCTCTTTGACTTTTTTCTCTTTATTGATCCTGGAATTAAAAGTTCTCCCTTTACACCACAGCACAGATCAGACGTTCTCTGACCACTGACCATCCATCTGTGAGTGTCGTACCTGCCGACCAGTAGCAGCTCCCTCTCCGAGGCTCGTGGGCGATGCTTCTTCCAGATGTCCATGGTGAAGAGTGTGGAGCTGCTGTTAAAGATGGAGGTCAGCGATGACATCAGAGCGGCCATCATCACCGCTATCATGAGTCCACGCAAGCCTGTGATACAACACACAGATGAACCTATGCATGCAGGTAAAATTACGACCTAGAAAAGCATGTCAAAGAAGTTAACACAGAGCAGTACTCTCACCACTGGGCATGAGTTCAATGACAAGTTTGGGAAAGGCGATGTTGGAGCATCCCACCTCAGCTCCACACACGCGCACACACTCCTCTGGATCCACACATCCTACAGAGTCTGAAATATGGAGATACAGGTCACTCACACACAGGGGTAACAAAATATTTCTACTCAGTGCAGAATTCATGCTGCTCTGCTCTCATTTGATCGTGCAACAGATGACAAAATTTGCTCCTTGTGCTGAATAATTTTGATTATAATGAAGGAAATAACATTATATATGCCTCCAAAAAAGGAAGCTTATATGATAAGGCAATACAAAATCCCGTTGAAGTTACTGTTATTAGCGTAACCCTCTTTTCTTTATCGTAGGTGTTCCCCAGTTCTTCTGGGCTGTGGGTAATAAGTGGGCTACAACATGTGTTTCTTCCTCTTTGTTTAATTTTTTCCAACATGGCAAGACAGTACTACACATCCCAAGTTAGGGGTACAGCAACTTCTCTTCACTGTTAAGCACAAGGCACTCACTCTCTCTTGTGTCTCACTCATACCTGTCCCCATAAGACAAGGGCAGGTGGGAACCAATTAGCTCAGAACCAAGGGAACAGAATGACTCAACTTAAACACCACATATGAAAATAGAAATGAAACAATAAACAAAGCACTATAAATGACAATGGACTAATAATTTACCAGCAACTCAATGCTGAATCTATTACTACCACTACTACGACTAATAAGACATCACACTTATATAGCGCTTTTCAAGGCACTCAAAGATGCTTTACAAACTCAGGGACAAAACAAAAAAACACACAACCAAGAGAACAAATAGGGATGAGAAGAGGAAACTGTCAGTGATTGAAAGCAATGTTGAACAGGTGAGTCTTTGAATATGGAGAGAGAGGGGGAGTCTCGGATGGGTTGGGGAGTGAGTAGGAGGTTGGCATCAGCAGAGCGGAGTGTGCGGGTGGGAGTGTGATGATGGAGGAGCTCAGACAGGTAGGGTGGGGCCTGGTTATTGAGGGCTTAGTATGTTATGAGGAGGATTTTGAAGAGGATTCTCTGGGTGATGGAAAGCCAGTGGAGCTCATGGAGACTGGGGGCGATGTGGTCACAGGTGCGAGAGTGTGTGAGTAGCCGAGCAGCAGAGTCCTGGATTACTACTTAAATATAAATAATGTACCCATTAATAATTTACACAGTCACTTAAGTAATAAAAACAACCAAAAAATATAATGTGTGCAGTAGTTACAGTAGTAACTTTACATGTTTTTGTGGCACAGTGAGAAACACACCCTGCTCTGTACCAAACATAATACATATTCTGTTACAGACATCAGATTTAGAAAGTTAGATGCTCCTAAGTAAGTGTCTGCTGACTTCATCTGTATGCTGTCTAAATTTAATAGGCTATATGTTTTGGATAGTTTACCTGTCTGTTAGGTGACAAAGTAGACTCACAGCAAGGCTCACCTGTCTTGTCTGGTGCATCTCTATCTGTGTAACCCTAAACCTGACTTCACCTTTATCCTGTTAACCCTGATCCAGACATTCATGAGTAATTTCTCAAAACATTTTATCACCAAACTTCCAGCAGACTTTACAGTGACACATCACCAACCAGCAATCACATGGTTAGCAATAAGTTTGGTATCTGCACTGCATTAACCTACCTTAATAGGAAATTGGCCCCACATTCTCTTTCTTGATATTATTTTTGTTTGAATTGCTCCTTTTATTAATAAGTTAACTGGTCTAATAACAGTTGGCCTTTTTAGTGAAATGTATAGTAGTCTAAATCCATTATATTACAGCTACACTGTTTTTTGTATGGGTTCGGTTTTGGGATGAAAAACAAGATTTCCGTCCGGGCAGGAGGGTGGAGTTTACAGCCTCTCTTTCCTCACTAACTACCGGACACTCCGCCTTTCTGCCCCCGGTGACAGAGCTTCCGTTGCCGGATTCCAGGGGCAGTCACACACCGGCAGCTCCACACTGAACACTGGACCTCGGTGAACTTTGTGTCTGGAGGAACGTTTATGAGGAAAATAAGGCCAGATAAACCGACGTGGACTCGGACCCAGTGAAAGTTGAGACACGTACGCGTGACGCTGAGGATATAAACGACTTTTTGTGCCTCGGGGAACTCAACAGTTGCCATTTTTTTGTGTGTTGAGCAGCGGTGAACCGTGGCGGCCAGACGCTCCGAGGAAAGAGAAGAAAGTGACTCGTCAGCACAACAGCTAGCTTGAGTCACGGACAGTTTCAACACTTTTAAAAAGGGAGGATTAATGACTTGTTTCTTTAACTCAGGAAGGTGTTCCGCTTTAGTTTGACTCACTGGCAGACAGACATTCATCCACCCAGACAGCTGCCTCCATGTCTGCCGAGCCCCGCGGCTGCAGCAGCTGAACCGGGTCTCCTCAGGAGTCGCCCGGCCCCTGTCAGGTGAAGGCGTGGCGCTGGGCGGAGGTGCTTTGTTCATCAGCACCTGAATGAGAGTGTGTTTGTGGAGTAACTTGAGATCCGAGAGTCCGTGTTGAGGAACTGTTCCTGCGGTTTGTTGCTCTCAGATGAAATCTTCACCCACCGGAGGGATCTGTTTACCACCTCGCGAGCCCACGTCACGCGAACACGATATGGACCGGAATGACAGATCGCGCTTTCTCGAGGTGTGACCCTGTGGACCGACGACTGGAAACTGGGTCAGAGTGGTGTCTGTGCTTAACTGTTTACTGACCGGTGGATATATCGAGGTCATGGCGCTCTCTCAGGTCCAGTGTCTGGACAACCACCACGTCAACTGGCGCGTGAGCGAGAGCAAACCGGAGTTTTTCTACAGCGAGGACCAGCGGCTGGCGCTCGAGGCGCTCGTCACCAAGGGCCACGATGCGTTCAAGGACTACATCCACAAGAGTGGCGTCCGGGAGTTCCTCTCGGAACCGGAGCTGGAGCGGATTGCAAGGACAGTGGAGGTCTACCGGCCTGGGTATGAGCATCACCAGAAGCCAGAGACCCCAGGGCCGGGGAACCTCACCCCGGGGTCCGGGGAAGACCTGGGGGATGGTGAGGTGTCCCTCCAGTACTGGCCTGATCGGTCTGAGGCCTCAGTGGCGGAGCTGGATCTCGGCTGGCCCGAGGCCATTTCATACCGAGGGGTCACACGGGTCACTGTATACACGCAGCCACCAACTGAGGGGCAAACGCACATCAAGGAGGTGGTGCGGAAGAGCATTGCATCAGCACAGAGGGTAGGCAGTGAAGAAGATGATGGTGGTGGTGATGATGATGATGGTGTTATAAAGCAGTGATTAATACCTTAACACTGTAATGTAATCCAGCACAACAGCCCTGTAATAAATACCTTACTGTCTTTGTATTACTTACACTTTTAAGAGCACACTTGTGTTTTACAGGGTTACATTTTGTTTCAGGGTGTTTATATTTGGCTCCTCCATTTATGGATTCCTCCACAACATCACGAAAAACAAAGGAGTGCTTGTTCAACACAGTGAAGACTAGAAGTTTATCCGCTTCACAAAGATATAAGGGGGTTTTAAGTTTACAGCTGGCATGATTGGACTGGCAGGATTAATCTGCCACTATTTTGGTAATCGTGTCAGTTGTTTTTCAGTCAAAAAAGCCAAGTACTCTCTGGTTGTAGCTTCTCCGATGTCAGGTTTTGCAGTTTTCTCTGTAATATGTGACAGTAAACTGCAAATATTTGAGGTTTGAAGTGATAGATGAATGAAGAAAATAATGGGCTGATTAATTAATAATGAAAACAGTTAGTTTTGGTTGTAGTTGCAGCTCTGATTGTGTTCGGTTGCATCACACTGTGAGGTGTTTTTCCTCTCTAACATGACAGAGGAATACTTCAACTACAACATGACCATTTGTAAATCAGTTAGTCATGCAGTGTTACCATGAAGTCGTGAGGGAAACGTTTTTCTTGCATGCCTGGCGAACATAATGATTTATTGACTGACTGGAAACCAACTTTAACAACAGCAAACTATATGGAAACACCCAGTTACAAACTCACACAACTTGTGCACTATAATCCTAGTCTGTTTATCCCAGTGTACGCTCAGTGCGTCCCCAATACTTGCATTTTCGCTAATACCTTACTAATAAAACTAAACTAAAAGTGAAACTTACCCATGCTGCCTTCAAAGTCAGACTCTAGTACTAAGGTTTTTAGTGAAAATGCATGTGTTTGGGAAGTGCCAAGCATAGGATTTGACAAATGAGACTTGGATGGACTTTGTGGTTGAAGTATTCCTTTAAGAACGATTGTTGTGATCAGACATTTGACTCCATTTGCTGTTTTCTCCACTCACACTGCTGATAGTTATGCAGTTGTACACAAGGCTAAATCATATCTACCAAAAATAATCTGACATTGGCTTCCTTTGGACTTAATTTAATCCAACGTCTCTCTAATTTAAATCTCATTATTTGCCTCTGTCTTGTCTTACAAAACCTTCTTCCCTTTCCCTCGTCTCTCACATGGTGTGACACACTCACACATGCACACAACAAAGTTTTAGCAAAACAAGTCTGATCTTGACACAACAGTGGAAAAAAGTATGCCCTGACGTCAGTGAATATGTTACATGCCATCACCCTATAGCTTTACGTTTTATTAGCCTACATAAGTCTGGCACATGTGCATGCAGAAGTTTCCTCAGGACAACAAAATACTTGTAATTTGATTCAGTTCCAGAGTTAAATACTTTTTCACTGCCTGAAAGGCACAATGCCAATAACTTTTTCCCAAAGCTGCTGTTCAGCAGAACTCAGCTTAACAACAAACTGAAGTTGGCTTCTTTTTTACCTTATAGGGTTGTTTTACTTAAGCTAGGATTGACAAGACCATGTTTCATCATACACAACTATCATGACAAGTTGATTTTAAATCTATGGTAATATATTCCAACCTCAAGGTTCACTAACTAGCTTTTCCTTAAGCTATTTTCTTAATCAGCTTATTCGCTATTTTGTTTGTCTTTGGGATAAGTCTCTACCAAGTTTTAAATAATAAAGTGGGTCAGGTGAAAAGTGAACAGACAGTGCTGTGTGAAGAGCACCATGATGTCACCAGTGTGTTGTTGAGCCCACAGAACACACACTGTCCAGACACTTCACACTCTATCGCCACTCTGCAAAGCACTCATTGTTTCTAGCAGTCTCTCTATGGTCAGACATTTCTTTGTATTTGAGGGTTTAATTGACTTTTCAGAAGCAGTTCTCATAAGTGCCCCAGCTTCCTTTGAGGATTTAATGGGCTTTAGATTGTTAAATCAAACCCACCCTCACAGACCAGGAAATACTAACGCCAAATGTGGTTTCCTCTGTGTGTGTTTTTGTATGTGTGTGTGTGTATAGGTGATCGCTGTGGTGATGGATGTGTTTACAGATGTGGATATCTTTCGAGACCTGCTGGATGCAGCTTACAAACGCAGAGTTCCTGTATACATAATCATCGACACAGCTGCAGTCCCCTGCTTTCTTTCCATGTGTGGCAGAGCTGATATGCACCGTGGACACCTAAAGGTATGCATGCACACACACACACACACGCCCAGATGGTGTTTAGATAAGCTGGGAGATGAGCTAGTTGGATAGATGGCAACCTTTGATAAGCATATAATAATAGGAAACTGCTTATTTTAAAAAGCTCCACTCCAATATTTGAAATCATATGAGTTTCATTAAAGACACATTTTCCAGTCATAAGTATATTACTATACAAGGGAAATATTTGAAAGCAGGGAGGATGATTGACGCAGGTGAAACAGGTTTTTGCCTGCAGGCTTTGATAAGGTGCATGCACCAGCTAGTAGTTTTGCCATAGGCTTTAAGTCTTTGTTATTCTTTGCCTCTCTGAGTTGAACTGGTCTAGGCAGTAACAGCAAACACTTAATATTTCATGGGGGCTTTTCTAAATGTGTTGGACCAGAATGACACTATGCACATTCCTTTCTGTGCTGCAGACAATTAGATAAACCTCGCACACTCTCACTTTACTTTCTGGAAGTGTTTCTCTTTCATTTCTCCTTCTCTCTTCCTCACAGCGTTAACCACCAGACCCCCCCTCTCTTTCAACTTCTTTCTCATGTGCCATCTCTGCCGTTATTATGATCATTTACGACTTCTGTGCTTGGCGTCCCCTGTGAGATTTCGCACAGTACATTTACTTACGAGGTAACGCTTAGCCAGGAACCACACCCTTATCACAGGGCCAAAGACAAACACCGCAGGGTGTGTCACACAAGCATGCGCATACATAGATATCCATGCTCTAACCTGTAGAGTCAGCCAACCCAATTTTATGGTGGTTTTAATAGCGAAGGACTGTTGTTGGGCAACAACAAAACTCATTCTTTTCTGCCTTTGTTTCCCTTTTGTTCACCAAAACCCTTCCTCCCATCAACACTAAATCCCCAAGAGCCTCACTTTACATTGCATTAACCCTCTGTATACTGTATGTGTGGGTTTGTGTGTGCAGAATCTACGTGTGCGCTGTGTTGGAGGTGTAGAATTCTTCACACGGTCAGCACAGAAGGTGCACGGAGCACTGAGCCAGAAGTTCCTCTTGGTAGATGGAGACAGAGCCATCTCTGGTTCATACAGGTGAGCAGAATGAACTGAGTGTGTTATTTCTAAGGTTCTCTTATCAATATGTTAATATTAACAGAGATTAAATAACTCTGTGACATGTGAAAGGGGTCACAACAAATCCCTTTCCCACTGGATGAAAAACCCAGTAACACCCGCTGACATCTGTCTTTGTGCCTAATGGGAAAGGTTACAGTCAGCATTCACTCCCGGGACAAATGACTCTGCAGTAGTCACTGGTGTTTAACAGCTCCGCTTCTGATTGGCTTCAGTCAGCAGTATTAGAAATACTGCACCCGGGTGGATGCACTAATTTTAGTCACTTTGCTTGCACAATGGAAAACAGGCTGCCACAAAATCCAGTCAGTCTCCATCCAAGTCAGCACTGGAATATTGTTCAAAATTTAGTCTGCACAGAGTTTGAGGGAGAGACTGAATAAGTAAGAGACATAAAAAAAGAAATGACCAATGTACATTTTCACTGGCCTTCGCATGCTGCTTTCTGCTGTTTATTAACCTGTTTTCCAGCCCATCCATGACATTGAGCTTGACACAACACAAAGGCACGCTCGTCACTTGTAGAGTTGTGCACACTGCTCTGGTCTACTGGCAGTGGGAAAGCCTGCATACACACACTTATTTTGGTGGAAAAGGGTGTATGAGACACACCTACATAAAATTATCACCAGACACTGCAGTTCCACGTTGCTCTACGGAGAAAAATGGAACCTTTGTTTTGGTTTTCTGGTTGCAGCTTTACTGTTTTGGTTCAGTCTTTCTTCTCTCACCTAGTTTTCAGCTACAGCATCAGCTGTTTTCAGCAGAAAAAAAGCAAAGCACTAAACGCCCACAGTTACACCCCCTGCTCAGCACCAAGCAGCAGACAGACAAATTTAGCAGCAGAGGGAGAAAATCTGTTGGTTTGCCAAAACACAACTCCAAATGAGTGCTAATGTTGCTCCACATCTGCTGAATGTAGGCAGCTGTCAGCTAACACATTTACCATAACAACTGAAACACTAAGAAAGCAACAAAGTGACAGCATCAATTTTCAACGACATATTTAAATTTTTGTGAAAAGAAAAACATGCCCTTAAAAAGAAATTGAAATATGCTATAATTTTTTTTTCCCTTAGGCATGTTGCTATATTGACGTTGTTGCAGCATGCAGACTGCTGTTTACACAGACCTTTAACAGACAGTGCTAACTATGCAGACCTTGGACAACGATAAACCCTCACCTCAACACACACAGACTTAGTTTACAGCTGTAGTTATCTATTTACCATTACATCTGTATGATCTCAGAGACTGAAAGGTGAAGATACGTGTTCAGAAATTATGCAGTCAAAGAGCAAAATGTGATGCATGACCTCAGAGTACAAGTGTTTAGTGTAATGATTAACTGTAACTGTAAGTTGCGCTCTGTAGATATGACAAACATGAACCGCCATGCATTTAGTTTAAAACAGTGTTTGAAATCCGAACAGCTGTCAGATGAGCACATATAAGAGGAGTCACAGCTGAGAATTTATGTTTCATGTCTGTGTCATTCCAGCTTCACCTGGTCCTCATCTCGTTTGGACCGTAACCTCATCACTGTGATCACAGGACAGGCGGTGGAGACCTTTGACCTGCAGTTTCGTGACCTTTACCTCATCTCCAGAGGTGTGTCTCTCAACAAGGTCCCCATGGTAGATGAACCAATCCCTGACCCGCTCCCTCAGGCGGCTCCTGCTCCAGTGTCAGCTGCTGTTGCCAGGAAGCTCATCAATCCAAAATATGCCCTTGTTGCCACAGGGACCCACGCAAGTGCCACTTCTTCTGACCAAAATTCCAGCAACAAGAACTCCCAGAATCCCACTGGGCTTAAGTTAATGAAAGCACGTCTTAGGGGGGTCATCGAAGAGCCACCCTTACATCCGGGATTAGCACATTTGGAGAAAGCGAACCTGATCCCGTACCTGCCCACCTGGCCAGAACCGGACCCACCAAGCGATGTGATTGGCTTTATCAACATCAGGGATGAAAAGAGAGCCCATCAGGTTCACTTACAGAGGTCGGAGAGGTTTGAGGTCAGCCAGGCTATACGCTTCAGCGCGCCATTGGTGCTGCCACCACAGAATGAGGAACCTGGCTTCAGGTCAGGTTGAAAAGACTGCAGGGGTAGCAGAAAAACCTTCGGAGAATACAAGTGCAAAAACCTCGACTCCTGTGAGTCCGACCAACAAACAGCTCAGAGAGCAAACACACACAGCTCCGAATAAAGACCAAAGTGATGTGACAGATTCCAGAGCGCCCCCTCAGCAGCCCAACACACCTTTAACACAAGACACGCACAAACCAAATACACCATCACCATCCAATGTTCCCGCTGGTTCACAGCCAACAGACAATGCTAAACAAACTCCAGAGACTCAAACTGTAGCACCTCCTGTTCCTAAACGCCGCACACTGCAGTTAATCATAGACCCCGCCTCCCCAGAGGAGCCTGGCCAACCACAGGTCACTCTGATGAAAATGGACCAATTGGAAAGTCTAGATGGCTTCAATGAAAAAGGAACCCAGAAGGAGCCGAGACTTGTCCGTGGCCGTCTAATATCAAAGGACGACGGCGGAGACTCTGGCAGCACCGGCGAGGGCAGCCAAGACAGCACCAAGGTCATGTGCGACAGAGCAGGCAATGACAATCCTTCAAGTAACTCCACTGCATCAGAGGAGGAGTTTTATGAATGCCCCCAGCCGGAGCAGAGTGACCCGCGGGCCAATGGAGTGTCGTCAGGGTCAGGGCGCGGGCATCGGCAAGGAGACGGGTTCAACATGATGGCCCGCTTCTCCCAGAGCATGCTGGATCTGCGGCAGCCCATCCCGTCAGAGGACAGCAGTGCCCTCATCCGCCAATCACAGCAGCTCCGCAGACAGGGGAACCCCTCACCACATAGGCACATAGGACAGGTGAGCACCCAACAGTAGAATATTATATTGATGTTTCTCACCCTGTGGTGTTTAAACAAGTAGTCAACTGCTCAGTCAATTGACAGATAATTTATCACCAGAAACTATGATGTTTTCTCACATTTGACAGACCAAACAATTAATTTGAATTGAAAACATCACAAGATTTATTGATAATGACAAGGAAAAGTTAATTATAGAGGTAAAATGATAAGTCAGTTGCCAGATAGAAAATGATCTGTCAATCAAAAACCACTCTCTTAAAAATCAATCAAGTCATTTTCATCTTCTCCATTGTAAAAAAAACATGCTGTTTTTCTCTGTTTCATATCACTGTTAGTTGAATATCTTTTGGTTTTAGACTGTTGGTCAGATAAAATAAGTACCATGAAGACATAATAATGGGCTTTAGGAAATTATGTTTGGTAAAAAAACATCAATAGATTAATTATTAGTGGAAATAATTGTTAGTTGCAGCCTTAGATAACAAACACTGACAAATAGATGCTGACACAGGAATATAGTTCCCAGGAATAATGCTGAACAAGGACACAGTTATGTAATTACAGGAAAGACACAGACATTCTCTTTCACTCACACATTTACATAAATCACACTGAAAATGGGTGTGTCTCAGCAGGAGTGTAAAAGCAAGCAGCAGCCTGCTTACAGTAAACATGTCATTCCTTTTTCCAAATTAAAAGGTGTGTGTATTTCCACTGATTGTCCGCCCACATGTGCGTGCACGCACCTGGATAGAGAGCTCGGCTAATCATGCCAGGGAGGATGATGAAGATGAAAGGCAGCATCTTCAGATAGGCAGCCAGGATTGATGCGCCTTTCACATGACTCATGTTCTTAGCAGATAGGGAGCGTTGCACAATCACCTGAACTCACAGAAAAATAAAAAAACATAATAGTTTTAACTTTATTTGTGTAGCACTTTTCAAAAGACATAAGAAGAAGAGCAGGAAATGCATATTATATTGGAATACACATAGATACGGTTAAAATAAACATCAATTTAGTCAAAAGAACAAATACACTAAGAGCACATTGTGAAAACAATTTAAGAAATTTCAACTCCAAGATAATGTGCTGTAGGATACACAGGCAACCACTGAGAAGGTGCTTTACAGGCAGTGTTTAAATAGGTTGAATTGACTCAGATGGTTGCAGTTTTCTAATCAGGAAAATGATAAAAGCATGTATTGCAGTTTCAAAGTTTTTAAAACAGATCTAAACTATGATGATACTGCAGCTATTGTGAACATTTTTCCACATTTCAAAAGAGGATTCAACTATTTTGGGACCTTTTCGTGGTCATGGCCATGTAGCCATTTCCTCTACTTTTCAACAAGCCCACAGAGCATCGGTAATGTGCCATTTTGTAGAATTAATTTTGCTGTTACATTAAATCGAACCCGTTTTTCATACAGAAGGTGGAAGCTTCTTAGCTTAGGTTGCTAACATTAGCACTGATTCCGGTTTACTTTCCATTACTGTCTAACTACCATCAAGAGTCACTCTGAGATTTCCGCTATAAGGGGTGTGACTAATACCCCTTCTCCACCAAATTAGCTCTGGTTCTTGAACTGGTTACATTCAGAACTCTTTGAACTTTGGTGTTATCTTGCGAACCAGCCAGCGTTTCGGTTTCCACCGGTTTTAATCAGAACCATTGTAATCATGGATGTGTCATCAACTGAGGGCGTTCCAGTTTACAGTGGAAGTAAACAGTAGCAAGATGGCAGATTGCATTGATTACCTATGAGCTTTTGTTCTGTTGTTACAGATATTTGTTTTTAATCCAAAAACAAGTATGGACCAACTGTTGCTGAGACCACTGCATGCTCTTTTTTCCTGATGATTTCTCACATAACATCTCCATTGTTGTCTTCTCCGTCCACTCTTTCTTTCACTGATGTACCTGCTATTCTTTGGTTCTAGCTGAGAACCAACTTTTTGGGTTCTGAACCAATTTATTTTTGGTCAAACTGCTCTGAAGGGTTCAAAAGTATGTGCGGTATGTCAGTAGAAAAGGCGTATAACTTGTGAGTGACTCCATGACAAGAGCTTCTGATTTATCTGAGATAACAGAGGGAGGTTTTTTAATGTGCTCTGCCTCATTGCATCATTTGAGTCAAAGTAAATCTAAAAATCATCTGCATAAAAACAGAAACTTGTATGATGCTTTGAAAATGTCTGAGCATATAGACGGAATCACAGTGTTTGTTTACAATAACGTCTGATTAAATAATCCTCACATAACGCACCTAAAATGGGACTGTGCTGAGCAAACACTGCCTCAACTGGTCAGTTTTTGGCCACCTAAGAAGAGTCCTACCTAAAAAAAATTGATATCAGTTTAGGTGTACAATATATTTAGAATATTTTCACAGCTCTATCTTGCCGTTAGACAACCTTTTCCATCAGGGAACTGAAGCCGTTGTCTCAAAGCCACCAGACTCCATTAAGTTGCTGGTCTACTGCTGCCTCGAACAGTTAGTGTGTAAAGTAAAGCTGAGAAAAATATTCTAAATATAGCGTACACTTACATGTACGTTGATTTTTAGGTAGGGTCTTTTTTGTGGCTAAAATACATTGTTCTGCAGTCCCCATCCACATCAGTGCAATGCTTAGCTTCAGTGCCAGTAGATTTGGATAATCAAAAATGCTAGCAAAACAACACAGCACATAAAATAAGCACAACAGGAACATCAGATAGGTCAGACCACCATGTTAACTATATATAATTAAACGTTACCGTTACAGCTGTAAATGACAACAGAAATAATTTCCAATTTAACAAATTTCCACAAATCAAATCATTAGCCAGTTGTCTTGTGAAGTGAAGTGATTGTTGCTAGCACCATGTCACAGTGATTTGGTCTATAGGTCGAGATCAGTTAAGGACTGAGGAATGAACCCTGAGGTACTCCATGTGTGAAATAGGTAGTGGAGGATTTACAATAGACCCTATGTGTAACTCAACTCATCTCTGTCTGCCTCCTCTCTCTGTCTAGTTGTTCCAGACCTCGAAATCTCCAGGTCGTGATGCGCGACAGAGAGGACCTAAAGTAATCATCGCCAAACCAGGAAGTTTTCATCGCCCTGCCCGAGCAGCTGTCCCTGTGATTGGAGGACACCGTTATTGGCATGGTCAAACGCTGCAGCCTGATTCAGCCCAGCTGCGTGTAGAGACACGCTCTGGCCGATCACCCCGACGCCACAGCCCAGGTTACAGGAAGGCAGATCACGCCTCGCCTCAACCACCAGCGAACCCCTCAGGGTTACTAGGAGTATCTTTCTCAAAACTGAGCAATTTTAGACACTTACGGGCGCGAGCCGCAGGGCCGCAGAAGAAGGCGTCTCAAAATAACAAGGCTGACAGGTAGAACCTGTGGGCCAGCACAGGTACACAAGGATGATTGACGACATACAGACTTCACGCTAAGAAGGTGGTGACTCTTCAGTGTGGAATCTTCTCTATTTCTGGCATGTGTGTCATTTCCTGCTTTCGATCCCTGAGGCCCAAGTTACAAGAACAGTTAAATGGGGATTTTTCGACTATGTCAATATGAGTTGGCAGTTTAACTTGATGATGTGTTTATAGAGGTATTGTCTTTAAATTTAATACATCCTTTTCCAAACTAATGCTTTCCGTCTAAAAGCGTCTGACTGGATGGTTTCAGTAGTGTCTGGTAGATGATGAATTTCAGAGGAAGGTACTGACATCTCGGAGGAAATGAACCCACTCTTTTTGGCATGGATACCTTAGGGAGTTGTGCTAAGATTTCTACTAGAGGCACAGGGTATTTTGTAGATGAACCAGTCAGCTGTTAGTCAGCTGTGATAGTCTCCTCCGCCAACTCGAGCACTTCCATTTTGTAAAAAAAAAAAATCCTTTGAACAAATATTTCTTAATTACCTCATGTGCTTTTGTTTTTCTGAATTTTGTACACTAATTTTTTTTTCCATATCAGCCTACACAGATGCACTGTACCTGTGACATGCAAGATCAGCCGATTGTGTCTCCCCACTGATATACGAGTCAGGCTCTGGTGATTGGTTACTGATGGTGTAAGGGTGTTGATGGTATATATGAAATCTCAAACACTGATGTGGGACCAAAAGTGAATGTTGTTAATAAAAAGACAGATGTTTGTTGACCCAGCTCTGTTTCCTCAAGCAGTTCAGGTAAATCAGAAGTTGATTGAAGATCCTGCAGCAGTCTATATCTCAGTATCTCAGCAGAGTTTATCAAAGGAAGGGGAAAGTACTCAAACCTACAGCATCTCCACACTCACAACTGATCAGTTTCATGATTGTGTGTGTCCAGTGAAGTATTTTAAATATGTCTGCTTTGCCTCAGATGGCAGAAAGATATAAATAGCTTAGAGATTTTAGGTTTCTCTGGGTATTTTTGAAGCCTGGAGTTTTGGTTTGGCATAAATTCCTCAAAACCAGGGCAACGGGGTGGAGCTTTTCTTTTGCCGAGATGCAGCCACATTAGCAGAATGAAGTCTTGAAGGGTAGGTAGGACGAACAAAACTAAACTAATTTTACAATGAGATTGAAAGTTCCTTTAAAACAGTAATGTCAGTCTAGCAGCAGTTGTGGAGAGTTTTCTACCATACCCACTTTAGGGAGAGAAGGACAGACAATTACTAAAACATCATATTACATTTCGCAGCAGCTTCCTCGTTAAACTTTGACCAGCCCTGCTTTCTGTAGTTGAGTGTTTTTGTACGCAACGGACAGTTTACAGACAGTGCTTGTTAGAGCTGGGTATTTGTACCGAAATAACCTGGTACCAAGTAGAATCTAAACTTTTCCCATTAAACAATTCCTGCGTTCGATCCTTTTTGTATTTAGGTCTAGAAAAGAAAAAATATTGGTGGTGGTGAAGTTGAGCCAGTGTATTTGATGGATTTGGCAGTTGAGTGTGTGGAGTGCTTCTATTCATATGATGGGTATTAAATGAAATACTCTATTAGTATTGGTATCACTTTAAAGTTACTGGTATCGTTATTTTTCAATGGGTACTCAGCCCTAGTGGTCATGCTCACTTTGTTTAATACCCAAATATGCCATATAAACGGACCATTGGAATTAAGATGGTGGATCAAAAAAAAAAAAAAAACTCCAAAACTGTCAAAAACTAAAATAACACCTATGAAAAAAGGTTCCCTTTGTATTTTTTAAATGTACAAATCATTTTGTGATTTGTAAGTGTCACCAGAACACTGTAGACAAACCTGTGTTGAGAAAAAAATGATTGATTTTGAGAGGTTTGGAGTTTTAATGAAATATTTCACCCCAAATGACAATTTGTATTTCAATTAGTTGCCCTGTCTATTGTTGAATTCATGAAGAGAACATTGTTTTTGTCGCGTACGTCTGGTGAACAAAGAAACATTGTTGATGAGCTGAAGTCATTGGGGACTACGATTAACAACAGCAATGAGAACTGAAAGTTAAAGTATAGATACGTTTTACTTTCAGTCCACGTTGCAAAGAGCTGACTGCAATTAGACACATCTGCAGCACTGGTGGTTTCTGCTTGTTTTTCCCTGTACATGCATGTGATTGTGTATAAATGTACCTGGTCAGTGCACCAGTACCAGGTGGCCAGTATGGTGAGCCCCAGAGTCATGCCGGGCCAGGGCAGGTCTCCGGTGACGGCGTCTCTGAACAGGTGCATGGCGTCCTGACGTGGCAGGTGGCAGGTACTGTTGGGGATGATCTTACTGGGCACTGCCATGCTGTAGACACGCTCCAGGTTGCTGTAGCCACCGATCTTATTGAAGGCTGTGGACCAAGAACACACAACTCCAACTACACAGTCCTTAAAAATAACTGCGGCTGTTGTGCTTTTTTTAAAAATGATGTTAATTGTACGTACCCGTGATCGTTAGGATGATTGCTCCAACAATCATGATGAATGTCTGTAGAGTGTCTGTGTAGATGACAGCAGCAAGACCACCTGAAAGGAAGTGAGTGTGTGTTGCGGGAATATTTCCAGTATAACTAAAAACATGGAAGTAGTTTTACAGGATGTATCTGTGAAGGTGTGTGTGTGGTTGTTTGTGTACCTGCAATAGTGTAGAGAGCAGTGACCACCAGCATGAGGACAGTGGACAGGTAGAGGTTCCACCCCAGACACACCTGAACAAACAAGGCTCCAGAGTACAGGTCAGTCTGGAGACGGAAACACGACAAAGATTCAGTCTCATATCAGAGCCAATGCAGTCAAAGACTGAGTGTGATGCTGCGTCTTTATGTGTGTGTGACTTTACTGATATCTTTGTGAAGACGGACAACAGCAGTGAGAGGACAGCCAGGTAGGTTCTGATCCTCTCTCCTCCGAAACGACGGCCCAGGTACTCCGGCATTGTCACAATCTGAACACACACACATTTTCAACACACCACAACTACACAGGAAGCTTCTACAAGGAAGCAAACTGAAGAGGCTCCGGGTGGTTTTTAGGGCTTAGTATTATCTTTCAATTAGCTTCTGGTAACTGTAGACAACTTTGATGTGTTCACACTTCCCCTAGATTTAAAGTAATTGTGTGTGTGTGTGTGTGGTGTAACACCCTGCTGGGGAATTTTCAAGGCGGGGAATGTTAGTAAGGAGAATGTGTCTTGGCACCTAAATGTACCTGCTGAACCAGCCTTAACAAGCAGACATGCACCCGTGTGTGTGTGTGTGTGTGCAAACTAACCCCTGAGGAGATGTAGACAGGCACAAATACCCAAGCCAGAGCCAGCAACACATAGGTGGCCTGAGAGACGGAAGAAAAGGAGACAGAGAGAGAGGTTTGACCAGATTATCCACAGCAGTCCCCTCAGGAGGTAAAAACCTCTCTGGTCAAACTGAAGTAAAACTTTTGTAACTGTAGGTGCTCTGAATGTGAAATCCTTTGCACTACTGCTGTGGACTGACCCATGCACACTGTACACTACGTAATACAGCTTGGTATTTAAAACGCTCTGCTGCTGCCCCCTGCAGCGGGCCGCCTGCAACAGCCAGTGAAGGAGGTTTAAGATGCAAATACACACTGCAAAACTAATTCTTTAATAATTAGGACACGTTCAAAGAGGTAATTAGATAAAATAGCCAGTAAAGTGCTGATGTCAATTGTTTTCTTTTCACATACAAATGGGAGATTAGTCATTGTATGTTGTCTTTGTGTACACACATAGACTGTGCTTGTCTAGTCAGCTCTATTAATACTACAAACCACAAAAGAAATAACATGTGCGTGGATTAGCAGGCGAGCTCTGCTTCATTCCAGACAACAATGTGTTTAGTTACTATTAATAGATAAATTAGGACGGCATCTTGTAATGTTTTTTCTGACTGGACAGTGTGTGTGTGTGTGTGTGTGTGTGTGTGTACTCACATTCCATTCAAAACCAGTGACAGCGATGCCTCCAGCAGCTCCTGTCCCAGCCAGACCAATAAACAACCCTGAGCCTTCTGAACTGGCGAAGAGAGACGCTCCAATCTGAGCACATCAGAGATGGAAGAAGTGTTTAGATAGTGTCAATGCAATGGTGGAAAAATTCTCTGTTACAAGTAAAAGTCCTGTCGTAAGCTTAAATATTAAAGGTAAAGTTAGAAGTAAAAACACCCAGTGCAGGTATTGTTTTATATTTTATTGTGAATATATGATATATGCATCAATGCCTAAGCGTCATTTTGCTGTCATAGCTGGGTGGTGGAGCTAGTTTTAACTACTGCATTTAGAGTTCAGTGGTTTGGTCTAGTGCTTCCCACACAAAGGGGTCAGGTCCTTTACAAAAGGTCACAAGGTAAATTTGAGGGGGTCATGAGATGATTAATGGGGCAGGAAAGAAAGGAAAAAACTAAATTCTGATCCACAAATTTGTTTAAATCTTATCTTCAACAGTGTGTTACTTCTCATCCCCACTTTTATGTAAGTTTCTCTTTTTTTTTCTGTGTCTAAGTGCTTTTATTTTTTATTGTTTTACTCGGCTACATTGTAAATGAGGTCTCTACCTCAATGTAGTTAAATAAAGGACTGAATGAATACATGAATGAGTGTTGTAATTTATAAGCTTATCATACAGCTTTCAATATAAAATCTTAATCTGAAAAATAACTAGTGATTAGATACATGTAATGGAATAAAAAGGACAATATCTTTCTCTGAAATGTGATGACAAAAAGGTGCCACATATCAGTATCACTGATTTAAAGTCCTATTCAAGCACACTGATATTTGCAGATCAGTTTATCAGATAATTTCATCCAACCACGGATCAAAAACACACCATCACAACAGACAGAAACTTCTCTTCGACCTTTATCCGCAGAAACAACATGTGAGAGATGCTGCAAAGCAGATCATGAGACACTCACCGGCCACCAGGCCATGTCCCGTCCGGCCAGGAAATATCCGCTCAGAGTATTCCTGCTCACCCTGCATGATGACTGACAGAGAAAACTGTTTCACACCAGCACCCACAACACAAACACATTAACTGAACATGAATACACACACACATATAAACACCTCTGACTCTCACCCAGATGCCGACAGCGAGGTTGAGAAGAAAGTAGGTTACTATGACGATAATGTCAGAGAAGCTGAAGGACTGAGACAGGGCGTAGAAGTTGATGGTGGAGTTAGACATCCTCAATGTTCACAGCAACGCACGCAAAAATACACCAGGAACACACCTTGTACTGCCCTTTCCTTACAGCCTCTCTCACACACACACACCTACTGAATCTAACCCTTACACCTGTGCGTTCACTCTCACCAGCCCCCTCTCATAACCTGACACTGTAGACCTACTTTGCAAACAGCCAAAACACCAAGAAGAACACATTACACTCCCTACAAACTCAGAGACCACCAGACGCTTCTCACTTCTTCACCTCCCAGCAAATATACAAAGCTTACTACCATTAACACACACACACACTCCAGCCCTTTGTCAAAGTCTCCTCTCGGCTGAACCACAAGCTCGCTGTTACTGAAAGTGTTTAGTGTTTCATGAACGTGTGAAGAGGGCAGTCCCTGGTTGAATTGATGATTAAACACATCACCTTAATGTGGCACCCGCAGCGCTGACACACACGCTGTGCTAGGGGATAATGGAGTGCACGTATGGGCGAGCAGTGGAGTTACTGGAGTACAGCAGATGCTCATGTGGACCAGAGTCCACGCTGATGCACACACACCCACACCCACACACACACACATACAGATGGTCAATCATTGGCGATGACAAGTTTATAATCATTAGTGTCTAAACACACAAACATCTGCTGGTAAGTGCTAAGTAGGGTCAGAGAAAGTGTGTGAGAGAGAAACAGTTTACAAGCAGTTTACTGTTAATAGTTTCCTCCAGTAACTTGTAGGAAAGAATCAGCCAGTATAAAAGTTTTAACTCCAGTAAGACAGCCAACATTTGAAAACCATGACACTTAATCTTAAAATTCACATTAAAATATATTTTGAGTCTTTTTTGTCAACAATTCTTTAAATAATTAAACGTTTTGAGAATAGATCCATTCATATTTTTGCATTTTTAACTGATGATGCACACATGGATGGATTATTGAACATGGCCCACTGGGCACAGGCCCAGGAGCCCCCCTGGCCATCACCTGCAAAATGTCACTCAATTAACACGTATCAACCCGGAGGAGACCCAAACTGGGAAACATCGTGAAACAAAGAGACACTAAGAGACCACAAAGTGAAGCAAAACAACAACAAAAAGAGGTAAAACCAGCACATGTTTCTTGCTCCTGTGTAAGAGAGGTGGTGGGGCCTTTTGCATATCTGCACCCAGCGGCCCATTGTCCTATAATTCACTCGTGGATGGACACAAATGATGTTTTGGAATACAGCCCTATAAATATCTTCAAAACAGTTAATATTCTTTGGTATTTTTTGGTGAGTGTTACAAGATGTTGGGTCGTGTTATCTGATTTCTTTGCATTCTTTACTTGTTGAACATATTTAAACAATCCAAACTAAGAAAATATTTGTGAGATTAAACTTTGGGAAACACTTTCAAATATCTGAAAGAACAATCTTTTGCCTGATAAAGGTACAGTCACCGAAACCGAAATCATTATTTTTGCAAGTTAGACAGTGTGCAGGAGCCTTTTCTACAAGAACAATCTTAGAAAAATCTCTTTAGATGAAGGGGTTTTGATTCTTAAATAGAACTAATAGTCATATTGCTTTTAAATTACTAATAAATCACCATTATGTTTGGTTTAAATAATTTTATAATAATTTAATAATATAATCATAATTTTAAAAATAACATAAGACGAGACAAGACAAGATAAGATAAGATAAGATAAGATAAGATAAGATAAGATAAGATAAGCCTTTATTAATCACCAGAAGGGAAATTTGGTTGTTGCAGCAGTGCAAGAATAGAAATAAGCATAAATAAATAGAGTGCAGGTGGCGTGATATGATTAGTAGCAGCAAAGTCAGCAAGGTAGGCTATATCCAGTTTTAATTAACAGTTTTATTACACATTTACTGTAAATTAATTAAAAATGTTCACAAGAAAAATATGATCTGATATAATATCACAACCAACTTTAACAGATTATTTTTTAAATAGACATCATGGTAAAAAGATTAAATCTCCATATTTCATAGACTCAGGGGTCTTTCCCCTTGTTGTGTGTTCTTTCTCAAAATCGGAAATAGCTCTCAACACGTGGACAATTTTCACTGAGCGACAACAGGAGAGGACAAGAAGTGCGAGAGGAAGAGATGGAGACAGTTGGGTTGACTTTGTGTTCGTGCTTCCTGATGTGAAATTAATTCAGTGTCACACACAAACTGCTGGCCAGTGTTTGTCTGCTGTGAGGAGCAGATGGTGGCGATAGAGACACCCTGACGTCACACACATCATCATTAATCTCTCTCTTGCACACACACACACACACACACACACACACACACACACACACACAGACACACACACACACACATGCACACACACACACACACACACACACACACACACACACACACACACACACACACACACACACAAAGCAAAATGTGAATGCTTAAGATGAATTAAGATTTGTGTTCAACAAAAACTTTTTTTTATTTAAAAAAAGATCAAGAGATTTGGTAAGAATTACTTTGCATTTTTAGATCAGATCAGATCCAACTAAAGGCTGTTGTCATGGCACAAAGTACAAGCACAAGAAAACAAAATACAGTTTATCAAATAACCAGAGGTGCAAAAAACAGTAACTTGCAGAGAAACACACATATGTATAGTCTTAATACAGCTTGTAGAATAAACAGTAAGGGATAGACATGAATGCACTATGCTACATACAGTAATGAGCGTGAACAGCAGTTACCAAAATATAAATGTATAAATATACAGTGCAAGTATAAGTGCAAGAATAGACAGTAGTGTAAACATGTATACTCTATAGGTTAGATATGTACATTGTGTGAAGTGGTATAAATATGCAGGAGAAGATCAAACATAGTAGGCTACTGGCATGTGTATGTAATGTAGCAATGATAAGTCATTTAGAAGAACTGCCTGCCAACATCCATTTTTGATATTTGATATACTATTTCATCATCAGAACAGGGTATATTTTAAACAGCATATTCTGTATAGTTTCCCTGTGAATTATCTGGAAAGATTTTTTGTATTCATTACATCAGCCCTACTGAGAAAATCTGTGCTGAGATTTAAATGTTAAAAATACAAACATAGGCCTTATATGTAGTGCACAGATTGGGGAAATATCTAAAGACAGAGAGCAATAATAAGCTTACTTATCACCAGTGTAAAGTTTAGGCCTAATACAGTGGTTCCTAACTGGTCCAGTCATTGGGCCAACTGGGTCAAATTTGTGTTTGGCCCTGTTGTGAAGCTGGTTGACCTATGACCCACTAATTGGGAACCACTGGCCCAATTTAATATTATTATGCTAAAATGTTAAGGGAAAATTCTCTCTAAGTAGAATCAGACCATTACATTTCTTAGTGTACAGCAATCAGAGAGTTTTTGTTCCTCTGTGTGAAAATGAGGTTATCTGTGGATGCACATCTCCATAGCTATTTATCTGGTAACAAGCACATTTTGTCCCCCTCATTTAAACTCTTGTTGGATAAAAATTCACATGATTCACTAAAGCCCATTAATCATACTGTGCATATCTAGTGCATTCATGTTTATTCTACATTATATATTACTGTTCAATCTGCATATACTCTCACTTTATTGTTTGTGCACCGTCTGGTTGGATGGTAAACTGCATTTTGTTGCCTCAGTACCTGTGCTCAGTGATGATAAAATTGAATCTAATCAGATCTAATTAGATGTCAAGCAAGGAAAAACATAAACTGAAACTTAGAGAGGTACAGTTAATAAACAATAAGTACAGTCAAGTCGTACAACATGGTTTAAGTGTCTTGTAACAGCGTAATAAAGGAGATTTCCATGTAATATTTAACAATAAAGTTATCATTACATACCTTTAAATGAAGATTTTAGTGTGGCGCCACCTTCAGGCCAAACTCAAAGCAAAGAACAACGCTGAGTTTTCGTCCCTCAGGCTCCGCGGTGCATGATGGGACTCGAGAAAAGTTTAGTAACCAATCAGAAGACGGAGGACTCGCTTTACCCGGAAGTAATACTTCACAACAAAAAATTGCCGGGAAATCTGTTGTTCTGTCAAAGCGGCTGCTGAAGTCGCGAAGGAAATATTTATGAGAAACGTGTCTTTGTCTTTACATTAATCACATCACCGTGTCTGCGGCTGTTTCGTGTCGCTGTCCGAGCAAACATGGACGAGTACGACGAAATGTTCGGGATAGAGGACGACTTCGAGGACCAGTTCGCTGACGAGCTGGAGGCGCTGGCTGAGATGGAGGGTGAGGAGGAGCTAACGTTAGCTAACAAACTCTGTTAGCATCTTTAATGTGTGTTCACAAATAACAGGAGTGTGTCAGACTTTAGTTTTAAGTGTTATATTAATCTCCACACGTCTTACTGCAGTCCTGTGAACATAACTTCATCATAAACTTACAGTACGAAGCAGTGACGTATGTAAGTGAGTGATAGTATCTGTACATTACTACAGTTTTGAGGTACTTGTACTCAATTTGAGTATAATCATTTTATTCTGTTTCTACACCACTACATGTTAGAGGGAAATATTGAAGTTTTTATTCCATACTCACATTTACAATTCACCAGTTACTTTGTAGGTTTAGGTTATGCATGGAAAATATAAATAAACTAATAATTTATGATGTATTATTACAGATTAGTATATAAAGTCATTGAAATTAGCTCCATCTTTACCAGCAGCAACATTTAAATGATGTACACATTGATGCATCACTGATTATAATCCAGCAGCATAATATATTTGACTCTGAAATCCTGGATAATGACTATTTTTAGTTTTGATACTTCAAGTATATTTAAACGCGAGCACTTTGGATTTAAGGGAGATTCTGAATGCAGGACTTTTACTTGTAGTTTTACACTGTCGTATTGCTTTTTTACTTAAATAAATTTTCTGTATACTTCTTCCAGCACTGTTACAAACACACACACACACACACACACACACACACACACACACACACACACACACCTCTATCTCTGTCTAATCTGTTGGTGTGTCTCAGATACTGTGTAGTTTAACGGTATGTGATGTCCATTAAACTGAGCTGCCAGCTCATTACTTTTAGTAATAATTCTCGACCAAATCACACTTGGCACTCACTTTGATAGGCGACAAAATTCTGCATCATTGTTCATGCCGTTGAAAGTTATTGTGGATGCTTGATAATATTTGCATGTCATCAGTATCAGCCGATACTGACTTTAAAATAAAATATTGGAATCGGCCAACATGCTTATAAATTCGGCACATCATTGGTATTGGCCAATATCAGCTTTTAAATGAACTATTAGAACCAGCAAACATGCTTTTTCTTATTTAGCACAATGAATGAATATTACATACATTGAAAAGCATTTTATTTCATGTCTCCATCTGCTGGTGGGCTATCACGATAGTATGCATGCACAATATGATGTCAGTTCCACTACAGAGGAGACTTGATGATCACTAAAATTAGGTGGGGGAAAGAATAGATTTATTAATATCGGTTATTGGCTAAATAAGTTGTGATGTATCGGCATATAGATGTTGTCAAAAAATCCAATATTGTGCATCCCTAAAAATTCTGCAGCATAACTTCTTAAGATCCAGTTCGCTTGAATATCTCATCTAAGTAGCTCTAAGGTTGGAAAAATGCAGGCCTATCTCTTCTTTGAAGCTACAATGTGTACATGAAGAGAAAAATTCTAATCCAGTATTCAGTGTTTGTTATGGCTGAACCATTTAATCAGATGGAAGTGTTCAACAGGTCTTGTGGCATCATCATAAATGTTAATTTATTTGCATCCACATTCAGTCCTTTGGAAGCTTTTTGTTCTTTGCCAGAATTGGAAATAAAGTTCTGTGTGTTTGAACATTATTTGGCTGCATGCTGCCCTTGTTTGGGACAGTGGGATTGACGCTGTTTAAGTAGACTATAGAGTCCAAGCCTATTATGAGGTGACTGCATTATTTGAACGATATGTGACATACTCCTTGTAACAGAGAGATTCATCTCTCAGTTGTTTATTTATTTAATTTGAAGTAATCATTTAGTCTAACTAATGTCACAAAGTAGAGAGACCTGCCCATCACGATTTCCCAGGACCCAAAGTGAAATCAATACATTTTCTGACTAACAGCACAAAACCCAAACATTCAGTTTATTAAACAGAATGGCAAATCCTCACAAGACAGGAAACTGGAGCCAGTGAATATTTGGCATTTTTGCTTGATAAATGACTCAAAGATTGACTGATTATCAAAAATGTTACCAGCTGATCAATTCAGAATTAATTATATGTGTATGTCTTTTTTTGAATGGCTCAGAGGAGTCTTCCAGGCTGGAGAAACGTCAGAAGCAGGGTCCAGGAGACGACATTTCTGACATAGAGCACCTGCTGGATGATCAGTCCATGAGTGAGTTCACTCTGAGAGTACAGCAGCTGTATGGTCCTTGTTGTGTTTCCTTTATGTTCTAAGTTTGTACCTTGAATATGTCTTTGTCCGCGCAGCCCCAAAGGCAAAGCGGCAAAAGCAGGATGCAGGAGTGGCCAAGCGACTTTTCAACTCACAGCAGACTCAAGAGAGCAAAACCCTGTTGCAGAGGGATGACATCACACCACCGTCCTCTCCAGAGCAGTATGAACACCCTCGCACCTTCAGGTAGGAGAGATGCATGATGGGCTGGTGTGAAAAACACAGTGTGAGCTGACAGGGGAAACATTAATATTATGGAATGTGGTGATGGGAAAAGAAAACATCAGTCGAAAGCAGACGTTTGTGCATTAATTACAAAGAATACTTGGTTTTATATCTGTTGCATTAATAGCTACGAAGAATCTTTTATTTTGTCTGTACACACAGCAGCTGTTAATTATAAACACTGCAGACAGAGGTTACTAAAAAGCCGAAATGTTTCACAAAATAAGCAATATGAAAACATTTTAAAGGTTTACTATGCAGGATTGTTGGTTATTGAATTTAAATATGCTCACCAACAAAACATGAAAGTCAACACCAACCCCGGATTCACTCTCAGTTGGCGTTTCCTCAGCTGTATTTGCGTTTTTTTTGGCGCTGTGTCTCTTGGATGCCTGCTGCGTACAGTCTGGTACCTGATGGTTACCTTTTAATAAAGCCCCGGCCTCACCATGTCCCAGACACAGTGAATCAGACGGAAATAAGAAAATACAGGTAGTCTCTGCAGAAAAATACATCACCACACACTTTATAGTGGATCATAAGTGATGATTGTGAGGGATTACTTCTCTATGAGTCTCTACAATGTTTTTCTAGGAAAATCTTGCATAGTATATCTCTGATGCAAAACCCTCTAGAATGTTTTAATATAAACAAATAAGAGGGACTTAAAAGCTTTACATCACAGGGGTGACATATGGTAGTGTGCTATTTATAGAGACACAAAAACAGTTAACTGCCTGTGGAAGAGCTGCAGCTGGTGGCACTTCATCTGTGTACAATGAGTACTAAACAATCTTTTGTTCTACTCCATTTAAAGTTTGTCTTTTTTATGTGCTTTTTGAGCTCTTAAAATATGATGTTTTGTATTCTAGCATTTTTCAGGCACTCCATGTTTTGATACTGAAATGATTTAGCTAATTAATCATTTGATTTACAGAAAATCAATCAATGAAATTTGCAGGGTGCATATTAATAATTCAAAGAAGATGTCAAGTAAAAATACCAAACATTTGGTCATTACAACTTGTCAGTTTTTATATGATTATAATTTTAATACCATTAGACATTTTGTTGCTCAGACAAAAAGTAGGACTTTAAAGACATAACATTGTCATATTAAACATTAGTGATATTTCATAGATTATGCAAAAACTCCACAGTACAGCAGACTTCTGATTGTGTGTTTTAGGTCGACACCAGCTGTGTTGGATATCAGCGGCTTTGCTACAATCCCAGAGACGCCCCAGCGACCTCCCTCAGTGGGGCCAGCTTCACTGCATGTACTGCGGCGGCCTCCTTTAGAGGGAGAGTACATCAGTGTGACAGACTCATCGGGCTCACGGGTCTACCTCAGACAAGCAGAAGACGCAGGGTCTAAGGTTTAACTCATCAACATCTCGTCCTAAACCCTGATTCACTGTCAGCGTACATACATGTCGCTGTGTTTGTTGTTATATTTCTGTATTTTTTTGTGTCTTCAGGTAGTGGACACCAGATTGGTACCAAACTCCCAGGGTTCACTGGGGTTGCTGGCAGTCCCGATAAATGTGTTAAGAGAACAAGAGGCAGAGAGGGTGAGTGACAGGGCCGCTGCTTTTCTGTATAATCTGTTAATTAGCCCGCTGCACATGAAACACACTGTTGACTCTCAGTAATCCAGTGTGCTAAAGGTTTAAACACTCTGCTAAACTCAAACATTTGGTTATGATTAAACACAAACAATAGTACAACTACTTTCAAACCAAGAACAGAGTATCTGCAGACAAAAAAAATCACTGTTATGTTTTAGTTAATAGAGGCCTATAACTTAAGATTAGAATTCTAATTTGGAAAAAAATGACAATTAAAGCCAGTACTTTAAGCACTGAAATAAAATATATTAATGACTCCTTCTGTGTGTACATGTATTCATTTAACTTATTTGTGGCTGTAGCTGTAGGATGTATTTCAGACATCTTATATATTGAAATAATAAATTCATTGCCCAACAATGTTGAGATGCAGACAAGTTAAACTTCTTCTCTTTGTTCGAAATCCCGCAGCGCCACCAGCAGGTTGTGGAAGAATCTCAGCGTCTCACAGATCTGCTCGCCAGGTAACTCCCCACCATCAAGAATCTGATTACATGTAGTATATGTTTTTTTTTCTCAGGATGACTCTGAATGGAGCAACCTCCAGCTCACCTGGTAGAGTGTGCGACCCAGATATGCGGAGTCCTTTTCTTAGCAGTGCGGATTTAATTACAACTTGCGGCCCTTTGCTGTGTGTCATTCCCCCCTGTCTCTCTACCTTCTTGTCAGTCTACAGCTGCACTGTAATAAAGGCAAAAAGCCAAAAAATTAATCTTAAAAAAAGGGGGGTGAACCTGAATAGTCGACTATTCAACAATTCTATCTAAGGAATCTGATTTGACCGCCAGTCTCACAGTCGAATCGTTGCTGTTGCAGGAAAATGTAGTTGTGAAACAAAGGATCAGTCCATTCAGGCTATATGGGGGTGCTGAATGTCTGGTTTTACATAGAATTGCTTGGTTTCTTCCAATAAATCGTAGCCTATTTCGGTAAAAATTAATTAATCAGAGCATTCACATATGAATGTAAATTTGAATGTAGATTCTCTGTCTAAATCAGTGGAGAGGAGAAACAGCTGTTTGTGGCTTGCATCAAAAATTCTGTTCACATTCAAGCAGGGACCGAACTAAGTAAACCGCTGTCTCTCTCTCTATCTCTCATCCACAGTCTAGAAGACAAATGGTTTAATTGGAAAAAATAGAAACTAACGTCACAAATGAGAATATGGATCAATGGGAAAAAACACAATTTAGCTATCAGTCAACAATAGGCAACACTTGACAAATAAGATGCGACTATGTAAAGAATCTCTCTCTGTCCTGAATCTCTGTCTCATTGCGGCAGTGTGAACGATGTGCTTGTTCAGCCTGAAAGCACGGAAGATGAAGAGAACGATGATCCTGAAGACAAAGAGGGCCGAAGCTCTCGACTCTGGGTGGACAGATTCTCTCCCCGACACTACACAGAGCTTCTCAGTGATGATGTAAGTCATGTTTAGTGTTGCTGTGTACATTCACACTCCAGGTGAATGAGACCTCTTTAACACAGATAAGTCCAAGTATTCCACACTGATGTGTCTGTTTCTTTGTAGTTTACAAACCGCTGTCTGCTCAAGTGGTTGAAACTTTGGGACACTGTTGTGTTCGGAAGAGAGAGGAAGTCCCGCCCCACACGGTCTGACAGAGAGGCTCTCAACCAGAACTCATTCAAACCCAATCAAGCCAATCAGAATCCAAATCGCTTCAAGAGCAAGATTGAGGTGACTGAGGAGCTACTGGAGGCCGAACTGGACCAGTACAAACGACCCAAATTCAAGGTAAACACTCCAGCATACTCACGTCAGTATAGTTTCAGTTTAACGAGTTATTTGTTCTACAAGATATTTTGTTCCTTCTGTAGGTTGCATTGTTGTCAGGTCCTCCAGGTTTGGGGAAGACCACCCTGGCTCATGTCATAGCAAAGCATGCTGGGTACAACGTGGTGGAAATCAATGCCAGGTTAGACAAACCAAGTTATTAATATCCAATATTAGTAATAATTTTTAGAAATTAGGTTTACAGTAATCCTCCCGTCGTGACCTCAGTGGTACTGTTGATGTTTTTGCAGTGACGATCGCAGTGCAGAGGTGTTCCAGAAACGCATCGACACAGCGACGCAGATGAAGTCAGTTTTAGGAGCCAATGAGAGGCCGAACTGCCTCATTATTGATGAGATCGATGGAGCACCTGCGGTAAGTTCCGGACAAGTACAACCAGTATAAATCAAACAAACAAAATAATCTTGTTATAAATGTTTCATGTCTGCATCTGTTGTGTTCAACAGGCTGCAATCAACATCCTGTTAGCAGTTCTGAACAGGAAAGACGGACATGGTGGGGAGGCGGGTACAGAGACTACGAAGAAGAAAAAGAAGAAGGAGCCCATCCTTCTCCGACCAATCATCTGCATCTGTAACGACCTGTAAGAGAAACAGTGGTGTTTTAAAACCGCATCAGAGTGGAAATAGATTCAGACTTTTCTGAGTTCTAATATTGAGTTTTCTTTGCATCTATCATCCTTTTCTTTTTCTTTTAGTTACGTTCCAGCACTCAGACCTCTCAGACAGCAGGCCTTCCTCCTGTCTTTCCCTCAGACTCAGCCCTCCCGCCTCACACAGAGACTGGCAGAGGTCAGCTCACACTCACACACACACACACACACACACATATACATACACAAGTACAGAAGCATTTGTGAACAAACAATCCAGATTTACATTGAGTTGAGTTTTTGTTTGCAGATTGCACTCCAGCAGGGGCTGAAGACAGACACAGGTACTCTGATGTCGCTGTGTGAGAAGACTGATAACGACATCAGGTCTTGCATCAACACACTACAGGTGAGTGTCAGCACTGTGAAGGAAAGCCTGTCCGTTTCATGAGCATCTCAGTAACATACAGTATAATTATATCACAACATGTATGCTTGTCTGCACAGTTCCTCCACGGTCGCGGCCACAAGCTCGTGAACACAAAGACCATACAGAGTGTCTCTGTGGGGCAGAAGGACCAGAACAAAGGCTTGTTCCATCTGTGGCAGGAAGTCTTCCAGTTACCACGTACAAAACGGTATTCATGGAATTGAGTTATTCATGAATTTTAAAATGTTTTGCTGCATTTGCCGCTGGATGCTGAGACCATTTTCACAAAACAGCCACACTATTTCACCAGAGGCAGCCAAAGTTAAAGCCTATGGAGCCTATCCCAGCTGTCGTTGGGCGAGTGGCTGGTTAAACCCTGGACAGGTCACCAGACTATCACAGGGCTGACACACAGAGACAGACAACCATTCACACTCACATTCACACCTACGGGCAATTTAGAGTCACCAATTAACCTGCATGTCTTATGTGGACCTTAAATTAATTAGTCATCTTTTTAATTGGACCATTTATCCATCTATTTTCTGCTGCTTATCCAGGTCCCGGTCATGTTTAAAGATGTCGTTGGAAGTAATTGCTCGGAAAAACGGATGAAATTGTGATTTAAATGTCAATAAATTAATGTGCTTGGTAAATAACTCTAGCTCTTATCATTCCTACTAGGTTTTATGCCTCCGTGTTGTGAATAGCTGTGGCCAGAGGCAATATGTTTTCGGGTTGTCCCTCTGTCCATCCGTACATACGTACGTATGTATGTCTGTCGGTTCCATTCTCGTGACGAGGGAATTTCCTTAAATTTGGCACAAATGTCCACTTAGAATTCTGGTGGTCAAAGATCATTGTGACCTTACGCCCATCGCATACTCGTGAATGCAATATCTCAAAAAGGCCTTGAGGGAATTTCCACAAACTTGGCACAGACATCCACCTGGACTCAACAATAAACTGCATAGAATATGGTGGTCAGATGTCAAAGGTCACTGTGACCTCTCAAAACATGTTTCAGCCGTAACTCCAGAATTTATAGGCTTCTTTGCAGCAGCATACACATTTGAAGCATTGTTAACAGTCATGGCTAAAACAAGAAGACTAATAGTTTTATAGTAGCCATAAGTCTGACCTTTCTGTTGTCTGTGACAAGACTTTTATTTTGTTTTGTTAATCTGTGAGCGAGAATGAAACCAGGCCAAGGTCATCACAAGAAAGTAAAGCCTTTGGCACAATAAAAGGCTCAGCAGGTGTTTTTCATCTTGTCACACCTTCAAATCAAAGATGACATCTATAATCTTACAATGTTATCTGTTACCTCTCTGCTTCTTGGGTCCTAACTATCTAGATGTTGACTAGGGGCTTATTTTTGCTCGTTAGAGGTAGACAGAGCCTTCTGTCCATACTCTGTGTTCATGTCCTCTGCACTGTTCCTGCAAGCTTGGGAGTAAAAACAAAATGAAGCAGTACCAACAGAGATAGTGGAGGCAGCATGGCGTAGTTCAAGCGAGATACAACCAAATTTAAATGATAGCGAAATGGAACGAATCTGTATTTTATATATATCTATATAGTAAGAATAGTGAAAAGAATTTTCCTCCCCCTTGTTACAATGCATTGAATGGCCTCAGACCACCACCATCCACAAAGCTGCCTCTGTTTGAATGTACATTATTACAACCTCCTTCACTGTGGCCTCATTTGTTGTTGCCAGAAACGTCTGACTCTCCCCTTTAGTGCCATCTATCGGCTGTATCTATGCTGTCAGAAAGGCCGCATGGAAAAGGACCTATCTATTTTTGTATGTAAAGGAAGTATAACTGAGCCTCAACTGTTCAAATTTGTTCCTCTAGGAAACGCATTGGTGAGGGGTTTGAGGAGGCACCAGGTTCAGGAGGCGGAGCTCAGAGGTTTCAGCACATTCTGCACTTGGCTTTGTCTGGTGGAGAGCATGAGAAGGTTTCTCAGGTAATGAACTCACCAGCAAGCTATGAGCCATGTATTCGTGGTTTATAAAACACTACATTGTGGTGTCTTAGGTCTGACATCTGTCTCTTCTCCTCAGGGTCTGTATGATAATTATCTGTCCATGCGTGTGAGGGACCCCAACCTGCAGAGTGTGTGTGAGGCTCTGGACTGGCTGTCGTTCTCTGACAGGTTGAACCAAGTGATCCTGCACGGGCAGAACTTCTCCCTGATGCGATACTTGCCCTTCCTGTCCGTCACATTCCACTTCCTGTTTTCCCACACACACGTACCCCGCATCAACTATCCTCACAGCCAGCACGAGGTACTAATCAAGTGCTTTCACCTTTTTGGAGCGACATGATGAAAACAAGAGTGATTCACATAGAAAAAATAACAAACTGTGAATTATATTGAATGGAGACAAATGAAGACTAGATGAAAAATAACAAACACAAACATGAGATGTCTAAGTCTGAATAATTATTTTGTCCCCCCCAGGCTTCCTCCCGGCTACTCAGCAACAGAAATGCTTTGTCCACCATGTTGGCCGACATCCCAGCATGCATCAGAACGAGGATCAGCCAGCTCAGCCTGGCCCTTGATGCTCTCACACTGCTCCTGGACATCATCTGTCCCAAACTACGCCCTGTATGTGTAAACATTCACAGTATATGTAACAGTGTATGAATGTAGGAACTGTGATCTCAGCCCTGCGTCAGGTACTCCATGTGGGTGGCTGTCTGTCAAACACAGGAGGTTAAGGGTAGCTGAAAAACGTATGGGTGTGGTGCATGAGAAAAACTTAAATGCATTTCATAAGATGTCAGTAAAGCTTTTGGTAACTGTGTCTAATCTCAAATCCTGTGTGTTTCTTTCAGGTGAATCCGCAGCTGTTCAGCACCAAAGAGAAGGAGCAGATGCGTGAGCTGATCGACACCATGCTGGCTTACAACCTCTCATACAGGCAGGACCGCACGCCTGAGGGGCAGTACACATACCTGCTGGAGCCGTGAGTACACACACACACCTGCACTGAACTATATATTGCATGTGGACACATGCAGGGCAGATGTGTGTTTCTGGGGTGTTGAAGGTCACTGCTCTTGTCCACGCTGTGGTTCTCTGCAGGAAGGCTTAGAGAGTAATCCCCTTAACACCTGGTGTGTGTGTGTGTTTGATGGTAGTGGTGTGGGAGCAGAGTAGCGAGCTGTAAAGCCTTACCAGTGGGGTACAGGTTGATGGACAAACAGATGAAAGGTTACATAAAGAGGTTGGCGTTGTCCGTGAAATTAGGAGACGATCTGAAATATCGAACAGAACTGACCTCATTTAGGTTCAAACTTGGAGGACAACAGAGACTGTGGTGTTGGTCGAATGGGATAACTTGCCGTGCCTCTCAGCCATGCCGACCCAGGTCGAGGAGGAGCCAGGCGACCAGGGGGGCTCCTTTCTGCAGGCTCGCTGTGACCAAGTGCTGGTCACCAACGACTGGTGCCTGCCTTTAGTGCTGGCTCTACTGCTGCTTCTGCTGGTCTACAACTTCCTGTACCTGCCCTCTCTAGCTCACCACAACACCACCCTCTGACTCCTCATGGATAAAGACGTGGAACACATTTGTGGATATAAACATTGTAAACATCACATGCAGGGGATACGCCCCCGCCATCCCAACGGGGTTATTTGGTTGGATGACTTTTTTTGGGCACTGTTGGTGATTGGTTAGACTGTGGCAGAATTATTAATGTCGCCGGGTTTCGGAGGCTGTGAGAGGGGAGAGACCTGCAGAGAGCAGGAAGGATGAAGCGAATCACTTCATTCATTACAAGTCAGTCTGTTTTCGGAGCCAAATGACGTTTACAGCCATTAATGCTTTAATGTGGAGCTTCTATCTCAGGTCTGTTGTAGTATATTTTCAGTTTTCTGACAATAAGTAAATGCAGTCACTTGTTATTTTGCAGTTATGTTAGTCCCACGCTGATATCCGAGTACGATGTGACTAAAGATCTGAAAGTCCCCCTCCAGACATGCTTTAAAGTATAAACTGATATTTTGTTAACATACTTTTCCCACATGATAGTTTCTGAAAAAGGGGCTGGAAGCAGATCTACTCTTTCTCCCTCACTTAGAAAATTGAACCTGGCCACCACTCTTCTTCAAGACCTCTGCTTAAGAGAAAACATTGGAGACATTCAGGCATGTATGTTTGAGCCTCAGTCAGACCGAGAGTCAGATGAGGAGTCTGTTGTGCACCAAAGTGGCTTACTAGCAGGCGTATCATAATGCTAAGTGTAGTTAGCATCTTTTATTTGACTATGCTGTTCGTTAGCTTTAGGGCTGTACCCAACTCAGCTTTATGTCAGTCGAATCAGATTTGGCTGCTCAATACAAATATTCGACTACATGTTTCTTTTTTTCCCATTCAAAGTTTTAGAGTTTGGACGAGGTTCATTGGGACGTTCAGTGTGATAGCAACATTCACGTAATGTAGTAAAGAAGCCAAGTTAGTCCACCAAGCTAATCTATGAACAACGCTAACAACGGATTCGCAATGTGCAGCAACATTTTGCCGACACTCGATGTAAAACAAAAGCCACAGACTGCATCGTATGAAATTGCTGAGAGCTGTAAATTTGCCACTTCTAAGCAGAAGGCAGAAGATAACATTATCTCGGATCCTGTCCGGGCAATGCCTCTCTTCCTCCAGAGTGCTTTCTCCGTCTCACTGAGACTCATCCTGAGTCTTGGTTAGCAGCTGCCTGTACCGAAGAGCAGCGTGAAAGTGAGGATTGCTTGCTCTGCAACTAAATATGGGGACTGATACCTCTCCAGAAGTACACTACAGACTGGGTGACAGAAAAAACAAAAGCAGCTCAGCTAAAAGAGTCAACTGAGGGGTTTCTGACTGATGATTTGAATCTCTGACTTTCATAGGGCAGGCCTTGTAAGCTTGTAACTGGCAATATCTGCTACGATGTTTCAGTGTTCACATCGGTCCAGTGTACATCTAAAAACTACACACACTACCATGTTTGCTGTCAAAACTTTCACTGTGCTAACTCTGCTCCCTGTACTGACAGTTCCACTCCGCACTGGAGGTTTCAGGTTTCTTTGCCGGTGTTTTGTCAGAGTCTGTTCTCCCATTGATATGAGTTTCACGTATCAGACAGCGATTGGCTTTTGTATGTGTGACAAACCTAATCTAGGTTGCCCAGCGTACGTTTGAATCTCACATTTTAGAAAAGTCGGTAGAGGAACGTTTGCACAGATACAAGTCAGTATAATCAGGGTCAGACATTTTAGGGGCATAAAAATAAGGAAAATGTTTTTGAATGGAGGGGGACTTTGAATACATGTAATCAATTAACTTAAGTTTTTAGACTGTATGAAACTTATCATTTGTATATTGTGGGTGCTATGGTTGTCTGTGCAGACACTGTAAATGTGTTTGCCAGAGGTTAAACTACTTAATATTAGCTGCACAGTGAGAAATCCATCATGCTAAAGGCGGAGTTGAACCATCCAAGCAGCTCTTTCATTAGAGTTTGCTGAGCTCCGATTATAACACTGCTGATATTTCATAGCGATAACTTGCAATAAACAGCTCAGAGTCACATAGACTGGTATTATCTTATTTATGTTATATTTAGGTCCAGCAGGCATTGAGTGAGAGAGTTTACTGGCGTGTGTGTGTGTGTGTGTGTGTGTGTGTGTGTGTGTGTGTGTGTGTGTGTGTGTGTGTGTGTGTGTGTGTGTGTGTTGGAGAGAGATGGAGATCAGCTGTAAGAGGATTAAGGTTTTAGAGAATGACAGATTCAGGGTTTTATTCTGGAAAACATAAACCATAGCACCAAAAGAGGAAGCTTAATGTTATTTTGTTTGTCATTTAACAAGGTTCACCTCTGTGTCAGCGACACGCTGTTAAAAATGTGTTTGTGTTTAAACTCTTGTAGTTTGTGTAGAGCTATTTACTTAGTGTCTGTGTGTGTGTTTGCAGGCGTGTTGAGGAGGTGGTGAGGTTTCCGGGCCTTCCTCCGCACCGTCAGCTGACGTATCAGGCCAAACAAACCATCAGCAGAGAGATGGAGCAAGAGAAGATGAGGAGAGCCGAGCAACTGATGCTGCAAAGAAACCCTGCAGTGGTGAGACACGTTGGGTTTATTATACACAGAGCAGCCTGGAGACAATCAGATCACCGTGTGTGTTAAAGGGAAAGTTTACCCCCAAATCAAATTTTTTTTTTTTCTTATCTGTAGTGCTGTTTATCAGTCTGGATTGTTTTGGTGTGAGTTGCCGAGTGTTGGAGATATCGACTCCCTTCTCTAGAATATAATGGAACTAGATGGCACTCGGCTTGTGGTGCTCAAAGTGCTAAAAACATGCATGTGAAAACTTCAACAGCAATGTCTCTTTCCAGAAATCATGATCTGGTTACTCAAAATAATCCACTGACCTTGTCGTGAGCAGTTTCATGTAGGAACTATTTTCATTCCACCGAACTACACCCACCACCTGTATCACCACGCAGAAGAAAGAGTGTATCTACAGCTAGCTCAGCTAGCACCACTGAGCTAGCGAACGTTATAGCTCAGCCGAGGAGGACACCATTAATGTTTACTTCGTGCGTAGTTATAAGCATGGGCCTCTTGTCCATGAGTAGATGCATGCTTCCTGCTGTGCAGTGATACTGTTGGCGGGTGTAGTTTGGTAGAAAGACAATAGCTTCTACATAAAACTGCTCACAACAAGATCTATGGATTATTGTGAGTTACCGAGTCATGATCTCTTGAAAGAGACATTGCTGTTGAAGTTTTCAGATGTATTTTTTGGCACTTTAGGCACCACAAGCTGAGTGCAATCTAGATCCATTATATTTAAGAGAAGGCAGACATCTCTACAGCTGATATCTCTAACACTCTGCAGCTGACACCAAAACAGTCTAGACTGATAAATTGCAGATAAGAGGAAAGATATGTATATACAGGGGTGAACTGTTCTTTAAATAATCTAATGTCTATAATTCAAGCAGGTAGAGAAAGAAAAAAAGACCGCTGGTCCTAAACCAACCAGGAACCATCAGCAGAGGCTGGAGAACATCGTCAAACAGACCACAGTGGAGACCAGGGTGAGACACACTAACACGCGCACACTTGTTTGTGTCATTTAAGAGGTAATTACATCGACTCCTGAGGATGCACCTTAACCTTAACCACAACAAGGCACTACTAGAATTTAAACAAAAACTAAATCTTAATTAAATTTGATGATTTACTTTGTAGGGAGTTATTTTTTATCCACACATGGGGCAGGGAGTTTCCATAATATGACTGTGTGTCCATAATATGATTAATGCAAGTACACACTTTCCTGTGGCCAGTGATGAGTGTAACATGAAAGACATGTATACACTACAGCAGTGTTTTCCAAAGTATGTGTCATGGCACCCTTAGTTTGTCCTCAGGGCAGCCCATGGGCTGCAGCAAGACATGTTGATCCATTTTTTATGTTCCATATTTACTGTTTCATCACATTAAAAAAACAAGTATACATTTACATGAGCTACATTTTATGTTGTTTCTAACATCAAAGTGTGAGTAATAAGAAAAAAAAAATTTAAAACACCACATTAAACTCTTAAATATAAGTAAGCAGTTGTGTTCAAGCAAAGATCATTTAATTGTTGGCTCACAGTTGCTGGATTTTATAGTAATACAACATGTTTTCTGACAGATGACATGGGAATATCGACGGTCAGAACAGTGGTGAGATTTGTCACTGAAAATGGAGCCTGAAAAATGCATTTCAACTCTCAACACAGTTCAAAATATTGAACATATTTACATATAAACATATTTAACTCATCAGCACACTTGTTTTTTATTGATCATTGATTGAAAGCTGTAGTTCGTAACCTTTATAAAAATAACTTTCTGTCATATTTGCTGAAACTATGTGCTGTCAGTACATCCACACTGTAGCACTTGAGACAGATAATCCATTAAAAAATATATATATGTTCCTGCCAGGCAGCGCTGATCATATATGAATCAAGATTCTGTCACTGCATTGCCTATTTCTCATCTCAAATGTTTTTAGTAACTTTAGTGCACTGTTTAGCTGTAAAATGAGGATGTTTTTGACTCGGCCAGCAGTGCTGACAACAGTCAAGCCAAAATAAAGCGCCACTGATGGCTGCACCAGCTTTCTCATTTTACAGCTAAACAGTACACAAAAGTATGTTTCTAAAAACATTTGAGTCAAGAAATAGGCAATGCAGTTACAGAATCTTGATTCATAATTGGTCAGCGCTGCCTGGTTTGACTGCAGTCATCGAGCAGTGATTGACAGCTGCGTCACAGACTCCTCGGCTCTGATTGGTTGTTTTCATTCAGCCACGCTGGATTCTAGCAAATGCTATTAGAGGCACTATGAGGAGGAGGCAGAGGAATATCATTTTCTTCAGACTGTCTGATGTACTGCTTTGTGAATATAGTCAGTTTCAGCAAATGTGATCAAAAGTTATTTTTAGAAAAGTTACCAGCTTCTGCTTTAAGTCCTCCTGCTTTTTTGGCAAGTTACTACAACATGAGTCTTCATGGGCTTACTGTTAGTCTTCATTGGGTAATTGACAAAGATTTAGCTTTTAACAATGGTTCTCTGGTTATTGTTTGTTTGAGGAAGTAGCGCTCTCTGTCTCCTAGTCTGGAGCTTCCCACAGGTGTATGTGTTAGTTGGTGCCTGTAGGTGGAGCCAGCATCTGTTTGCACTGACCGTCAGAGCCTGTGTGGGTGAGCTGTAGAGTTAAAACAGTTCAGTGATGGAGTGATGGAGACTGTGAACCTCTAGAGGGCAGAAATGAGGATAATGAGAAGCCACTGGGTTACAGTCCCTAATGGTAAAAGTGGGAAATCAGGTTAATGAGAGGTGTGTGTGTGTGTGTGTGTGTGTGTGTGTGTGCGCACGATTGTTCATTGTTATTGACCTCTTTATTGAGGACAGTGTTTCAGAAACTTTCAGATTAACTTCATCCTCCTCGTCTCTCTGTGTCTGTGCTCTGCAGCCGGAGGTGGATTTCTTTGGTCGAGCTGTCGCCCCCAAACCTCAGAGACCGCAGCCCGCCTCAGAGACAGGTACTGTTGAGACTTTGTGTTACGTGACGCCAGTGTGGCTTCATTTATCCAAACCCTTTGAGAGCACGGGCTGTTCAGGGAAAAACGCCTGAAGGCACATCAGGTCCAAATACACCGGAGGTGATAACCGATGTGTGTTACGTAACGCTTCTAATTTAGAGCTCCTGTGGGACACTGCAGGCAGCAGATCTGGACTGTCAACAGCACCTGCATTTTCCCTCCATAATGTTGGTAATATCATATTTCTATTAGCAACATAAAAGGCTCGACACAGCCTGATCTACAGCCTACATCTTATATTTAGACACCAACTAAAAGAATTAACAATCTTCATGTTTTATGTGTGTAAACTAAATGTATAACACTGTCTAAAATACCTAGTTTGCTGCAGTTATATGATCATTTTTGCTCCAGAAACCTGATCAAAGTTTGGAGAGTAGTTACAGTGTTTTGGCCCGGTAGTCGCTTTGTGTCACTGAAAACAAACGTGACAGCTGTGTTTAAATGTATCACAGCTTCTCACCAAAAATAGCACATTTGCATAAACAATAGAGCAGAATTGTGTAGCTTATTCTTTCTCTTCCAACATGACCACCTGAAATGAATACTTTTAAAATAGTGTTTCAGCTTCTGCTTGCAGTTTTGAAGTTCATTCAACTTTGGACGAAGCATATTACTGTTTCTTTGTGACTTTTATTGATGTCAAGTAATATATGACCTGCTATTTCTTTTGTTTATACAAAGTGTTTCTCACACACTGCATGAACATAAGGCGTAATAACCAACTTGTTCCTTTCAATGTGGAGGAAAGTCAGGTTTTTTAAAGATATTCTGTGAAAGGCTTTTATTATTCCAAATCTTAAGTTGTGGTTTTTGGTTGCTGGCTCACAGGTATGCAGGTAGATATTGATTATAACTGCGACTCAGAACATACCTGTACCTTTTTATTCAGTTGTTAACATCGGCCCAGATTCAGCGCTCAGTGGTCGTGGAAATTAAAAGTGGACGCATTAAAATCGCTTCCCTTCCTGAAAGCACTACATTGCCAAATTGATCAACAGTGTAATCAGGGCGGAAATGCAGGGCTGTGGTTTGTAGGTCAAAGCAGGAACAACAGGGCTGTGATGACTAAAACAGGAACAGCTCTCCTGTTAATTTTGACATGTGTCATTAATCAAAATATACATGAATGAGCATGTGAGAGCCCTGTGAAACACACAGTTATCTGCAGTATTCATGCAGCAGTCTTTTATGAAACGTGGCGAAAGCCTCAGTTTGAGTGAGGCTGTGGCTGATGGAGATGATCGTTCATTACTTCCTATTATGCGCTGATTGGAGTTAAGTCCCTCATATACAGCACAGCACTCCGGGTCTCTGCAAACGCGGACATTTTCTTATAAATGTATAGTTTATGTGCACCGTACACATGGTCAGAATGAAAAAATAAACGTCAGTCACGGCTATGTGAAAGCAGAAAGGTGTGCTCTAAGTAGGACTCCAGATTGTTTTCATGACTGAGTATTCAATTAACCATTTAGTCTGTAAAAAACATCAGAAAATAAGGTTCCTTTTTCGTCATGAGTTCCTGCAGCCAAGGGTGATGTCTTCCATTTGTTTATTATATCTGACCAACAGTGAAAAACCAGAAGGTATTTAGGTTTTCTAATCGCATGAGAGAGCTGTAAATCCTCACATCAGGGGAGTAATTTATGTTTTCAATTCAGATGATTAAACTACAGCTCAGTCAATTAGTTAATCAAAGTAATCAATTAATGGTTTGAATTGTGCTTTAAGCTAAAATGACAGAAACTTGCTGGTTACAGATTCTACAATGTGAATATTTGCTATTTTTTGTACTCATCTATGGGCCCCTCCCCACTGCACAAAAAACCCTAACACCCACTAACATCTGGCTTTGTATTTAATGGTAAAAGTTACAATCGGCAGTCACACCCACGTCAAACGACTCTGCAGAAGTCACAGGTATTTATTGGCAGTAATGGAAATACAACACCCAGGTGGACACGCTAATTTTACCAACTTAAAAGGCGAGATACAGTGATGATCTCACACAAAATACCATCCATCTCCGTCCAAGCAGTGCTCAAACATCGCTCCAGATTAGTCTGCACCAAGTTTAAAACAGAGACTGAATAAGTAAAATTTTTTTTTTTTTTTAAATAACCACAGTAACACTGTCATTGGCCTCCATGCTCAGTGCTGCTTTCCACTGTTTACTAACCTGTTTTCTGGCCCTTCTGTGGCATTGAACATGACGCAGCAGTAGAAACAAAACAAAACACAAAGGTACACTCATCTACCACAGAGCTGTGTACATGGCTCTGAACTACTGGCAATGAAAAGGGGGTCTATTGATTATTTTTAGCAGGTTTTTGTGTTTAAAAAAAAAACAATTTTGGTGTGAATTAAAATAAACTGAATATCTTTTGGGGTTCAGACAAAACTAACAATCTCAGGACACGTCACGTCAGCTCTACATTTAACAATTACTTAACATTTTTCAATCACTTTTGCATCAGTTGAAGATATACTATGCAGAATTTGTATAGACTCATACAGAAGTACTTCCTCTCAGTAATAACATTTGACCCACTAGAAGTGTGTGTGATGGTGTATTTGTCTACAGAGACTTTGCCCTCTGCCTGTATTTTCTCATTGTCTGTTTTTGGGATGTTTATGGGTGTGTACCCTCACGTGCAGGTGCCAGACTGTAAGCAGCAGGTGTCCAAGAGGAAGCTACGAATATCACAGACACAATAAAACAAAAGAGCCCCCACAAATATGGCGAGGTGTAACGCCAAGCGATGGTTTTCACTTTCACTTGTGCTGGCTTGTGTGTTTACAAACAGTAGGGCAGTCCTGCATTGTAATACCTTTATTTACATTAGATTAACGGACAAATCTTTTGAGCGCTAGTCATCAGGTCACTTGAGAGAAGCTTTTAAGAACCAGTGTGTCCTCCTCCTTCTTTTGATTTGCACTGTACTGTATTAAACTTCATATTTTACTGTAAATTTTTACTTTATATTTATGATTCTTGACTTTGGTGGTACTCCTTATGCACCAGAATACCAGGGAAAAATCCTTGTCTGTGAAAACCTACCCAGCAACAAACCTGTTCCTAATTCTAAATATTAAAAACGCCTGAAAGACGCTCTTTCCCTCTCTGTAGGTGAGAAGTGTGCGGTGCTCTCAATAGGAACAGCAGTGGGCAACAGTGACGTGTGGTTCCGCTTCAACGAGGGCATGTCCAATGCTGTCAGACGAAATGTGTACATCAGAGAACTACTGTAACACACACACACACACACACACACACACACACACACACACACACACACACACACACACAACTGTCTGTATGATATATGTAAGCGTCTGAATAAATCCAAACTGCAGCTGTTAAATTCAAAACAGTCTTTATTTTGATTGACAGTGTAAAGAGCCAATAAAAACGTGTTGTTGAACATTTCTCAGCAGTCCATCAAAACAAACCTCTAGAAAGCTACTCAGTGCTGCACACTCACACACACACAGTAGTCTTCACATAAATTAAAAGCATTCAGGAGTCTCCCAATAAATAAACATGATAATAGCAATAATGTGTGTGTGTGCGTGTGTGTGTGTGTGTGTGAGAGAAAGAGAGAGTATGGGTGAGATAGTGCAGCGTGACTGTGCGTGGGAGTGCATGATTCTTTAGTTTATATGCATCCGTGATTGTGTGTCTTCATGTGCGTGTATGTGTGTGCGTGTGTGTGTGTGTGTGTGTGTGTGTGTGTGACCACTAGAGGATCACACACTTGCCCTTCTCCACCCAGGGGTTAGCTCTCATCAGCTCAGGGTTCAGAAATGGATCTTCACAAACACAACCCTCGATCCACTTCACCAGCCTGCAAAACAAATACACACACACCATCAGCACGAATCTGATACTCAGTACTCAAGAGAGCTTATGTGTATTTGGTGTGTGTGCGTGTGTGTGTGTGTGTGTGTGTATGTAGTACACACTCACTCAGTAACGGTGATGGAAGATTTCTCTCTGTTGATTGCCAGCTGATACTGAAGGCTTTCCACTTCTCTCCTCATCTGTGGAACGTCTAACTCCTCCATGATGCTACTGCTGTTCACACACACACACACACACACACGCAAGAAAAACACACAACAGATTGAAGCTTGAGCAGATTAAGAGTTCAGACACACACATGTCGCATAAAAACTTAGGTAGAAATAAAAAAGAATCAAGTCTTTTCTTTTGGAGGAGACATTTGATTTCTGCAGTGTGTTCTTCTGTGTAAATGGAAAAAAAATAACTTGTCACTAACAGATATCTGATTAACTTTTACTTTTGGAAGACAAGAATATAGCAGGATAAAGTGAAGTTTTGGATTTATGGTACAATTAGGATGTTTCTCTATTTCAACAGCTCCTTTTACACGGCCTCTCCAAGGCGGGAATTTCAAGTCGTTATGCCGCCTCGCCGTTCTGTATAAAAGGTACAATCCTAGATGGCGGGAGAGTTGTCTTGCCTTTGAGCCAGCATCGGAGGTAGTAACAGCACGAAAATGACATCTGTGTAAAAGGGACTGCTGGCAGGACAGGATGGAGGGATTTAAAAAGTAGCTGATAGCAGTTAGCAGCTAACTCAAACAAGAAGAAAAGTGGCTGAAAATTAATGCAGATTGGGAAACAATGAGGTCCAGGAGCTTCTTAGCCTCTGAGCTGCCATATAACAGGGACAGTAAATAATTGTTATTGCCATGTTACGCCATTGCTATTGTTTATAAAGCACTATCCCACTCAAGGCCGGTGCTGTTGTGTTACATGTCACGCCTTTTATGGCTGTTTCAGGATTTCCATGGTCATGGAAAACCCAGAAAAGTCATGGAATTTCACAATCTTATTTTCCAGGCCCGGGAAGCTTGTGAAATTTTGATGTTTGTAATGAAATATATTGTTACAGTTATCATCCGGGGATAACCCTCAACATAATGAAACATAACAGCGAATGTATGTTCTGTACGTTAGCTGCTGACATTACATGGCTCTAAGATGTGTCAGATAAGGGCCGCACAATATATCGTTTCAGCATCGACATTGCGATGATGTGAGGGCAGGATGTGTATCTCTAACAGCTTATTTGATGATTGATACAAATGGAAAACTTGTAAAGCTGTAATTTTCAATGACTTATACCAGCCAAGCCTTACGCATTTAGACATTTCGTGTATATGTGACGTAGTGTGTCGGCATTTGTTATGGGAAGCGAGAATCTCCTGCATGTGTATGTGTGTAGAAAAGTACGTAACCAGGCCGGCAAGTACAGCAGACACAGTGACGTGCATGCTTTTCTGAAATGAAACTGTTATTATGGGACGTTGAAATGTCATGGAAAGGTTTAGAAATGTTGTTCATGAAAACGCGTGGGTGTGTTTTGCTTCCGCTGAAGTAAAAATGCAAAGGCGACATTGAGAACAGACTTTGTCGCTGCCCTGTAACGCAATTCGTAACCTTTCTGGTCTTCTTATCTTAAAACAAAGCATCGCCTACTTGTAACGCCTCAACTATGGTTAAACTGGTCACAGCCAGAAGACACTTACAACCAAATAGTGTTTATCTTCACTTTATCTGAATAATTTTAGAGTCTTAAGAAGGAAAAGGAGAAAAAAGAGGATGTAAAGTATTTGTTTTTAAACTTAAGAAAGTAAATGGTACAAAGTCAGACATCTTATTCTTCACATATTGTCAACAAAGAGCTGACAAACTAAAAATAAACATTGAGGATATAGTAGAAAAATCAAATAATTGGTTATAATGACATATGGGAGACAAACTTCTCCAGTTATTTATATGTTCCAGAGACTGCGTTAAAATAAAATCACCCGAAAGACTTTTAAACAGAGGAATAATATAATTTTTTTTTAATATGAAGTTTACCAAGCAGGTTGATGAGGTTGAGTGTAACATATAAGATCAGAGGAAGGTTTGTCTGAAGTGGTTATTTCTGTGACTTTGTAAAGCAGGAATGTTTTTTGTTTTCCTCTCTCGTTAACTGAGCCTTCAGATAAATCTTGTGACCCCTCGGTGGGAACCCCGTCTTCTCTGTTTGATAGCTTTATGACCATAACTTATAAAGACCAGATGGTCAGAGAGCTTCACTGAACACCACAGGGAAGAGGTCAGTAGGACAAATATTAAATAGTTGCTGTCAAAATGCCACGTTGACCCACTGATTGAGTCCATATGTGACTTGCTTTGAGCAGTTTCAGAAAAATCTTAACCACTTCAGTAAAGCATCGTACTTGTACCACTGAAGGACGTTCTCTCGTTTGTTTCTGCTGCTGGCTTTTTTTTTTATAAATGGGATGGAAGAAGTTGTCGAACCTTTGACTTCAGTAAAAGTAGAAATACCACAAAGTATAACTTAAAGGATAAAACTTTACTTATTGCCAGCGAGTCCCATAAAAAGACTAAAACCAACAAGACTTTCCAGCTTCTCCACCCTGTCCGAAGCACTCAGGCTCATCGGTTCCTTCTGAGGACATGAAATCAGGTCATAAATATAGTTTTGTTTTTTAAAAATAGCTCAGTAATTCCACAGCTGGACTCTGTAGCTTTAAGCAGACATTACTCAAATAGTAAAAAATAGTCCATTTATTTGGGGACTGTTTTAACCGGAGGATTAATACATGTTTGGTGCAGCAGGTTGGTGGTTGTGGGATCAACTTAAAATAAACTACAGTGCCCGTGATCATTGTAATGAAAGAACATGTCAACCAGCGCAGCAGTGTGGAGCTGTATGGAGCAGAGGAATATGATATATCTGCTGTGGATACACACATAATGCATGTGTGCATTTTTAATGTCTCCTAGCTGTTTGGGATCAGTAGGACCTGATAAATATAAACAAATAAACATTGTCAACGATAATAAAGTCCCAGTGTCCTCAGATGAGTACTTCCTAATTAACAGCGTCACTAACATTTGTATTCCATATCAAACTACAAACTTTATTAATCATAAATAAACAAGTTTAACCATAAAATGTGATCAGGTTTTGGACCTTGTCCACCTTTGGGTTGGGATCAGCTGCAGACTGACTTGGCTAAGATGGCTGCCATCTTGTTTTTATATGGATTTGTTTATTGTGCAAATGATCTTCTGCATATTCTCCGATGGAAACCTTGTTACTTCCTCTAAATAGTCAAGTTTGATTGTCTTATCGGCGCTCTGCCAGGGCCACTGGATGAGACAAAACAGTGTCCACTAATGAGGACAACAGGGTCTCAGGAGGTTATTGTATAAACACACATTATGCCAGTTTATTAGACCCACCTAGCTCAAACTAATGTAGACTAATACTCCCATTGAGATACAAGATATTTTCTTTCAGGGAGTCCTGGTCAAGATGGTGGTGCAATCAACACAATCAGTTTAATTTTTTTTTTGGACATACATGAAGGGTTCCCCAGTATCTCTATCTTATACAGGAACCTCGACAGGGACAAGAAATTTCTTGCTGCCCTCATCTCTCATCCACTATTAGTTTAAATGCAGGATTTATTTTTGGGTGTTATTTTGCAGAATCTCGCTGCTTTCAAAAGCATCATCTGTTATCCAAAATACAAGACTGGAACCCCCTGTTCATCCCAAAGTGATTGGCCAGTCTTTTAAAACAGAGTGCTGCAGCGATGGCCAACCCAGAAGTTAGCATCACCGTGGTTCGCTCAACAGAAAGCAAATACAGTTTTCCACTGGATTTTGGATTCTTGCAGAAAATAAGCTCTGATCTTTACACGTGTTCAGTAAGATAATCTTCACAAATCAACACTTAAATGATTTGAAGGTGTAAATGTAATCAACAGAAGTGAACAGCTAACGTTAGGCTACAAATAAACAACTCTAAGGTGGCATGACTTCAACAGCACCAACAAACCAAGGCTGTAAAGCCTTATTCTGTGTGATGACACTGTAGTCTCATTCAGCCAATTGTTAGCAACACATAGACGCTTCAGAATTCACGAGTGGGGTATTATCTGATGTATTTTATGTCATAGAACAAAGCGTGAACGTCTCTTAAGCTTGTGTTAATCAAAAACACAAGCTGAAACAGCGCTGCATTAAATCCTTCATGAAGGTTATATTGTTATGTCTACAACAGTGTCAACAAAAACTGAACGTTATAACCGTCATGAAGGATTTATAGCAGGACTGTTGTATTAGACGGCATTGGTTTTAGCTGATAGACTGAGAGCTGAGTATGTTGTCAGATAAATGTTGCACCAAATCGAGATACTAAAGTACAAATACCTCAGAAGGACATCTATGGAGGAAATGCACCTTGTTTTTCTTTGGTGTAGCCGTCACATAAATGGAGTATGGGAGTAAAACTATCAAGTTACACCAACATTCAAACACTTACAGTCAACTTACATACAGTATATAAGGAAATGCACTTTGCTGGATTACTCTGAGGTTGTTTTTGAAGAGCCAGAGATGTAAAAACAAAGCACACGGCTGTGTTTGCTGTCTTTATTTGTACTTATAGTAAATTGTGCCCCACCCTGCCACAGGCCACAATACAGCAGGAAGAGAGAGGAAGAGAGGGCCCAGATGAGAGTTCAAGCCGACCAGGAATCAGTTTAGTCCTCTCTACTGGAAACTGTCTCTCCCTCCTCCTCCTCCTCCTCCTCCTCCTCCTCCTCCTCCTCCTCCTCTCTCATCCTCTTCATCTCTTTAATGGATCTAAGTAAGTCGGCTGCCCCGTGCCTGTTTCCTCCACCAGCATCCACCCTGCTGTGTCTCACCAGCAGCCAGCTGTTCCGTGAAAAGGCCTTCATCATTTAATTATAACATCCTCCAAATGTGTTACAGTGACATCAGCCTCCATCACTCACACACCAGGCTGCTGCTGATCACACATTCACATCCAAACCGAGTCGCCTTTGACACAAACATCAGCTTACAGGAGGATAAAGAGAGTGTAGATGTTACTGTGAGGCTAAAGCATCGAAACATCAGCTCTAACGCGAATGTATCGTGATTTAAAGAAACGCATAAACCACCCCCCACACACATACACACACACAAACAGCGGCTCTTACCGTCAGGCCTACCGGAGAGGACCGCGGGTCGAGTTAGTGAGCAGCCGGCTGATGGAGGATGCAGACGGGCTCTGACGACGACAATAACAGCTGAGAGTCGGTGGAGTTTCCCCGGCAGAGGAGTCCGGCTTCAGTGCAGGAGGAGGAAGAAGAAGAAGAGGAGGAGGAGGAGGCTGTGTGTGTATATGTGTGTGTGTCGGCTGTCCGCGGTGCAGGGCACTCCCCTGCGCTCCTCTCTGGTAGCGACTGGATGCGGGATGCGCAGGGCGGAGAAAAGGAGCCGCGCCGCCTGCTTTGACAGTCAAACGAGGGCTGGAGCTGAGGACGCACCTGTATGGAAATCCGGACACGCACTGAGGCTGAGCACAGGCAGGAAACACGCAAATGAGGACACGCCACAGAGGGACAACAAACCGGGAGTTAATATTTTATTATCCACATGACCGGAGATAAGGGTCCCTGTGTGGCTGCAGCAGGTCCCCCAGAGACCTCCGGGAAAATTAGAAATGTGAGGTTACAGACCAAAGTCAAAGGGAAAATGTGAAATGGGACAAATATGTCTTTTATTATTGTATCCCTGTCCACTGACTCCCACTAGTGTTACACCTACTTTGGTACAGAGTGTAGGGCCTGTGGACCACCAGGGGTCCCTGAAAAGTTTTCACATTCATTATTTTACATTCTAATATATATTTAAATTATATGTATTTATTATAATCAGAATCTGAATTTTATTTTGCCTATATATGCACAGAGTGAAATTTTCTTTCTCTTAGTGTGTGATAAGATGGTACAAATGTTTTTGATATATTTCTCTTCTGTTCTTTCACAGAACTAAGACAATAAAAGTGTAAAACAAACAAAAAAAGGTATATATTTATCCTTTATTTGTCCAGAAAGGCCCCATTGAGATACAAGATCTGTTCTTCCAGGGAGCCCTGGTCAAGATGGCGGCACAATCAACATAATCAGTCTCAATGTAAAAAACAAATTAACAGTGTTACACAGTGAAACACACACAAGATATAGGCTACATTAAATTATTTCAGTGACATACACGAAGGGTTCCCTGGTATATTTATCTTGTAAGGGGTCCTTGGTAAGGAAAAAAAATTGAGAACTTCCTGTATAGACTATAAGGTGTGTCACTGCTTCTGCCCTCATCCTTCAGTTTAAATGCAAGTTTAATTTTAGGTGTTATTCTGCAGAATCCCACTGCTTTAAAGGCATAATCTGTGATCCAAAATACAAGACTGGAACACCCTGTTCCTCCCAACATGACTTACCAGTCTTTTAAAATAGAGTGCTGCAGCCATGACGTTTATTTGTAAGCCAACCCAGAAGTTAGCATCACCCTGGTTCCCTCAACAAAAGACCAATAGCATTGTGTGTTCAGCTGCACAAATTGACACTTTTATGATTTATAAAATGTAAATGCAATCAACAGAAGTAAAAAGCTAACATTAGGCTATAGATGAACTACTGTACGGTGGCATGACTTGAGCAGCACCAACACAAGGAGGCTGTAAAGTTGTGTCCGCTGTGATGACGTTCTGTAGTCTCATTTAGCCAGTTGTTAGCAACTACCTTTTATAAGACATGTAAAGGCTTAAAAATTCCCAAGTGGGGTTTTTACTGATGAATTGTATGTCCTAGAACAAAATGTGAAAGTCTCTTAAGCTTGTGTTAATCACAGACCTTATTTCAGACATCTAACTATAAACCATTGACTTCAAGACGAGTGAACCAAGGGTGCTAAAATGCTAACTCATTCATGGGTTTTAGGACTCATTCCCTCCTCTGTAAGGACGCATGACAGCTAGATTAAAGCTAGAATCTTACAAAGCTGTTAAATGTTGAAACACAACCTTCTAATTTCAATTATGCCCCCTGTGCAAGTCAAACACTTCAGGTTTATACTGTGTGTAAATGTACAAGTTTACAGAGTCAGACAAATTGCAGACTGTGCCTTTTTGCTGTGATTACATCTAAAGTGACATGTCTCTAACAGAGGTCAATATTGGGTTGGCAAATTCATATATGAAAACATTAAAATCAAATTGACATCAGACAATGAGGCTGAGGCCACTCAGACTATAAAATCACATTTAAAAGTTTTTCTCTGGCAAGCAAACATACTGCCTTTATCAGTCACATTATGTTGGTGTGTTCTGGGTACAAAAATACTACATAATCCAAGGATTCCCAGTACAACAGACCAGTCTGAAAATAGAATTCAGAGTTTATTCAACAAATAAGTTGATGGTTTGATGCAAAAGCTTCAACATTACAAAAACACTTTTGATCAGTAAACACTGCGGTTTCCTCACTGAAGGCTCGTTGTGTTGGCTCGAGGGCGTCAGTTATCAGTCTGTGACATCATTTGAATAAAAGGCACCTGAAAGAGACAGATGCAAATCAGACCACAGTAATACATGTGACAGACACACATACATATGATCCACTGTAGCCTCAGATAAAGGTTAGAATCAGGAGCTCAGAGCTCTCATACGAGGTGTCAGAAAAAATTTGGTATGTCGTCATTGGCTGTACTGTAACTATGCAACATATAAACAAACTTACTATTAAAATAGTTTAGATCACCTGTCGTTAGTCATGACGAGCATCTTGTAGAGTCACTGTCTCATGTGTCGAGTCATGGATCAACCTGTAAAAGAGCTCAGTTTTAATTCCCACAAACACACAATCATCATGTGTACATACATCTGTAGGAGCCTCAGGAAAAAAGCTAGAATCAGGAGCTGGAGTTCAGCTCTCATAGTAGGTGTCAGAAAAGTTATTTGATTTTGTCATCACAGGCTACAAGTCATTAAAATGGCGATACACTGCAGGGACTCACCAGCTCACACCCAGTGAGGTCCTGGTCAGCAACAGCCTCGATCTCAGAAGCATCTGAAACACCGTGGCCTTAGATCTTTGTCCAGCCAGCTCTGATGTGTTCAGTCTTCTTTTATATACCTGTAACAATTAGAGGAAAAATATTAGTGAACAGTGACAATGTTGAGGTGAAGACAGCACTGATGTGCTAATAACTGAGCCTCAGGTTAAAGCTAGAATCAGGAGCTGGAGTTCAGCTCTCATAGTAGGTGTCAGAAAAGATGTTTGATTTTGTCATCACAGGCTAAAACTGATTTTAAAAAGCAAGTATAGATGGTCTCACCAGCTCTCAACCCCAGCGTGGTCCTGGGTCTGCAGTTTCTTCATGTCAACCTTTGTGCAACTCATCCAGGCATCAACTCCAGCATGCCTCCATGTGGCTAAATGGAAAGAGGAAGGGAAAGCAAGGCTCATGAATAAACCCCAGCTGCACCAGTTGTAAAGTTATCTTCACTATTCCCATACAGTTACTTTAAACGCATGCTTTTAAGTCCCTGTTCAAATTTGTAACAGTAAAGACAAGATTTCAGTCTTCATGTGTTCGGACATTAAAGCTTCAGGTGACACAAAATTAAATAAGTGAGGGCTGGAAATGTGAATAGCAATCAAGCAAAGACATTTTACAGTTTTAGGAGGTGGAAACACCACGTGGCCGCTCTGGCCCCTGCAGAACACCCACATGTTGCTGTTCACACCAAAGTGTTAAAGTTCGCATTCAAAGTCCTTCACATGAAAATAACACAGTACTCACAAGTTTAAGCAGTTCAGGCTTCTGCCGGACAAACTGGCCCGCTCGAGTCATCTTTGCTGTTGTGGGGTAAAGTTTGGTAAAAACGCCGAAAAGAGATAAAGAGAGTTCGTCTCTCTCGTCTTGCTGCATGTGGAGAACTGGTTTATGCTACAGGAGGTGACCTTTTACGGCTTCCGTCCAACTGAAAACGGAAGTACCTCCCCTTTCTGGGCTAGCTAGTTAGCTGCGTAGCTAACGGCTAGCTAGCTCCGTTCGTCGGACTTTCGGAGAGGGGGAAAATAGTTATGGGATTTCATGGACTTATTTTGTGTTTATTTGCTCCGCATTAGTGTACTGGACACTAGTATCCGAACAACTTGTCATTGTAACAAAGATAAAATAACGATGATTTTGTTGGCATTGTACAACAACATCTCCCATGAGCCTTCGACGCAGAAGCTACGTCAAAGCTTTGTGGGAGTTGTAGTTTTTTATTGCTAACGAACTAGCGGTCATTTATTTTGGTTAGAATAAGGATGTGTTTTTCTAAACCAGTACAGGAATGGGTACCCAATTTGCTTAGAAAGTGAGCAGAAAATTCCAGTTTATTTTTTTTCAACATTTTTAGAAATCTATGAAGCATTTTTATTGTCTCAAGAAACTAGAAACATGATCATTTATCTGGAATAATTTTGATACCCTGAAACCTAATGCAACTGCTGTAAGAATAAAATATCCAGTGTGGTTAGATTTCATTTTGTCACATTTGTGGAGAGGTATGCGCTAATAAATGCACAGTGCCCTTTTACATGTTGTCTATATATGGTTGTCAACAAGTAGGCCATTTCAGAAGAAAATATTAACCTGTTAAGCCCTGAGCCTGTTTTATAGGCCTCTGCTCGAAATTGTATACCCATAATTAAATGAGTACATCTCTGCAACCACAAGGTCTATTTGATTACTTTTGGTTTTACAGTAAAGGGAACACTTGTGAGATTTGCTAGGATGTGTAAATATCAGCATATATGTTACTGGTGAAGAGTGAGTGAAGATGGAACACAGCACATATGAAAACATGTCAGGTTCGCCTAGAAAAAAAGGATGAGTATCCCTTTGAAAATGATGCAGCTGTAGCTCTAATCCTCTTTCAAATCATAGAACAATATGTGGACATTATGTGTGCAAAGTTTGATTCAGATACACTGAAGCAGAAGAAAATCAGAGAGGTTTTAGCACAGACAGTTCAGGCGAGATCTCCAAAATGGGCATTTTGGCACAGTTTGGCACCATGTGTGCCATTTGATTTTTATCATGTACAAGACCATATAGTTCATTGTTTTATGACTAATTGTGCTCAATGCATCCAAAAACAACCGTTTTGGGCCTCTCAAGAGAGACCTCACACAGTAACAGGCCTGCTGAACTCATAGACATATAAAGACATATAATAGAATATATATATAATAGAATAGATAATAATAATAGACATATAATATATACTCTTTATATGTCTATGGCTGAACTCAGATACAGCAGGTTGGGTTGTCCACTCGAGGGGTGCGCATAGCTGTATCTCCGCAACGGATTGGTCGATTTGAGTGAATGACACCTCGTTCGATTCGTTAGAGCCAATAGAATGAAGCTATACCCACCAGAGTTAGATTGACAGCACTGTCAGCCAATCAGAGTCAGCAGAAGGCCGTCGTGGGGGAGGGGCAGGCTGCTGTATACGGAGATTGTAATGCTTCCCCCCGGGTCCTAAAGTCCGTCAGAAACGCCCGGACACTTTTAAATGCAGCTCAAGGAGTGGGACTAACAGAAACGAGCGTGAATTCACCGATAAAATAAACTTTTCACGGCAAAACAACAAAGGTAAGAGAGATTTTATAACTGTCGTTTGGCTGTTGTTGTTATTCTTTGGCCTCTGTCTCTCACATGCTTCGGTGTAGAGTGCTTTGGCGCATACGTGCGGAAAGTGTAGAGTCTCAGCTTTCATTCGAGGTGTGTGTCGTGTGTTATGAATGAAGTACCGTGGAGCTGTGGCCAGAAATGTGGCGAGTGGGTTGACGCAGCGGTGCTGACATGTAGTCATTCATTTAGCTGTTATTTGAGTTGTGTTTGGAGCATGTAAAAGCGGTTTGTATAGCCGTGTAGCCCAGGTTCCGCTGTTTAATTTGATGTGCAACATCACTATATTCTTTCACTGTTCCATATGTTGTATGTGAAGTGGTGATGTCTGAGCACGAGAGTCCCCCAATTGGGGGACCTTCGGGCTAACAGGTTAAACTCCTCACTGAAAACAATGCTCTTTATTAAATATATTTTGGTGTAAACACAGTGTACGATTGATTGTATAATGCAATTAGAGTCGGTCCTCACATCAGGATGTGTCTTTTAGCAATGTTTTGAGTGGTTTGTAATGTTATAAATCCCTGTAGATGTTCACTGTGAAGTCAGGGCCTGTGGAATATTGTGTCAAGTCTGCTCTGAGTCAATATTATGGAAACACTTTGTCAATATGCCCATCCAAAGTGCTTTATTTTTCACAACAGACACAACAACAAACTAGAGAATGCAATTTCTGAAGAAGCTGCGGGTGTGAATGATGCATGCTGAATAGCTGACACTACACTGCAAGTCTGGCTTTAAATGTTGAATAATACTAAGCCTAATGTAGTGCACATTAGTGTACTAATGTAGGAAAGATGGAGAATTTTGGAGTATTTTGATGTTTGATTGGAGTGTCTACATTAATGTTTGAATGAGACAGCATCAGATTTGAATGCTGAATATTTCAGAAACTATGAATGAGAAAAATACAAGCAAGTTTGAATGAAGTTTGAGTGTTGAAAAATGTCGAATTAAAGAATTCAAAATTTCTGAAGCTGCAGAATAACATAGCTTCTGAATGCTTTTGCAATCACACCCAATTATCATTTGCATGTCATCCAGTTAATGCTGGTGCATCATGGTCAAAATATGTAAACACCCCTGCCTATGTAGCCTACTTTTGTGTGTACCTTTAATATGGAGCAGTGTTTTATGGTTTGGGTTAGGCCCTCTATTTAGGTCAATCTTAGGGCTATAGCACACAGTGATATTTGAGACAGAAATGAGCAGGGCTGCAGCAAGGATTTCAGAAATGCTGAGGTCCTGATTACAAAGTCCCTCAGCAGAGACTAGCCACCAACCAAACCCTAAACAATTTTCTGAGGCTTTGAAACTCTAATTTTCTTATTTATTTGATTGTCCAATTACCTTGCGTCAAGTCTTAATATCTCAAAACCTTCTTCTATACACTTCTTGCTTTGCCTGATATCAGACAGAACTGTCAGCTCGTTACACTCTGTTTTCATTCCACTCAAACTTGGTGAAGTGTGCGGTTTCAAAGGTGTGGACCCAGAAGACTGCCAGCTTTGTAAAACATAAAAACAGAAATTCCTTCTTATTTATTCAGGGTTTTTTTTGTTGCCTAAAACTGTCAAGATTTTTAATATTCAGTTAGTATATATCATCAGAGACAGTCTTGAAAAATGTCATCATATGTATTATTTGTAGAATGAATAGGCGTAGATCTCAAGGGGGACGCAGGGGGAACATCCCCCTCAATATCTGAAACATGCATTTGTCCCCCTCAGTATAAACATAAAAGTAGCAGAGCACTTTTGTTTTGACAAAATTAAAGACATTTACACCATAAACTGATCCAGAATATGCACAAATTGGTAATTAAAAAAAGCAGGAAATTAAGTACTTGATGCTCAAAAGCTTTTTGTGGAGGACTCCAGTGTTGAAACAAACCTTCATCCTTGGTGGAATGTAAACTCCTCATGTCACCTTACCTCCCCAAATCCCAGAAATATTGGCATGACCCTGCTGTCAGCTCACTACGGCCCTGAAAGTGACGTCACAACCTTGTAGCTTTGGGAAAGGCCCAACCTCACTAAAGCTACTGTGACTGAATATGAACATGTGAAGGCTAAGAGTGTTATTCATACAAAACTGGGGTTGCATGAAGAGCAAGTATCTACCAGTAGTTTCTGGCAATAGATGCCTAAAAGAACCACACCTAGAGAGTCATGTAAGGTTTAATTTATACATTTATTCTGATCACAGCTGTACAGGAATGCATCGTCACAGCAGAAACACAACCTAACCCAACCATGGCACAACAGCCGTCACAACACATCCAGAACTCAACCATAAATGTACAGGCTCAATCAGCTCACCTCAATTCAATGTCTATAATTATTATTATTATTATTCACATAGAACCATCTGTCTCTCAAATATATCTTTGTTTTCAAAGAGCATAAAAATACAAGTGGACTCTTCATTGGGATGAACACTGGTGGTTGATCCACTGTCTGGCCTACATGGGGGGGGGGGGGCCACTGAAAACTGGGGAGCTGAGGAGGAGCAGAGCCAATTTATTACAGCTTACTGATTGATTTTAGGGGATCATATAGGACTCACAACTCAACCTAGAAGCTACTTTTGACGTCACGGACACACAAGGAGCGAGGGCTCGGAAGGAACCAGAAAACCGTTAAACATGTTTGAATGGAAAACAAGAAAAAAAGAGACAAATAAAAAGAATACATGAGAGAACACCACCAAGGCACAGAGAGATGCAGAGTTAACAAAACGGACACGGAGGGAGATAAAAAGGGGGCTGAGACAAGATGGAAGGTGGGCAGATTAGAGGCAGTTTCACTAACCAACACTAGAGGGAGCTCTAACAGCTCAAATACCCAGGTATATTATAAACTCTATGTATGTATACTGGATGTACTATATAAAGCATTGAAATATAGGATTATCTTTTAAAAACACTGTTCACTGCAGCAGGACAAGGGGATACACCGCATGAGTGTGCTTGTATATATGTGTCTTTGCATGTAAATGTGTATGTGTGTAGATGTGTAGATTCATTTCCAAGCAAACCTCCATAGATGGAGCTAAACACCAACAAAGCAGAACACCAGCGAGATTAAGACCAATGCAATGTCTGTGTCTGTGTGTGTGTGTGTTAGTGTGTGTTAGTGTGTGTGAGTGTCTCAAAAATTCATGGACACACATCTATATCATCGTTCTGATCTTTAGAATAACTACTGTACGAGTGGGAGGACATTGACATGAGCATCAGCAGGGACTACACACACTCGTAACGACAACAACGGCAACGATAACAACAACAGCAACAACAACAACATGAAGAGAGACAACACACAAGTCAGGAAGTCCGGCTAAACCACAATCCTCCACTCATACAGAAGAGAAATAGAGGCTACGATTCATCTGGAAAAATGCATCCGTTTGACATCGCAGGAGTGGGACAGACTCGGAAAGCGGCCTGTCTTTCCATGTGCTTTTAAAAACGCTCTCCGTTATCTCATCTGTATGCATCTTGTCTGTCTAACTATCTATCTGCCTGTCCGTCAGTCAGTTTATGTGCTTATTTTTTTGCAAGCAATATGCTTATCTGTCTGCCTCCCTGTCTGACTGAGTTAGCATCTCTGTCAGAGTCTGTAGAGATAAAAGGACGAGGAAAATGATTGTGCTTCTGGGTCCACACAGCCGTCTGAGGCTGGGCGGCGGCGGTGGTGGCGGCGGCGACTCGCTGGGCTGCAGAGGTCAGAGGTTGTGTGGGAGCGGCCTCCTCGCATCGGGAGGCGTACTAGAGCTACTGCGCCAGACGAAGAGGACTCCCTCCTCGGTATTACTGTACAAGGCTACATGAGAAGCGCTCACGCAGGAGGGACATACGCTCAAACACACACGCACACACACACACACACTCTCAGAGCGCCAGCATCTAGCCTTGGGAGAGTTTTCTTGAAACACCTACACATGATGAGGGGAGAGGGGAAAGGGCTCGTTGGAGATGAGACGTGGGCAGGAGATCAGTCGAGCATTGCATCCAGTTGGTCTGCCAAGTCGTCAAACATGCTGCCGATGTCGTCCAAGATGGAGACTGTAGACTTCTTGCTGGAAAGAGAGCTGGGAGTTGGACAGCATAAAAGGAAGAGTTTAGCTGATAATGAGGCAGACACATTATCATACTACCAGATTAAAGATGTGAAGTGGAGGCTGTGAGCTGGTCTTAGAGGATTTTTTTCCCTCATTCTAAGTAAACATTTTAAAGACTGTTTAAAGATATACTCTGCTGGATTTTACTAAAAAAAAAAACAATGTACATACAGAAGTAATCCCTCTCGATCATCACTTAAGACCCACTAAATGTGTGTGCAGGTGTTTTTTTTTCTGCAGAGACTCTGCCCTCTGCCTGTTTTTCTTATTTTCTGTGACTGGGACATTTATGGACGTTTACTCTCACAGCACTCAGGTGAGGTTGAGGCTTTATAAAAAGGTAGAGACCAGGTGCCAGACTGTAAGCAGCAGGCACCCAAGAGATACAGCACCTAAAAAATGCAAATAAAGCAAGAGGAAACGCCAGACAAGAATGTATCTGTGTCTGGTTTTTAGTTTCACTTTTGCTGGTGAGTGTGGTTAGAAACAGTAACCAACAGTCCTCCATAGTAAAGCTTTAAATAATAACTCCATTGTTCCTCGACACAGACAGGAACAATAACTTTTTTTTTTTTTTGCACACATTTCCATACAGTATCATCACCTTTAAAGCTGATATGGAGAAACTGTTACACATCCAGCAGGTATGGATAGGGATGCACGATAATATCAATGCATTCTCGATACGACCTCGTCACATATCGACATTTGGTCAGGATGTTCCACGTCGACATACAACGTGCAAGGTACCCTGGGTGTGTTGGTTTTTGACGTTCTGGGACCGTGTCAACTTCTGCCTGTTACATGCATTGTCCTCTTTTAAGATACACTTCCGTTTTCACAGGAAATTTAACGTTTATGTACAGTCTCTGTCAAAATAAGCGCACTCTGTCGGTACAACACCGAGAATTGAGAGATTATGTACATTTGCTGATGAGTGCTGTGCTTTTTTTACTGTGCACACTGTAAACTTGTTGTTAACTGTATATTCAACCCTCTGTTAGCAAAGCCTCTTTTGATGACACACTCCACAGAGCCTTGCCAGTGCCTTTCTGCCACAGCACAACGTTATACGGACACACCCCCATTGACACTGTCAGTGTTTTCACGCGGTCATTTCATATATTGTTACTATAAAAATGTTGATTATAGCAAGTTATAAACCCTTCAAGTTTTCATAAAATCCAACCACATTTTTCATGGTCTGCATTTTTTCTTTATTTACACTTAGTATTTTTTTCTGCAGATAGATTTATTGGTAGTGGCGGAGTCCGCCATTTCCATGCTGCATTCAGATTGCCTATGAGTACGATGTATTCACAGCATGTAATCCAGTGAAGTTTGATCTAATTTATAACAGCCTCACTGCTTGATGTTCACTCTCCTTACATCGTGTCAGAGCTGTATTAAGTCGCTGCTTCACATTAAAAACATAACTGGCAAACACAGGGTCGCTCTTATTTTGAAGCAGCTGCAGCGAAGGCGCTGTATTTGTTTGGTTGTGCTTTAAACAGACTCCAGTTTCTCTCCTGTTGTGTTTCTGGGAAAGTAGCTGCTCAGTGTGTTTGCAATAGTATTAAAACGCACTTGCTGTTACCACGGTAACCAAGGGTTTCGCCTAATCAACCAAGTTTACGTCATGGCAATCGGTTAAAAATACTCCGACCTTGTTTCCATCTGTTTGTTTTGACATTAGGTTTTAAATACTACAGTACACATGGGCCTTAGCAACCAGTGCTGCAGTACAGATGCCAGCCAGAGGCACAAAGTGGAGCAAATTTATCTTTTTAAACAGGGACAAAACACTGAACCACTGACCCAGAATTAAAATATGAATGAAAGTGATTTAAAACGCTGCATGTTTTATCAGGTCTCTACAAAGTGTCAACTTTGGCTTCAGCTGGCTTTCAACTCATTTCATGTTTCTTGGGAGTTATAATTGGCTCCTCGCTTTGAAGGGATGGTTCAACACTTCAGAAAATATGCTTACTCGCTTTCTGTCTGAGGATGAGATAAGATAATTGTTGCTGGATATGGTTTGTGAGCGCAGGTTTTGGTATTTGGTAGGCACAGAACCACAGCTGTAATTCCCCAAGAACTGTAGTTATAGAATGGAAAACCACAATTTCTTGTTTTCATTTCTGCTTTATAGGTTTTATTTGTCACATAAGCCCACACAAAAAATATGTGTTGCGAAATGGAGGCTCATTAAAGCCCTGCTTATGGACAGTGTGAAAATATACCGTCAGGATAGTTATTATAAAAGAAATATAAGATAAAAATGATATTAATATATGTAAAATGTTCTGACTGTATGTCATGAGTGTAAAGCAAGGCACAGATTAAAGATACAGTGTTTTAATTATAGAGCTTGTCAGGTGCTGGTACTTTCACTTTCGAAAAGTCAGGCTAGATGTTTCCCCTGACTTTCAGTCATTACGCTAAGTTTGGTCAACCACATCCTGACTCCAGGTCTGTTCTTAAAGGAGCAGTGTGTCAGATTCAGGGGGATTTAGTGTGAGGACTGCAACCAGCTGAAACCTCAAGTAGTTAGGGGTTTTTAGTGGGAGCCAAATTATCCACAGAGGTCTCCTCCTCCCCAAAACAAACAAACAAACCAGATGATTAAGACCAGTAAAAGCACAGAATAAAGCACTTTCATGTTAATCAATATTTCTCTGATGCTGTTCAGAATGTCACGAGCCCAGCACCTGCTAATGTGTGCTCTCCTTTTTTCTCTGATAACTTAAGATCTGGGTGTTCAGGAGGATTTTATCAGGAGCCAGATTATCTGCAGAGATTTCTTCCTCCCCAAAACAAACCAACCTGGTGGTTTAAACACTAAAGAGAGCAGTTTCATGTTAAAAATGTTTCGACACTGCTCATCACAAAGGGGCTGCTGTTTATGCAAATGGCCCTATCTAGAGCCAGTGTTTGGTTTGTACGTTCTGAGTTACTGTAGAAACATGGTGGCGCAACATGGTAATCTGTGTAGACGAGGACTCGCTCCCTATGTAGATACAAACAGCTCATTCTGAGGGTGCTTTCACACCTGTCCTGTTTGGTCCGGTTCAATCAGTCTCAAGTTTGTTGGCCCCCTAAGTGTAGTCCATTTGGGCAGGTGTGAACATAGCAATCGCACTATGGCGTACACCGAAACAACCGGACTGAGACGTTCTTGAAGAGGTGGTCTTGGTCCAGTTACAAACGAACTCTGATGCGGTTCATTTGTAGTGAGAATGTGATCCAACCCTGATCTGAACCAACTGCATGACACATTATATTATATTCCATTTCTGCTCATGTATCCCCCTAAATCCTACACACTGTTTCTTTAATAGAGCGACATAAGAATAGTATCCATCTTCTCATCTCCCTCTCATAAAGAAAGTGAAAAAGCAATTTTTCCAAAATGCTGGCGCTATTTCTTTAGGATTTTACATAAACAGGACGGAGTCATGTTGGAGGTGCTCCAACTGCCAGTCACTAAACCACTGTCTACGCAGAAGGAGAGCAGAAATTTTCATAAAACTCAACACCTGAATCAGGTCCTCTCACTTTTCTCTGATCCCCTCATTGGCTCGGAAGAGACTGTTGTTAGATAGACAGGGAACACTCTGTGATGATTAACTTGATAAATACTTACTCATTTTGTGCGTCCTCCTCTTTGATTTTATGTTCTACAGCCTGCACAGCCGCAGCCAAGGAGGCACTGGTCTCCTCCAAACGATGCTGCACCTCCTCCTGCTGTATTTCCTCTACTTGACCCTCCAGCTCCCTCGCATTCTCTTCCTCGGCCCTCTTCCTCTCCTCCTCCTGCTGCTCCTTCTGCCTCTTGTGCTCCCTCTCTCTCTTCCTCTCCTCTTCCTCTCTCCTCCTCTCCTCTTCCTCCTCCAGCTCTCGTCCTCCCAGCAGGTCGATGGAGAGGCCGGCGATGGAGGAGCGGGGAGGTTTGACAGGGTGCGGGGAGGGCGTGGAGGGACTCTGGGCCGGAGAAGGGGAAGCAAGAGGGAGTCCTGGAGAGAGGGAGGGAGCAGAGGGGGTGTCAGGAGCAGGAAGAGGGGCGACAGAGGAGGGGAGAGGAGAGGAGGGTTTGGGGGCCGGGGTGGGGCTGGCTGCAGCAGGGCTGGTAGCAACAGGACTCGGGCTCATGGCAGCTGAAGCTACTATTGCTTTTCCTGGTTTAGGTGCCGTTGGAGGCCCACGCGGTTTCGGGGATACAGGAGGAGGGACGCGCTTCGGCTCTGGTCAGAGAGAGTCAGACAGAAAGATGTCAGTTTTAAAGCTTATAAACTCACACATATAAACGACCTGTACGAGTACAAAGGCAAATCTTCAGTCACTGATAAATAAAATATTAAAAATATACTATTCCCAAAAAAACCCCAACAATGTATAGACTCACAGAAGTAATCCCCCTCAATCATCACTTATGACCCATTAAAAGTGTGTGTCAGTTTATTTTTCTGCAGAGACTCTGTCCTCTGTGTTCAGGACATTCATGGGTGTGTACCCCAAAGCACTCAAGTGAGGTCATTACTTAATAAAAAGGCGGCGAACAGGTGCCAGACTGAAAGCAGCGGGCGTCCAAGGAGCACAATGTCAACACAATGCAAATATAGTGAGGAGAAACATCAAACACATAAATCTGGGGTTAGGTTTTACTTTACAAACAGTAGCCGACAATCCTGCAGAGTATGCCGTTAAAGAGAGCTCTGAATACTATTTATTATTACTTGTCTAGACCTTTTACCACCCTGTGTTTGCCCTGTGAAACTATTGGTCCAAAACCTACAACACACTCAGAATAATTCCTTTTGGCTACACAAAATGATCACGTCTTCATGATGATAACATTTTGGTGCAGGTCTATAAACAATGATATTGAAGTAGCGTGCATTTCTTTTAATGATAACAGCAAAGCAGCAACACAGGAGTCTCCTCGACAACAGGGTTATAGGTTTATGCTGTGATCTCAGTTTTCCACAGTGATGTCGTCGTATATTTTGTTTGTCTAATCAGTCCAAAACCCAAAGATATTCAGTTTACCATGTTATAAAACAGGGAAAAGAAACGCAGCAAATACACATCTTTGAGAAACTATTTAGCAATGAATAGCTTATCAAACAGTTGCAAATTTATTTTCTGTCAACTGACAAATTGACTAATTATTTCAGCTCTAGTTTATCACCAAATGTGTTACTAAAATCAAGGAAACTCGTTACAAATGGTAGCTTTGAGGCCCCTGTGTAGTAAAGACGCACACCATACAACTGCGACGTCCCCGGTTCAGCTCAAGCTGGGGACATTTGTTGCATATCATCGCCCTCTCTCCCTGCATTTCCTGTCAGTATTTCTAAAGGTAAAATGCCAGTAAATTATTTAAAAGCCCTGATGTGTTGAAATGTTCTGACTTTGGTGCCTGTCAGTCGTAGAGTAAAAAAAAGACAAATGAAGGACTCCTCAACCACAGTTTCAACATGTGGACTTTGATGTGAAAGGGCTGAAAGGCAACACAGATGGCTTTTTTTTTTTTTTTTTTCAAATAAATCACATACACATTAATACAGACAGAAGCTTATTCCATGCTCAAAAATAAGCCTGGCTGCATGTTCACCTCAGCTCTGAAAATACAGTGGGAAAGGGACTTTGGCACCACCATCTTTAAAGAAGATAAGTGGGATAAAATGATTTGTCTTATCAAGGAGGTTTCCAGAGATATCAGAATAAGGTTAATATAATTCATAATATTCTATCAGTTGTATTGGTATCCTTGCAGGTTAGCCAGACTGGGCTTAAAAGAAACACCAGACTGTTGGAGGTGTAGTGGGGAGGTGGGAGACTTAGTCCACACACTGTGGTCATGCTCACAAGTACCGGCCTTTTGGACTACAGCAGAGTACTGTAGAGTTTTGTCCTGCTGTACACATACTTGGAAATCCTCAACCCACTGGCCACATTGTAAAACCCAGAGCAAATTGGTTTCAGATGAGTGTTACGATTGAAAACAGATGATAATGAGAAAGTGCACAGCTGTGGAAGGCCCATTGTTTCAAAAATGGCTCTCAGAAATGGGCAATATATATATCCTATAGCCCCTGGGTCTTCAACAGGGGGTCCGTGACCCCTAGGGTGTCCTCAGGGTCACTGCAGAGGGGCCGCCAAATGACCTCTAAATAATTTAATTAATTAATTTAAGTTTTAGTAAGTAAAATTAACGTAAATCTAATATATTATTAGCAAAGATAAATCAGCCTATTCATAAAACCTATTTAGTTAACAGTACACAACATTAATGATAGACTGACTGTTACCCATGAATCCTTGTGCAATCATATGAGCTAGTTAACGCTACATCACTGTGCGCCACCTGTTTTTCTCTTTTTTGGCATATTAGCAAATTAGCTGTGTTACTATGTCGAGGTTACAGACATTCTTGTGATCCTCAGTGGATTGTTTTATAACTTTCTACTAGCCTCTGACACACCGTCCACCTTGGAAACCACAGCTGGAAGTGCAGAGGGGAGGCTAACACACCTAGCCATGCTACAACTGCTGCTGACTTAGCAGCTACAGGCAAACAAGGGAAGACCCGAAATCCCGAAATGTCCCAAGTGCAACTCAGTTTTATACAACATATGTAGTAGGGGGTCCCTGCTCTGTCTCTCTTTGAGTTAAGGGGTTTTATACGGACGCTATTATCTGGACACTATTTTGACACTTGTCTTTTATGGACTGTGAGAGGACATTTACCAGTGGTATGGTTGGACTCTGACAACTTCACTTACATTCACTTATCTATTAGTCAACCCTTAATGTGAAATTCAATAAACTTAAGTCATAAAAAATAAAGACATATAGATGCTAAACTCACTGAATAAATGGCAGATCTTTAATTTAGTACATGTATGTGTGTCTCACCAGGACTCTGTGCCGTCTCAGTGTTATCAGGCCCAGGTATTGGGACCCTGCGAGTCGGGGTTGGGGGTTCAGCTTGTGTCTTCCTCAGGGTGACTGTGGATGGTTTGGGTGAGACCGGCGGCTTCAGAGACTTCCTAGCCTCCATCCACTCACAGCTCTCTCTGTTGGCCTCCGTCCTATCAGAGACCTCAGACACCGGCCGCCGCCTCAGGACCACGCCGCCATTCTGCTGCGGCTCGCCTCCGTTTTTCCGGCTACTATCTGTTTGACTGCTAGGAGAGTCTAATTGGTTATTGCTTTGTGTGACACTTTCTGGATGCTCAGCTGTGCGTTGTCTCCTGCGTATGGTGTCGGAGCCGGTTGTCATGGTGACAGCGTTGGCTTCCACAGATGCAGGTGCTTCAGAGTCTGTCGCCACAGGACGCGGCCTCCTTCGGAGCGTCGCTGTGCCGTCTGTGATCTCTGCCGCTGAGGAGACCACAGTGGAGCGGGGCCGGGGCTCTGGACGCTGCTGGGCTGGTTGCCGAGGTAACAGGTCGATCTGATCACCAGGGAGGCCTTCTGGTCCGCTGATGGTCCTGCGGCGACTTAAGACATCATCATCCTCAGATCCAAGACCTCCTGCACCAGCCTGCCGGCGAAGCACAGGCGGACTCACCTGCAGGTCACAGGAATGTTAGACATGCATGTTGCTGATAAACATTTTAAAATATGATTCTCATGGTCCAAACACAAAGACCCACACCTGTAGGTAGTTGGTGCTGCCTCCCAGATTCCTTGGCAGGGTTTTGGCTCCACCCACGATGGATGTTTCCAGCATAGCAGCGAGGCTGCGAACACTCCCAGAAGCCCCCTCTGATCTCTCCAGGCCTGCTGAGTCCTGAGATCTTAAAGCTGATCCCAGGCTGCCGCAGTCACTGGCTCGCCGCTCTCGATAGGTTGGCAGCCCTAGTAGCCCCTCCACCTGTCCCTCTCCCTCCCCATCACCCCCAGTAATGGAAGAACAGGACCGTTTAGGTGGTGTCGGGGGCCGACCTTTCCGGCGGGGGCGGAGGGTGACAGACGATTGGCTGCGGTTAACAGTGACATCATTAGGGGCAGTACGTGCAGAGCTGCTGCGGCACACAGTGGCATATCTAGAGTCTGATTCCGAGCCAATTAGACTGTGAGTTCTCCGTCGCTCTTCCTCCTCACTGGGCAGACGGAGCAGCGGTACTGATGCATCTATTGTTGCCATCTGGGTGGAGGGGCGCGGCCGAGCCCTGGGGGAGGCCTGCTGGGTTCGGCCATGTGGGGGAGTTTGTGTTGGGGTTTGTGTCGGCGAGTGGGGAGGGGTTTGTGAATGTGTGAGACCTGGGCGAGGTTTAGCCAGTGGGCTGGGGGCACCCTCCCTCTGCTTCCTCACTTCCCTCCGGGGCTCTGAGCCGGTGCTGCCACCTGGGCTGGGTGGAGGTGTAGAGGGGCTCTGAGGAGGCTCCGAGCTACTTTCTCCTCTCTGCAGGTCCTTCAGTCTCTTCACTCCCAACATCAGCTTCTTCTGATGGCCTGAGGAGAGGCAGGGGTGGAGGAGAGAAATACAGACATGTAGTTATTATGAAGAGGAAAGACAATAAAAACATATTAGACTTAAAAGCTAAAAGAGATTCCAGAATAATCAGTATTGTTCATTTTATAAAGAACCCTAAATTTCCTGAGTCTCTGAGCTGCGGACCTGTACCACCTGTACCACCTGTACCATATGTAGTCCTTCTAGTATTTTCTGAGCATGCATTGAGACCTTGTCTTTAGAGGTTGCGATAAAATCAGAGATGTTTAATGACATATTTGCCACACGTCTACTTTTTGCATGAAGAAAAATGTCTCAGTTGGCTCCCCTAAGACTTGAGGTTAGTGATACTATTGGAGGATAGGACACATTTCACACAGCAGGTTCCAACAAAACTCAAAATTGGATTCATCAGTAAAGTCAGTAAGCCTACATATTAGGAAACTGATTTTATGAAGTCTTGTCACCTTTAGGACAAAGTCATGTTTTTCCAAAGACATTACAGCATTTCAGGTATTCATCAGCATAACTCTTTTGCATTACACCTTATGCATACATACATATGTATTTAGTCAAACTAAAGAGCTACAGGGCTCGTCCGGGATTTGAACCCGGGACCTCTCGCACCCTAAGCGAGAATCATACCCCTAGACCAACGAGCCATGTAAACAAATATTTCCATCCATCTACTCATTTTCCTCTTCTGTCCAGGTCAGGTCACAGTGGAACTAGGTTTGGTAAAGTCGCCCAGATGCTCTCCTCCACCTCTGTGTCTGTCAAGTCTTCTTAAGGGATCCAGACACATTCCCAGGCCAGACTGGATGTCTAATCCTTCCAGTATTTTCTGGGTGTGCACTGAGCTCTCTTCCGATGCAGACGTGCCCTGAAAATCTCCCAAATGGTATAAAGTGGTACTTTTGACATGGAGGCACTGCAGTACTTTTCTCACTCTCTCTTAAGTAAATCTGAGCTGCTCAACTGTCCCCAAAGGTGAGCTGAGACATCCTGTGTAAGGAAACCAGTTTGATGGCCTACATATATGCACAATCACATTCTTATGATCAGTACCTGAGACTTTGGCCATGTCTGACAGTCTGAATGCAAATCTTTGGGTTTCTGATAAAATCAGAGACGTTCAATGGCTTTACTGCATATTAACCACACATCTACTTTTTGCATGAACAAAAATGTCTCAGTTGGCTCCACCGAGACTTGGGCTTTGTGGTACTATTGGACACATTTCACACAACAGGTTCCAACAAAACTCGAAATTGGATTCATCAGTAGAGTCAGTAAAAGATGACTGCTCCACTCTAGTGAAGTTTCTTAGTGTGTAAACATACATAATGGGAAACTGATTTCAAGGCGTTTTTAAAATATCACAATCACTAGAATGAGACAGATGCAGGGTCACAGTGACCTTGACCTTTAACCTTTGACCTAGGAATTCTGATCAGTTCATCTCTAGTCCAAGTGGACGTCTATACCAAATTTCAAAAAAGTTCATTGTAACACAAGGTCACAATGAACTTGACCTTTTGACCTATGACCACCAAAATCTAACCAGTTAATCCTTTAGTGCAAATGGATGTTTGTAAGAAAGTTGAAAAAAAAAAACCTTGAGGCATTTTTGAGATATCGTGTTCACAAGCATGCGACAGACGTACAGAGACAACCCAATGGCCCGTACGGAGGCATAAAAAAGTAAATCCTCTGTGGCTGAATAAATTCAGTACAAATATTCATGACACAACTGAAACTTATACAGTACTTATCTATTGTTTGTGTTGTAGAGAGACACAAAACATTTGGTAACAAGTGGGTTATGACTGACGTCTTCTATTCATAAGTTTTGACAATCATACTTGTCATTTACATCAAAGTTCTTTATCTCCTCTGGCTTTGTTATCACATTATCTTATTCCCCATATTCGTAATGTAGCTGTGTCTTACCGAGCTTCGTGATACCAATCTCCTGCAGATCTTCAAGGCTGATGTCAGAGATGAAGTCAATGTTTTCATATCCATTCTGCACTAGGACTTGGTAGTACTGACTAAGACCCAGGTGAGACAGCCAGTCTGCCAAATTGGCCTAAAACACACACAGGGACACACAAACATGGGTACAATGAAAACAGCTTGTGAACATACAGTATAGAATGATACTGCATTGTGATTCTGAAACATTAGCTTCTTAGCAGACGAGAATAGCTGCATGTGTTTATATACAGTTTATGCTTGTGTTCGTGCAGCTGCCAAAATTTCACATTTCCCCCTTTTCTCCTTTTCTGTGTGGTACACGTGAGAGCCTTACAGGCTTGTGGTCCGGCAGCCAGTCTGTGGAGGGCAGCTTGCTGATCTCTGATGTTAACTTCTTTCGATGTCCCGGCTTCATGACCCCAATTGCCGTCAGGTCCTTCAATGCAAAGCACACTTAGTCACATCAGGAATTCACCGCAGCTACTGTAGGTGTTTTTTTTTCTCCTTAATGTAAACAATTTTATGCGTGCGTTTGACATTTGTACATGAGCTGTGTGTGATATGCCTTCAGGAATATTTTGCTTTGGATAATCTCTGATGAGTGTCCCCTGCCCTGAGGGGGTTTACGTCATACCACTGTGTCCGCTTCAATACACACAAACACACACATACGCACTGGCACTATAAACACACTCAAGGACAAACACAGGGTAGCGTTTACAGCACAGACTGGAACACACGGCCATGTGTGAACACAGGTATGCAAATGAAGCAGACAGAGTATGAGAAGTGACTGGTTGAGGCTCAGGACTCACACCGGGGGGTCAGGTGACAGAGACAGGAGGGTCATGATGACATCATCCACGTCAGTGGGGAGCTGATTTGAGAGCTGAGCTGGGCGGAGCCTTGACAGACAAGGGGCGGGCGTGAGGGGGTCAGGGGTCATGACCTTACCTCAGGGGTCATGCGGCTAATGGTGTCTAGATCATATCCCGCGGTGAGGAAGTGGGTGGTGTAGAACTGCAGCTGAAACTCACCCAGCCACGCCACTACTGCCTGCTTCTAGAACACAGAACACAGAACACTACTGCCTGCTTCTAGAAGAGTCCGCAGGCTTCTTCTAGAGCACAGAACACAGGCCTGTTCTAGAACACAGCATAGCAGCCTGCTCTAGAACACAGGGGAGAAAACTATTGTAGAGCACAATACAGCAGCCTTTTCTAGAACACAGGAGAGAATACTGTTCTGGAAAACAACATAGCAACCTGCTCTAGAACACAGGAGAGAGGACAGTTCTAGAAAAAAATTTAGTAGCCTGCTTTAGAACACTGGGTAGAAAACTAATGTAGCACAATACAGCAGCCTATTCTAGAACACAGGAAAGAAGTCTATAGAACACTATGTGGCAGCTTGCTCTAGAGCACAGGAGAGAAGACTGTTCTATAAAACAACACAGCAACCTGCTCTAGGGCACAGGGCAGAAAACTATTGTAAACAACAAAGCAGCCTGCTCTAGAACACATGGGAAAAACTACAGTAAAATACAAAAAAGCAGCCTTCTTTAGAACACAGGAGAGAGGACTGTTCTAGAAAACAACTTAGTAGCCTGCTCTACAACACAGGGGAGAAGACTGTTCTCGAACACAATATAGCAGCCTGCTCTATACCATATAAGTCTAGAACAGACGCTAGAATAGCTCTAGAATATAGGAGAGAAGTCTATAAAACATAACAAAATAGCCTACTCTAGAACACAAGGCAGAAAACTGTTGTAGAACACAACAAAGCAGCCTGATCTAGAACACAGGGGAAAAACTCCTGTCAAACACAAAACAGCAGCCTTCTCTAGAGCACAGGGGGAAGACTGTTCTAGAGCACAATATATAATAGCCTGCTCTATGACACAGAAGTCTAGAATAGAAGCCTAGAATAGACTCTAGAGTAGCTCTAGAATATAGGAGAGAAGTCTATAAAACATAACAAAATAGCCTGCTCTAGAACACAGGGGAGAAGACTGTTCTAGAACACAATATAGCAGCCTGCTCTAGACTATAGGAGATAAGTCTATAGAATATGACATAGCGGCCTGCTTAAGAACATAGGGGAGAAGACTGTTCTTGAAAACAACTTCGTAGCCTGCTCTAGAGTCTAGAATAAACCCTAGAATGGCTCTAGAATATAGGAGAGAAGTCTATGGGACACAACACAGCAGCCTGCTCTAGACCCAAGGGACAAAGATTACTGTAGAACACAACATAGCACCCTTCTCTAGATCACACGGAAGAAGACTGTTCTAGAAAACAGCAAAGAAACTTACATTGTGCTCCTATAAAATGTGACCCTACTCTACACCAAAGTTAGGAAATATTTACCAGAAAGGAATGGAAACCTGTTCTGGAACTCATAATAGAGCAGTAAGATCACTTCTGGGTCTTCAGTAATATTACTATAAATGGATCTTTCTAGAATATACATTATTGCACTTTGGGTAAGTGAGTTTTATAATTTGAGCTGACAGACTCTTTCACAGGTCAAACCACTGGTATCCATGTTTTATTTTGTGACTGACTTCAGTGTCAAAGGTTGTTGGACGAGATCAACCGGTGAAGATAAACTAAGACTACTGCTGCTTTCTCCTCTATGACGGAACATGGCTGTTGCCTGGCAACCAGTCACTGCTTGAGTCTAGAATATAGTGTCTTCCTGCTCCTGAAACACACACAGAGGATTTAACCCTTAGCTTCACAGTACACGCAGCGCTGCTGGCAGGTTCTAGAGCAGAGCGGCAGCATGTGGGTGCCTGGTGTCTCAGTGTGGTGTGAGGACGAGGGGGGGGGTGGGTGGAGGGACAGAAGGCAAGACAGCAACTGACTCCTCGATGTGTCTGTCACTCTGCCTGTCTCCATGGTGACACACTCGCATGCCCATCCTCAGGGTGTCGTCTGTTCAGGTGCAACACAACCACCCTGGCAGACACCTCACTGTGGCCACTGAGCCCACCCTTGTAGATAACCTTCTCTCAAGCCAAAGCACTGGTTGAGAGGAAACAGAAAAAAAACAGAAAGAGGAGGCTCCAGAGTGAACCAATCTGCCATCCAAGAACTCACTTTCCCATCATCCTCCTCTGCCTTCCGCTCAAATGACCGCTGTTCATGAACTGTGCAACTGGAGGAGCCTTGTGGGAGAGGTGGAAAGGTGAGACAAGGGAGAGAAACAAGAGGGGAAAAAACAAAATATATTACTTTTAGCAGTAAAGGACCATTCTGTTATTTCACTATTTTACATTTCGTTAATTATAGCACTTATTTACTGAACAGTTACATGGACAGAGTATATTTCTATTACTAAACACTTTGTTTTAATTTGTATAAACACACTTTGAATCCTCAGTATGTCACATGACATGTTTTTTTTTTCATGTGTCAAACTTGTTATTTATAAAATGCTGGGCAGTGCTTTCGTTTCTTGGCTCTAAAGTTCCTTCATAATTTATTACGTCAGAGTTTATTCATAATGTAATATAACAAGTAATAATGTACAAATTACAGTGGAAGTGAAAACAAGTACTGCACTTTCTTGATGATAGAAACTGAGAGATGTTTAACTGGTGTTTTCATTCCATTACGAGTTCAAATGTTTGCGGTTACTTCTAATTAATTATTTACTAAATGAACAGCTTTTTATGAACTACTCTCCCTCTGTAATCAATTCTTACCAGATCTCTGTCCTGATAAATTATTAACAACTTAAGGAACCAGGAAATTGAAATGTTACCTTGTTCCAAAGCCAAGAAACTGTGTTATCTAGTGATCAAGTGCAGTCTCTGAAGATGAGGAGCAGTGGAGAAATCAGATCAAGCTGAGTTTATATTGCCTGTGTAGCCCTTCGTAATAACTTTGGCAACAGCATTCAGGGATGGCTGGCTCGGTGGGGGTGTTTTAGCACTACACTTCCCACATATCACTTAAACCAGCGGAATGACAGCAGACTAAAATATGCTAATTTATATGCTTCTTTCAAAGTGAGATTAATAAATCAACTACAACTAAAAGCATGGTGCCCAAATTCAAGAGGAATACCCGAGATGCCATATAAATGTCTTACAACACACTCTATGTGTATGTAAATACATAAAATGTATTTTACAGACACACTGTTTATGTACGACTTTCCATAGCCCCAAGCAAATATTCAACTGAATAAAGTGCGGCTGCTTACAACATGTAAATGCTTTGTCAGGAATGAAGTTTAACAGGTTATAAGTCGGCCCAGCTCCAATATAATCATTATAAGGTTATGCAATATAGATCAAGGTGTGGTTAGTATCATGACAGCAAAACTTGTAGGTGTAAACTTGAAGAACGCTCATGTCAACATCATTTTTAAGGTGCCATCCATTCATTTTTTTTAGCAGATTTACTGGAGTTTTATATGTTGAGTGCTTTTCATGCGTCAGCATGGAGCCTACGCCGTAGCCTGATGTACATAAATGTAACTACGTGTCGCGGTGACGCAGACCTCCTGTGTATTTTTGTAAGCTGAAACCATTTCCCTCAGTGGAAACTGACTTTGATTTCACAGATAAGAAACACTAAATTGTAAAGACAATAAAACCTCCACGAAAATAACATTTTAAGTCTTTATACTTAAAATGATTTATACTTAGGGATTTATTCTGGCTTCATATGAGCAGAGGAAATCTCTGCTTGTCGCTAGGCTCGTTTATGCAATGTAAAATGCCATAGGCTTGTGCTAATAATGTTAGCATGTTATATTTGTTTGGAAAACATGTTTAGTATAAGACAGTTGTTTTGTCGTCGAACCTTGTGAGTTGTAATGGAGCCAAATTTTGTACTGTTACCTTTGTTAAATGTTGCTGTTGTCCCTGGTTTAATATGAGAAGAGGAAAAGATTGCTAGCTGCTAGGCTAATTTATTCAATGTAAAATGCCATAGGCTTGTGCTAAAAACATTAGCATGTTGTATTTATGGAGAAATGTGTCCAGACGAATGAAGCTGATTTGTGTACTTGTGTTTGAAATTGTCTCTATTAAGTGTTTTGGGTGTGTCTTAAAACAACTAAACTTCACAGCACTTCACAGAAACCTCTGTCGACTAGTGTTTTGGAGGTGTAACTGCAGAGTGACACAGACACACCACAACACAAGCATGCTCTCAACAGCGTAGCCTACGGCATGGGGTCTACCGCACAGCTCTAAATCCCATTTAAGGCTGATGTCATCTTCCTGTACTTGTCTTTTTATTTGGGTGTTACAGTGAAGCATTTGGATTTTTGCGCTCTGATTTGTGGTGTCTATCACAACTCAGGCAAATTACACATTACTTTTTATTCTGTTTATTACAAACAGCTACAGCGCAAAACACACAAATTCCTGAGAACCAAAAGGGATTACTCCCAAGACGGAGCGACCTGTCCCTGGCTGTTTGGAACAGTGTTTGAAAGCAGCTTTTATAAATAAATAATAAGTCAAATTACTATTATTCAAGAATGGGGGCGGGAGGCGCTGCTTGTGTCTGATATGAACAGACAGGTGGTCTTTAGAGAGCCAGGTTGACAAAAAAATGAAATGAAGAAAAAAACATTCATAAAAGCAGCGATCAAAACGAGCCCCGAGGCACTTGTTGTACTGGTGAACACCGCCTTGATCTTTTAAAATTGTTATCACTTTACTACAGACAGAATGCTTTTTTCAATCATCGCATCAGTGGTATACATTTTAGGAAGCGAGGACAGACTTTGTTGTATCTGATTATATCAATTAGCAGAAGGCAAAAATCCTTTTAAATTAAATGAAAAATGGCACAAATCATCACTTAAAGTGAGGCCGGAGCTTTAATGTTGCATTCGGGTGAGTTTGTGTGCTTACTCGCTGACTGCTCAACAGACTGCGACTGCTCCAAGAGATGCTCCTTGGCTTTTACTGACTGGGATAGCACGGTGGCCAGGAGCTAAAACACAAACACACACACATAAAGAATGAAACATTTACTCAAGCATAATCATTCAGATCCCAGAGGAGCCCCGTGACTCAGCTCAGTGGACTAAGTGCACATATAACAGCCTGATCCTGACCCTCTTCCTCCTGCAGTTTACCAACACAGGTGCAGCAGGAATCCCAGAATAAATACTTCTTAAAATAGATGCTACCCCTCCAGCATAATATGGGAGCACCATCCAATTTGGCTAATTGCTAAATTCAGTATTTTTTAAGGCATTACCCAAAAACAGACTAGTTGTATCCGGTGATAAGTTTAAATGTAGAATGAGCTAAAGGTGCTAGAGAACAGACCTGCAGGGTGACATCACAGAGTATGGCATGAGAGCACATCAGACAGTGGAGGGAAGAAATCAACAAAGAAAATAAAATGCATTAAAGCAGAGGTGGGGGCAAGCCATTGTTTTGTGGGTCACAAGCAAGTTTCAAGTGTTTGCACTCAAGTCCGAAGTCAAGCCCCAAGTCAAGACAAGTTTCAAGTCAAGTCACGAGTTAAATTTCGAGTCCTAAACATGCAATAATGAGCTCTTCAACAAATGTAATGCTATTTTAATTAACAGAGTAATAATACCGTAAAACTTCAATTAGTAGCCCCGGGCTATTATTTGCTTAAATGACTAAAATCAACAGGCCTATATTTGGGACAGGCCTTTGATTCCTTTCACATAAAACTATCGCTCAGCAAAAATTGGGAAATATAATCAAACTCTTGATTTAAACCAGTTTGAATATTACTTGTTTAAAAATAAGGCTTCAGATAATATATCAATCATTAATTTGATCTAGCTCCGACAGACAGCACATCAGAGAGAGAGAAAGTTACGGTACTCAAGGATTATGGCACCCAGCATACCGACACAACACCACTTTATCCTTTTTTTAATTTATTTTTTTTAATGAAAAACCATTTTTATTCTTTTGATCTGAGGACCCTCATGGACTAAAGTAATAAGAATAACTTACAGGGTGATCGAGGAACAGACACATAGTTTGAGGTAGTCAACAATCGGTTTTATACATCCAAAGAACGCGTATTTGTAATGTAATTATTTCTCAAAATGTGCAGCCACTCTGGGCCAGTGAAAGGGACTGGGTGTTTAACTGAGGTTTGATGGTATATTAAATTTACAAAAATTATGACTGATTTTTAAATTTTATATTTACTAAAACAAGTTTTGTACGTAACGTTAGTTATGGTTCTCTCCTGCAACTTGACTGGATGCTGTTGGATTGGTTCAAACAAAGTGGATCATCTAGGGAATTAAATGTCGACCAGCTGGGAATGGATAGCATTCATGTTAGATGATTTAGGAAATGAAGGGAAATAAATCAAATTGTTGCACACTTTTTAAATCACGTAAATGAGGCTTGCATTAGTTCACACAGGACATGGAAGTCATACGCCCCAGCTGTAACCAGCTGACAGCCAGCTGACTGGGTCGTTGTTTTAAATCAGTCACACACCAATCGCAGTCAATTTAAGTATGGCTTCCTACTCACTGATCCCTGCTACATCAAAGCTGTCACACACCGCTGCTGCTGCTGCTGCTGGCAAGACTTTTACCTCCACGCCAGCCTCCACATTCTAGCTCAGAGTTCTAAGGTGGCTCTAAGGTTAAATGGTATTTAATGTCTTGCTTGAGCCCACTCTTGTATACCCAGGGGGGTTTCTGCATTGTGCTCCCTGTTTTGGCATAGCATGCTGCTGGTCTAATCCAGGGAGCAACTGAAGAGCGGAGCTCTCAGTGACGAATAACTGGATTTCCATTTGTCACAATAAATGGTTAAAACTATGACGAGAGTGTCCCTGACTGAATTTTAATTCTTTGGGCTTAAAAGGAGGTATCAAGTATTTTCAGGTCAAAGGCTCAAGTTCAAGTGAAGTCAGGAGTCACTGGTGTTAAAGTCCAAATTCAAGTGCAAGTCTTTTTGAAGTTCACACCTCCGCAATAAAGACACTTCAGTGTTTTGACTCTGGCAGGTTTGTGTTGATGTGGGAGCCAACATGTGATATTAATCACATGTCATATGCATAATACCTGTGCTCAAATACCATGCAAGACACAGGCAAGCTCCTGTTAAAGTATGACTTCATGGGGCTCAAATCAAACAAATACTAAATATCAACAGTACAGGCTCACACAAATTACAGTTTAATTTAGCGTGGCTGACACCAGGACAATCACATGAGTCTAAAGTTAAGGACAGCTGTCACTGCGGTTACTTTTCAGCACAGAATCTGTTCTACATATACACTGCTCATAAAGCTTTGCTGAATTTGCAACATACTTTTCAGAGATGGTTACACAATCTAGCAAAACTAATCTAACACAAATGTGTGGGTGAGGTGCAAAAAGACATTTAGGAATAGATACACTAGAATTTAGCTTTTGCAGTTTGTCCAGGCAGACATGGTCGATGCTGGAGGCTTAATTTCAGTCTGTGACTGATAAAAAGAACGAGCCAGGAGGCCACCGTCTAAATGCACCTGGTCTACTGTTGGGAAAAAAAAAAATGATACTGTTCTTTCCAACGGAAGAACAAACTGAGCAGGAAACAATTGTGGTTAACCTGGTAATTACACTTGTGTTTGTTTCCTGAAAACGTTTTGTCGTTTCCCAGAAATGACGTGCTTGTTCTTTTGCAGAGATCCAGTAACAATGTGATGTAAACACGTGCAAACACATGCACTCAAATAAAGAGACGACGAGTGTCTTACCTTCACCCCTTCAGCTTGTGCGTGCAGGCCCGGAGCGTTAAGGCCGTGTGTGTTGACTCCTGGTGTGGGTGCTGGGTGTGGACTGGGTGCAGGAGTGGTCAGAACATGTGTGTTTCCAGAGCTCTGCAAGCTGCTGGATGACCGAACGCTGCCGAGGCTGCCCACACTACCACTGCGCTCGCCACCTTTACACACAAACACACACATTACAGGAGCAGGGGGATATATAGTTTCACACTGATACCTGAAAACACACTTAGTGAGGTTACCTGCCAGCGGTTTACGTAGCACCCAAATGTCCTCAGTGGTGCTGCTTTGGTGTCCCAGAGTTGGAGAGCCTTGAGGACTCAGCTCTGCAGTCCGCGAACCTGTCACCCATGAACACACACACACACACACACAGGCATTTGTAACTGCCAGTATTTTACTCACTGTTTAAAGAAAGCTCTTAAATCTAAAAGCTCAGCAACTAATCAACAGCTGCACTCATATGATAATGTACGTAATATAGTTTCATATATAAATGTGTTTAAGTCTTTAATGGACACCAGCAAACACTCACAGAGATACACTCACTCACACACACGTTCATAAGCACATCATTATTCAGAGTGGGTGCACCACCTCTAAGGGTTAATAACTGAGACTTAAAGCCCCACAGTTCTCTCAGGCAGATTCATCATAAGGTTGTCTGCACAATATTTGTTAATACTGTTCAGACAAGCAAAACATAATGACTTTATTTAAATAAAACACTCAATGATTCAAGCTAAATCATAGGACAGTTTATATAAATTCACAAATAATGCCTCTTAAATTTTGTTGTATAAAGTATGTGTAAGTTATAAATGGTGCCTTAAAATTTAATATTTCAGTTAAAGGGTCAGTTCACTCAAATTACAAGAAAGCTGTTTGACTGCAATAAAAGTGACTTGATGCCATGTGGTAAAATTCTGTTTTCAAAACTGAAAGTAAAAGTAGATTAGGATAATCCACAGATATATGTCTGGATGGTTTCCACTTAATCTTTGAAAGAGTATAGTTCCTAATGAAATAAAAGGCGTTTTCGGAGGAACATTTTCATAGTTGCAAGAACCTCCCTTTTTGTTGTGTCCACACCTCAAAAACTAGGAACAATCATAGTTCTTTAAACGTCATTTTGAGGGACAGTTTTAGCTTCTATTTCAGAGTAGGTGCCCTCTCTGCACAAGAGGAACCATGAGTGATGTCAGTATACGTTGATTGGTCGAACACAGCCAACGCAGCACTGAGCAACCACCACTTTTTAAAAAAAGTTCGTAACAAGAGACAAGACAAAACACAAATGGCAGCTTGTAACGAAAAAAAAATGGATGAAAAAAATTTCAATTAAAATGAATTTTGGTAGATGTGTCGTAGTAAAGCTGCTGGATTTTGGACACAATTGCCCCCCCCTGTCATAGACCACGGAAACTGGTCTACAGTCCATTGGAATCCATTTTCCAAGGTCACAGGTAGACTGACCCAGTTTGCTGGTCGAGTGTGGCTTGACGAGGCTGGCTGCTAGCACCAGCATCAGAGGCTGTGCTAGCTTGGACCTATCAACAGTTCCATCTGGGTGTTTTTTTTAGATGTAAACGTTCCATTCACGGGGCTAAGCGATCTTCGTCTTGTCTGCCTCCATCATTTGACAAAGCCAATGTGGCCTTCAACTACGCACTGGGTTGACGGGCACTACAGAACACGATAAATCAGCGCTAATTTTTTTTAATGCGTTTTTTTTTCTGTGAGGGTTAATTAATCAAAATTTTGACAGCCCTAAAGAAAACACAAATGGACCGACAGTGAAGTCCAGGTTTTACTGAGCATATATGTGATGGTGGAAATACAGTGCGATTTTTGACTTTGCCGTGTGACGTTGCTACATCACCCGCCAGCCAGCTTACAGCTTGTGTTCCTATTGGCAGTTGAATGCCAACAAAAATAAAAAGGCCATGAAAGGTATGTAGTTTTTGGGGGAGCTCCTGAGTGGGCAGTTCCTCTCAGGAAATCCTCAGAACTGTTCAGTCCAAAAACACCTAATATGAAATCTGTCAGCATGGCTTGACAGACGCCACTGATATAGTGGCTAAATATAAGTTTCTGTCATTAGGGTGAACTGATCCTTTAATATATATATATTCAGAATATACTGCATCTACACACACACACACACACACACACACAGGCACATATATATATGTATATACACATGTAGCTGCAGTGAAGTGCTGGAACAAGCTGATAGATAACATATTCTATAAGTAGTGGAAAGGATGCTTATCTGTGATTTAAAGTGATACTACAGTATGTACCTGTCTGACTCTGCTGCTCCTGAGAAGTGGAGAGAGGAGGAGGAGGAGGAGGAGGAGGAGGAGGAGTGGACAGAGGAGGATTAGACAGAGAAGGAGGAGAGATGGGAAGAGGAACGTACCCAAAGGAGGAGAACCGAGGGAGGGACTGTGTGTCGGGGTGAAGGGGAGGAGGGGGAGGCAGATGCAGGGGGAGGACTTTGGAGGGGGGGTATGAGTGTCCGTTGACCGTGGCAATGGGACAGGGGTTGGGCCTGCGGAGCAGGAGGGTGTGGCACTGCTGGGAGGGGGAGTGACCTGGACACGAGCCAGGAGGAGGGAGGTGCAAAACAACAACAACAACACAACAACAACTGATCAGTCAACTTGAAACAAAAAAGTTCTAATCATATCTGAAAATGTACGAAATAATAACTGATTAAAATCAAAATATGAGAAAAAAATACATCCATATATCCACAGGGAATATATCTTTATAAATTAAAATATAATATCACTACAGCAACAAAGCAAACAAACAGTATGAACAAAGGCATCACAGTCTGGCAGAGCGGGCTGGTTGGACGGGTTTATTTATTAGGGAAGGTGACAGCAGGAGCAGAAATATAGAGGGAGGGAGGAGGAAGGAGGGAGGAGGGCTGACAGCCAATAAGGGACAGTATCGATCAATGGAGATGATTGACAGGTTGGGAAAAACGGCCTAAAGAGGCCGATGATGCTGCAGCTAGCTACGACTAATGATCAGCTATAGCTGCAGAACAGCTGCTGAACACACACACCCATGCGTAAGCGCACACACACACACCCTCCCACCCATTCAGACACACACACACACACACAGCTGTGATGTGGGTGGTCACCTGCCCTCTTGATGACTTCCACCATGTTGGAGGGGAAGTAGCCCACACGGTCATTTCCTGTGCGGTTGTCATGAATACAGCCTTTCCATCGGCCATCAGAGTGCTGCTCCAAAACCTGCCAACACACAAATACGAGATTATAACCTGTTTACACTTTCAAAACAGCACCGCCCAAGTTCACTTATGATTTACATAATCAGGTAACACTTTAGATACTGTATGTCTTAGCTAGTAAAAACCGTAATGATGTGTAAGTTGGTTGCTAGGAAACACAAGTAGCACCATCTAGTCAACAGCAGTCAGCTATGGAAGTCACTGTAGCATCATGAGCTCTAACATAGCTGCCAAAAATAACTGTTTTAGAGGGCGACATCGCTTGTAAATGGAGACTTTGTTTGATGTACATCTGCGTACATGGAAGAACATGCGTTTTAGAGTTAGTGTGCAGTTAAAGGGTGAAGACAGTCTCAAACTCTATCCATTATATTGCAAAAGACAGAAAGACAGAGGAACGGAAGAGAGACACCTGACGCATTCAAGCTGCAGAAAAGCAGTCGTTACACAAAATTATGTGTATTATTGAAAAAAAAAATCATCAATTTATCTGGAAAAATCCGTGCACAAAAAGCAGGGTGCTCAAAGTGCAAAAAGTAATAAGTGAATAAAAACAGTAGCAAACGTTTCAGTCCTTGACTATCATCAGTGCTACTGACATGAGTGCTTCACAGAACATATACAGACACGGACAGATTACTACCAGGTGTGATGGACCAGTCAGCTACGTGTGCAGCACAAAACATAATATTTAGTGTGTAGTTTGTCTTTCATAAAGAGTGGGAATATCCGATTAAGTTGACTTGACACATTCCGTATTTTGATGTTATTTTTGAGAAATGTAGTTATAAGTTTCCCAGTTTACATCCAATATGTTGACTGTATTTCATATTGTCTCATTTACTCTTCAGTATAACGACCCAACTGCAGAAAAAATGTTGGCATCGCTCATCTAAGTAAACCACTGATAAGTTACATTTGCTTGCTATTATGAAGAAACTTTACATCTCGACAGCGCTGCGGTTGATGTGTGGTTTGGTTTAGGTACAAAAACCTGGTTATAGTTCGGAAAAGATAATGTTTTGGTTTAAAGTACCCGGTTATAGGAGCACAATCCCCAACTTTTCGTGCCACTGTCCCCACCGGATGAACAGTGACATGTCAAAAAGAGCCTGATGGAAACACAGCGATGACTCACTAAATCACAATTGATTTTGTTGTTGTTTGTCGTTTTGTCCTGAAATGGCACGGTGGTGCAGTGGTTAGCATTGTCACCTCACAGCAAAAGTGTTGCTGGCTCAAACCCAGGGTAGGGAGTTCGAACCCTGGGGTGGGGGAGTTTGCATGTTCTCCCTGTGTCAGCGTGGGTTTTCTCTGGGTATTCTGGCTACTCCTTGTGAATGTGAGTGTGAATGGTTGTCTGTCTCTATGTGTCAGCCCTGTGATAGTCTGGTGACCTGTCCAGGGTGTACCCCGCCTCTCACCCAATGTCAGCTGGGATAGGCTCCAGCCTCCCGCGACCCCTAAAAGGATAAACTATTACTGAAAATGAATGAATGAATGAATGAAACCTGGTCTGTGGCTTTGCAGGTGTCTTGTCTAGGTGATTCGGCATCCACCATCCCCTCTGTCTCATAATGACAAAGTCAGCTCATCCTACTACATCACTTTAGAAGCGTTGATATGATACATGTGAAACATGTGAATTTAACATATTTGTTGCTTGCAGAAATGTACAGCACCAACATTTTCTTCTGGCAGTTGGGCTGAGGGTTTATTAGCAAGCTAATATTAGCTTTGTCAGTTATCTCCGTAAGCGATGCAGCATTTGCACCAGACAGTTAATGGTTTTAAGTAATTAGTCACAACTAATCTCTTTGTGAGAACTAGTTTGTGTGGCATAATCCATTTTAATTTAGTGAAGTGTTTATCTCCATTTGTAACTAGGCAAAGTCTGAACTTAATGAAGAGAGCAAAAGTGACGCAGACTCTATATCCAGCGTTAAAAACTGTGTCCATATGTACATTTAAAGTCTATAAATAACTACACTGCTCATGTTTTGTGCAGCACTTTGAAAGTTGGTTGGGAAATTTGCTGTATTTTGGGGACAATTATCAGCTCCATGTACCGTGATAATGTCTCCAGCTTTGATGTTGAGGCTGGTAAGGTCGTAGTTGTTGCAGTAATCCTTCAGTGCACGCACCTGCATCGCAGCTGAAGCATCTACAGAACAGGAGTATAGAGATTAAGAGTTGAGTGAGCAGTGGAGTTGAGTGGAGTCAAGTAGAGGACAAGAGCACCAGCAGAGTTTCAGGTAGTAGGAAAAAGTAGAGCAGAAAGTCAGGAGGGAGCAGGAGATAATAGAGGAAGGCAGTAGGTGTGGGGTGCATGCACTGTTTGCTTCTGTGCTGTCTGTTGTTTACCACTAAAACTGTCCTGTACTCTCACAACCATGTAATTCAGTAAATAATGGATTCAGCAAAAACATATAAAAAATACAGTCAGTTGTTGCCTGTTAATGATTAAACCAGGACACAATACTCATACATCACAGTACATTAACCATCATTAATAGGCTTAATAAAAACTATCTGTATCAATACTGGTGACTCTGGCCCGAGGATTTCTTGGTATTGGATTGTGAGACTAGATGACGTTGTATTACTGGTGGTACTTACCTCTCAGTAGCTGTTTGATCTCTCTGCTGGCCTGTGTGGTGGTGAATTGATTAACGATGTCCAGGGCGGTTTGACTCAGAGTGTTTCTCACTCCTGCACTGATACCGCTCTGGATGAAAGTGGAGGAGAAAAATGATCAAAGCTGCAACCTGAAATTCATAATACAGATGTAACTGTGCAGTCGGTGTCAGGCCGGCTGTGGGTGCGTGCCTGCTGCCAACAACTTCAAAAAGGGTTAAAAACTAAACAGAGGCGGTCTGAATATTGCACGACAGGTAGGATGCTAGTCACTGTGCTACACTTTTATGTAACAAGCTAACATATCCCACAGGCGTCATCACACAGCTCAGCTGGGACGAATGCCAAGTGCTGAGGTGTAAAACTTGCTCGGCTGAGGAGAGGGAGACAGCTTTAACAACAGTTGCTTTTGTAAACACATTAGACGGACAGACAGGGAGACAGACAGACAGACTTACATCCAGCAGCAGGCGCACTACCTCCGTCTTCCCACAGAGGGCTGCCTGATGTAGTGCTGTGCCAGACTCAGACTGTCTGTTGATATCTATACCAGCCTGAATCAGCAACCTGCAGCACAGAACAATGGTATCAACCTTTATTTGTAAAGCACCTTTAATCAAAAATTAAAAGTATAATACAAATAAATGTATGTATGGGTTCGATAAGAAGACTGAGTCAGAGGTAGATAGAGCAGGTACACAGACAGACACACACTGAGACTCAAAGGACGAGTTTTTCAAACCGTATGACATCAATGTGTCCGTTCTTGGCAGCGAGATGCAGAGGTGACACTCCGTTGGGGTCGGAGGGTTTCGGTTCCAGCATGGCTGCACACATGTTGCTGCTGAGCAGGAGCTGGACCACCTAAAAACAGACAGACACACATATAACTCATAGGCTACACTCATGGATAATATGGAGTCATTTCTATTGACAGTTTCCAAAGTCTGCAGTGAACTATGTAACAAGATTACTGATTGTAGTTATGACTTTAGTTCACTTCACTTCATGAGCCTGCGATGGAAATGAGATGACATCAGTAAATATCCTCATTGTCTTTTTTTAACTTAATATTTATCAGTTTTTCAGTTAACGAAACATACACACGAAGAAAAAGAGGTGGGGGGAGCCACAGCTCTCAGGTTACAACTTCTGGTACATTGTCGTCAGACCGGCTGACTTAAAACACCTCTTTTCTCTTAGTCTGTTCATTTATCCCAGCGTTGTACACGTGACCTTGCTTTCGTCCTGAAAGGTGAGTGAAAGGTCATTTTCCAAAGAATATAGTACCTCCACAGTGTCCATCATCTGTCCTGTCCCAGTCCCATTTCAGCCAGCTCTTAGTAATGTCCTTTTTGCATGCCAAGGATTTTGAACAGATAAATGTCCTTCTAATGAGTGATGTCCTCAGGTGTCAGTCCCAAGTACACCATCTGTGGTTCCCTTGGAATCTTGTAACTTAAAATTCCCTCAAGGATCAGAATAACCCTGTCCCTGAATGTTTGCAATTTTATGCACCACCAAAATACGACCACTTTATTAGGTACACCTTGCTAGTACCAGGTTGGACCCCTTTTGCCTTCAGAACTGCCTTGATTCTTGGTGTCATAGATTCAACAAGGTGCTGGAAACATTCCTCAGAGAGTTTGGTCCATAGTGACATGATAGCATCACACAGTTGCTGCAGATTTGTTGGCTGCACATCCATGATGTGAATCTCCCGTTCCACCACATCCCAAAGGTGCTCTATTGGATAGTGATCTGGTGACTGTGGAGGCCATTGGAGTACAGTGAACTCATTGTCAGTTTGAGATGAATTGAGCTTTGTGACATGGTGCGTTATCCTGCTGGAAGTAGCCATCAGAAGATGGGTACACTGTGGTCATAAAGGGATGGACACGATCAGCAACAATACTCAGGTAGGCTGTGGTGTTAAACCATGCTCAGTTGGTACTAAGGGGCCCAAAGTGTGCCAAGAAAATATCCCCCACACCATTACACCACCACCAGCCTGAACCGTTGATACAAGGCAGGATGGATCTATGCTTTCATGTTGTTTACACCAAATTCTGACCCTACCATCTGAAAGTCGCAGCAGAAATCCAGACTCATCAGACCAGGCAACGTTTTTCCAATCTTCTATTGTCCACTTTTGGTGAGCCTGTGTGAATTGTAGCCTCAGTTTCCTGTTGTTAGCTGACAGGAGTTGAACACAGTGTGGTCTTCTGCTGCTGTAGCCCATCTGCTTCAAGGTTGGATGTGTTGTTGGTTCAGAGATGGTCTTCTGCAGACCTTGGTTGTAACAAGTGGTTATTTGAGTTACTGTTGCCTTTCTATCATCTTGAACCAGTCTGGCCATTCTCCTCTGACCTCTGGCATCAACAAGGCATTTACGCTCAGAGAACTGCTGCTCACTGGATATTTTCTCTTTTTTGGGACCATCCTCTGTAAACCCTAGAGATGGTTGTGTGTGAAAATCCCAGTAGATCAGCAATTTCTGAAATACCCAGACCAGCCCGTCTGGCATCAACAACCATGCCACGTTCAAAGTCACTTAAATCACCTTTCTTCCAGATTCTGATGCTTGGTTTCAACTTCAGCAGGTCGTCTTGACCATGTCTACATGCCTAAATGCATTGACCTGCTGCCACGTCATTGGCTGATTAGCTATTTGTGTTACTAAGCAGTTGAACAGGTGTACCTTATGAAGTGGTCCTTGAGTGTATACGGGAGTGATTGGCATTCACCTGCCCACAGAGTCTCCAGCAGTGCTGTTGTTTACCTAAGTGTTTGTATGCCACTCATCCTCCGACAGATTAATATTCAGTTCTGCTTCTCATTTCAATTTCACATAAAAGTATTCCTTCTATTACATTTTGTTAACTGTTACACAGTTTGATGACTATTTTGGAGGGGTTTAGTTTAAATGCACCTGTCAATAGTTTTATCAAAACATTACCGTCCTCTGAAATTCTTTTTAAATTTCTATATTATGTTTTCAGCACCTTGCCAAGACTGAGCCAGGTGGAGTGGTAGCTATTCTGCATTATCTAAATTTCTATATTATAAAAGTGTGTCAGCTGAAAATATCTAAACAAGTTATTTTTTTTAGATTAAATTCTGTTTTAAATTTTCTAGACGTTTTAAAAATGTTCCTCTCTACAATTGTGCACATAGCTGTGATTCCTTTTCCACTGCACCTTCTGAATGTGTTATCTGTCTGTCCAAGTCTGAACCTGTGGGCCAGATCAAAAGTTTCCTGTCCCCTCCCAATCTGTAGGTATTTTTTCCACAATATCATTCCAAATTTTCAGTGTCTCTTCTAAATTTAAATTTGCACTCTTTTCCTCTGTGTAGTCTTTTCCTCCTCATTGTGTTTTTCTTGGCTGCTTACCATTGTCTCCCTGGCACTAAGCTGCTAGCACTGTTTGAATGTTTAGAAAGGAGGTGCAGTTCGACACACACTTGCTGTGGGAATTTCAAAATCAAGGCCAATCTTAAAGATGACATTACATACCAATAATTTCACCTCACATCAATAAATTATCAAACATTGAATTGTTGATCAATGAATCAATATATCAATACAGACAGATGTATCGTTACACACCAAGTGTGTGTGCTGCTTCAACTTTGTGGAACCTTCTGTAAAACCAGATTTAAAATTTAGTTACTCTGGGAATTTAAATCATTGCTGCAGAAACTGACTGCCGATGTTTTGGAATATATCAATATATTGGAGTATAATTTTTGTGGTTTTAGAGTGTGTATGGGTTGTTGTAAAGTTGCCGTTTATTATTTTCCTAGGACATAATCTTTGATATGCTTGGTAATAGACCTTTGTTCATCACTTTACAATTGCATCTGTTTTTTTTGCGTTTAATTGTAATTTTTGTGTTATCGTTTTTATGTCTGCAAGTCATTGTTGCAGCACATTACCCGAATTTCATTATGTTTATGTGTTCCTGTATTTTGTTTGCTTTTGTTTGTTATCTCAGTTTGCAGCGCTTTTTTGCGTGCAACTGAGTGTGTTTTGTAACGTTGCATGTGTTGTCCTAAGTTGCAATGCCTTTATAGCTCTAAAGGTGACACACTGAAGTGGGGCTTTTCCTGGTTAAATCAAGGTTAAATAAAATAAAAATAAAAATGTATCTTTAGAGTTTCAGTCAAATATACTCACTCCGACACGTCCAAATTCACAGGCGAGGTCCAAGGGTGTTTTCCCAGCTGAGTCTGAGATACACGGGTTGGACTGGTGTTGTAGCAACATCTCCGACTGTAACACACACGCACACACACACACACACACACACACACACACACACACACACACACACACACACACACACACACACACAAATCTTACTGGCACTTCTGAATTTCCTCGCTTGTAGCAATCACAAATCACGCATGCATCATCAGGCACACAAAACAGATAAACACACCTCACATAAACACACACGGCTACTGTAGCTACACACCAAAACACACACACAAACACCTCCAGTACACACACACACACACAGTTACCCCGTCATAGTGCCCGTGCTGAGCTGATAGGTGGAGAGGGATCTGTCCTTCATCTGACTGCCCGTTGACTGACGAGCCTGCCTTCAGCAGCATTTTCATTGGTTCAGTCTTCCCCTGCCATGCAGCGTAATGCAGAGGACGCATCCCTACACAAGACACACACACGCACACACACGACAATGACAGCACAATAAAACACGGACGTACAAGACCCCACAAGGACATGCACACAGATACAAGAAAATGAGAATATAAAGACACTTGAATGCATGCGAACACACACACACTATTGTTATTTTTATGGACAGAGCAGCGGCCATCCAGCAGGCAAAAACACCTTCTACAGTAGAATCACTAAACTCAATTATCAACTCACTAATTTACTTCATTGAGTTTATGATGCTTTAAAAACCAATTAAACCCTCAGTGTTGCCACTGAGCTTGAAAACTGAAGCAATTAGTTGACTGACGGAAAATTAATCAGCAAATTGATTCTTGACTGTTTAAAGCAAAACTTCACTAGTTTCTTAAGTGTGACATTTTTTGTTTTTCTTTACCTTTAATGTTTCTATGAGAGTAAATATCTTTAGGTTTTGAACAAAATAAGACAATTTTGGATGACACCATGGGACTTGGTAACTAGTGTTGCTAATTTCTGGCAATCTGTAGACCAACCGATGGATGGATTACTCAGGAAAACAACCCGTAGATGAATTAATAATGACAATAATAGTTAGTTTCAGCCTTAACATGGATGCAAACATTTCTGTAATGTGATTTACAGGCACAGACTCTCAGTGCCCCTCCTGGAAATACAGTCTTATTGTTGCTGACATGCTTGTGACCCTTTGTGACTGTCAGAGTATTGTTTGTGCAAGCGTCAAACTCATGGGACATTGATGACAAACTGCTCTTAGACAAAGGGGCAAGACAAGAAATCCCCTATAAGTGACTGAACATGACCTCCGAGAACCTTGCAGGAAACTGGACATTCCAGCCTGTGCGTGAAATGCAAGGTGATGCAAAGTCCAGCTGAGCACAGCACAAAATCCACCACAGAGTCATTACCAGTGCCTCTAACCAGAAGACATTAAACGCCAATTTGTAGTAGTGGCTGTAAGGAGCAGTGAGCATGCTTCTCATGGCAGCAACCCAAGACCCCCAGTCTTAATACCAGCGATGAGCCACATCGTCAAGCTGAATAAAGAGGCCCTCCAGGCCTGGCTGGCATGAGGGAGTCCTGACTCAGAAGAGAGGTGCTGGCAGGATAAAGAGACACAGCAGCTGTAGGAGTTACAGAAGCTACAGCCTGAGCATATGAAGACATGTTATGGAAAATGACTCTCAGGTAGCCTCAAAGAGCGTCTAGAAAGTGTTCTGGTAATTTAAAAAGAGTAGACAGGACTTTACCCTGTGCAGGGGAAAAAAGACACTGGACTGTTTTTGAAGATGGAGGAAGCTCAGGAATGTCTTGACATAATGGACACTGTCTCGATTCAGGAGGTTCATTGAAGGATTGTTGGAAGAGATATGAGCCTATTTCCGTTCCACTGGTCAATGGGGTAGTTCATCCTTAAATTCTGAAGGCTCAGTTGTTAAGATATTGTGATTCATGTGTCCCATGTGAATGTCTGGAATGGTGTTTTATTTGGCAGGCAGCAGTGGCCATGAAACTCTGTACTAGCAGTGAACCGTCTTTTTATTTTTGCACCAATAAGGATAATAAAGTTCTGACAGAAATTTGATAACCACAACTGAATGAGTTCTCTGATTTTGGAAATACCCTCAAATGTGTTCCCAGGATGATCCTGGCAGAGCTGCTTGCCTTCTTTTCCGTTTATTATTTCTTTTTGGGCAGGATGTCAAGTTCTGAAGCCCAGGCCTGCAGGATGTTCAGGTCAGCGGCCTTAGTGTGGCATTTTGCCCAAGAACATTTAGTAGATGGGTATGATGAGGTTTGGATCCTAAACCTGCAATTACGGATTTCTTGGCTTTTTGGAAGCGGCAGAAACAAGCTGTGAAACAACACTGCAGGCTGTTCTCATGCACTGTTTGTACATATACCTACAAAACCTAATGCACCAGCATTTGTATATCGTCCACGTGATCGTGAGACAATAATGCATATATGAGTCATGTAATCAAGAAGGCTACTCTCATATAACCAATGCATTTAACAATAGTAAAGAAGGAAGTAGTATAAAGACAGAAACTCTGCGTAAGGAGGCAGGTATAAATAAGCAAAGGATTTAACCCCAGGAGACCACGGTTCCTGTCCTATGTGAAACCAAGCGAACTTCGAGTTATTTAAAGGTACGTCACTTTTTCCTAAACCCAACCTATGTAACTTTACTTCCCTGACGTGACTTTACTTTCTTAAACCTAACCTTTGTAACTTGACTTTGCTAAACCCAACCTACGTAACTTTATTTTCCTAAACCGTACCAATGTAACTACTGTCTTATACCTAATCTAAGTAACTTTATTTTTTTAAACCTAACCTTCGTAACTTGACTTTGCTAAACCCAACCCACATAACTTTACTTCCCTAACGTAACTTTACTTTCTTAAACCTAACCTTAATTAAATGTTCTTGTTAAAAAGTGTGCCACATCAATATAATGTTAATTCCTTGCTCCTCAAAATGCTTCATAAAAACTTTAGGTATGTCCATAACTTTTGTTGTTTGACACATTGGTTTTAAGCAGCGGAGTTCCTCCCTTACATATCTTGCTATGACTGCCAAACGAAGTGCAATGCTTAAGTTGCAAACCTTCCATTTGTGTGTGTGTGTGTGTCTCTGTCTGTCTGTCCCTTTGTATTATTCTATGTCCCCTCTCTAGATTTAGGTGCGGGTCCACAAACTCTTCATGAGTTATTCTTTTTCCCTGGCCAGCAGTTTGTGGAGTTTGAGTCATGGGGTGGATAATTGGTCAGTCGATTTGATCAGAACTGATCAGTTCAAGTTCAGTGGATGAGAGGAGCAGCTGCTGCAGCAACTGAAAGCAAACTTTTAGACCAGTGCAACGAACAGATAAGTTTCACTTTCACTGCCAGTTTCACCTGGCGTTCTGCTGCTCTGTCTGTGCCCAGAGGCCACGTACAATGAATAACCTAACAAAAGGCTATATATATATTCCAATAGAGCTCGTAATGAATGATCCAGCTACAAAAATAGAAAATCAATACATGGCAGTGACAGGCTGCCACAAATGAATGTGTGGGCAACCTTGCACTTAAACATTTAAAAAAGACTGTTGCATACCTAATGCTAGTGTGTCATTTGTTAAGCAACGTGTGCCAATGGTGGCACGCATGCTCAAGGTTGCTGATCCCTGTGCAAATTTATTAGATATCATACAATCCCTTATATGAGGATACGTTAAACATTGTCATACTTAAGTTAATGAGGCAGACTAGTTTGCAAATAGTCACACAGCCAGCAGACACAGAGCAACATAAAGATCCATTTGGAGTTATGTTTTCAGTATTCACTCTTCTTTTTGTTCTGTTTTGGTCTCCACCAACTCCTGAAGGAAATATCTGGCTCAAGAAAAGCTGTCCAGTCCTGTCCGTGAGCTCGGTAGGCACTGGACGAAGGATTTAAGGATTCCCTACCACCTTCACAGACACAGTTAAGGAGGTGGGACCACCTAATAAGGATGCCTGCCAGTTGTATACCTCCATTTAGATTCATACTGGGCATGACTGAGCTGACTGGGAGTGTGGAGACAGTAGGCCTACATCCTGGAGGGATTATACCTCCCATCTGCCCTAAGATTTCTTCTTCTTCTGGAATCTGCCAGTATGAGAAGGGAGATATTTGCTGCTCTGCTTCCACTTGGCTCACAGTCCTGCAGCCATGAAGCTCTTCTATTGTCTATTGTTTGCTGTGCACACAAATCTGTCACCTCTCATAAACACCGCATACTACACACAGAGAGATTTTTTTTTATTGCATTTCAAACAAGCTCACCTTTTATTACACAAGAGGGTATTATCAGTCACGCAGTGAAAGCCAGAATTATGTGTTTGTTTACCTGGGGTTTTTTTGTGTGTACTTGTTTTCTGGCCAGCCTTGTGTGTTTTGTGCCTGTTTCATGTTAACATACTGAGTTGTGAGGACACTTGTATTGTGTTGGGATCTGTGTGTATTTTTACCTTTATGGTCTTTAATATCCACTGCTGCCTGGGCCTCCAACAGCAGAGAGATCAGCTCCTTGTTACCACTCAGAGCAGCATGGTGCAGCGGTGCCAACCTTCACACAGACACAGATTATGTTTAAAAATACACATATTCGTATACGTAGTGTAAAACCAGTGCATAACTTTGCTGAAATAATCTTCAGCGTAGAGCAGCTCCGCCCCTCAGCTCTGTGTGAGCGACGGGAGGGGGCAAATGACCTACTTCCATTAATAAGCAATCTCTCTACCCCGGAGCCAAGCGTACACACAGCGAGGCCTCTGTGTGTGTGTGTGTGTGTGTGTGTGTGTGTCTAATGGATCCCTGGTGAATATAAGGGCCGGGCCCTGGAGTCAAATCAACGAATCATCAGTCATTACACAAGGAGTTGAGTCCAATTATCTGATTCCAATCAACACAATAAAAAGATCTTTGTTATCTGATGGAGCCAAATGAAACACAATCGCAAACCAAGCATGTGCACATAAAAAGCTTAACCACTCGTGAGTCTAAATATAGCCAAAATCCATAGTTGTACATTCAGAGCTGATAAGGGAGAATTTCTGAGCAAATTAACGGCTGGGAAATCTTGGCTGTCCTTTAAAGGGACAGTTCATGGACAGATTTTTCTCTCTCACCTGTGGTGCTATTTATCTGTCTAGATTGTTCTGTTAAGAGTTACTGAGTGTTGGAGATATCGGCCGTAGAGGTGTCTGCCTTCTCTCTTGACTTGTGGTCCTCAAAAAAAAACAAAAAAACAAACTCAACAGCAATGTCTTTTTCCAGAAATCATGACCAGGTAATTCAAGATAATCCACAGACCTTTTTGTGAGCAGTTTCAAGTGGGAACTATTTTCTTTCTACCTAACTACGCCCCAACTGTAGCACTGTGCAGAAAGAAGGGTGCATCTACTAATGGACAACAGACGAGAAGCAATATTCATGGCGTCCTCCTTGGCTGAGCTGTAACGTTAGCTAGCTCAGTGGTGCTAGCTGAGCAGCGTTATTCTGGATCCCACTGCTTTTCGTGACAAGTCCCACCCAACTGTGCTGTGACTGGCTAGCACTGGCCCTAATCATAACCTCTCTGCCCTTACCCTAACATTCTGAAATTTCACTGGTCTTCGTGACGAGCACTAGCCAATCACAGCACAGAAGAGCAGCACCAAGCAAAGCAGTGCTGCTGCCCTATCAGCACTAAGCTAGGGTAACGTGAGGGTTCAATGTGTGGTGGTTGGGTCACTATTGCTGGGAGTACACAGCACTCCCCACTTCAGCAGCCTCACAACAACCACATTTCCAGGTTACACTTCCTTGTTATAGGTCGCATGTCTCTTCATTGACCAATCAGAGGCTGGAAGGACTTAGTTTAAGGTAAATGTGTGGGAGAATTACTGAGGCAGATTATTTAACTGTTTTTAACAATGCTGCTGTGAATATTCATGTAAATTATAATTGTGTACATAAATATGTAAATAGTTAACTGTACAAACACTGTAAATGTATCTTTTTAGTAAATTATTAAAACGCATGAATGAACTTAACTTGTAAACCTTACACTAGCTAATGTTACTGCTCATCCGAGGAGGATGCGATTAATGTTTACATCGCGTGCTGACACGAGCACAAGCCTCTCGTCCATGAGTAGATGCACGCTTCCTTCTGTTCAGTGATGTTGGCCGGTGTAGTTCAGTAGAAAGAAAGTAGTTTCTACATAAAACTGCTCACAACAAGGGTCATGATTTCTGGAAAGAGGCATTTTGATTGCCTTTTTTTCCCCGATGTATTTTTTGGCACTTTGAGCACTACAAGCTGAGTGCCATCTAGTTCCATTATATTGGAGAGGGCAAACATCTCTACGGCTGATATCTCCAAAACTCAGTGACTCACACCAAAACAATCTAGACTGATAAATAGCACTACAGGTAAGAGGAAAAATATGTATTCTTGATTCCAGGGTGAAATGTGCCTTTAAGGTAATTACAGACTTTAGATAGGAGCTCTTCAGCTGGCTGCATGAGCTGAAGATAATGTGTAAAACGATACGCTTGATAGTATATTGATCTCAGAAAGAGATTATTTCCTGTCAGTCAGATGATCAAACCATATCTGTCAGCTACAGAGTGAAGGCTCACAGTTGGTAGGAACCACGGGGTCCTGGAGTACATCTGTACATCACGTCAGCAAGGTGAAAAGTAAAACCACTGGAGGTCGGCACAAACAAGATTTTCAGGGGGTATTAAGTTAATCTTTAAAATTGATATGGGAAACAGTTTCTTATTTACACATCCAGCAGTTATGGAGCAACATTATCATTCATTTTGAGTCACATTTGTGTCCACCTGGTGAATATAAGTCCAGTATTCACTCTCTTTTAGCTCTGTTTTTGATCTCCACCAACTCCTGAGGGAAATATCTGCCTCTTAAGCTGCTAAATGCTCCACAGAGTTCATCAGCTATTCACTAACAGCATCTATCTGCTGTTTGATGCTGAGCAGGGAGTTTACAGTGGGTTATTAGAGCTTTTTGTTTTTAACTACTGCAGCTGAAAACAACACAATGAGAGCAGTGAGAGTAAACCAAAACAGAAATGGGTGATAATTCTCTGCTGGTTCATCAATACGAGCGACCCCTTTCACATGGTCACATTGTTCTCACATTGTCATCTAGTCCAGTGTATGAAATCATTGATTACAGGCACATTTTGTGATCCCCGGGGGGGATGACCTCCAAGTTAGGACCAAATGCCCTAAATACTGTTTTCAACAGGTCCCATTGTACCACAACACCAAAATGCATTCATGTTTTGTACAGTTGAAACATATTTTGAATCTGATTAAAAATCTAATCTGAGCAAATCTAATAGAGCTGCAGTGATTAATAGATTAGTCAGCCTGGTCTGTCTCCCAGGGCGTCAAAATACGCCGCTTTGGCAGTGGTCCCAGCGTTACTATAATGATGCCGGAGACACTGTTTAACATCTGTGTGAGATGCACCAGGCTTTCCACCAACTGCCATCCGCGTCATTATTAGACGCGCAGAGCAGAGGATGTAGCTTAAAGAGCATGAGAGTCCGCTCAGGGTGGGAGGAAGATAGGTCCGGCGAACTCTGGGTTTTGACCCAGGAGACCGGTGTCTGAGACCAACCAACACTGACATTGGTTGGAGCATTTGTGCCCCTCAAGGACATGTGGTTTTTTTGCAGTGTCTGCGGTCTTTTCCAGACCATAACCAAGTAGTTTTATTGTCTAAACCTAACCGCCGACTCCCTCTTGCCACTGACCCATTCTGCATCACAACACAAAAGTCTGCCCCCTGGCATCAGGGCTTCTGCCCAGGCGGCAAAATATGACAAGTAGATATGAGATCATGTTGGATTAGTTGTCAACTATTAAATTAATTGCCAACAAATTTGATAATCGATCAGTTAGTTTGAGAAACTTTTTAAGAATTTTTTTTCTGATTCTAGCTTCTGAAATGTGAATAATTTCTGGTTTCCTCACTCCTCTATGACTGTGAACTGAATATCTTTTTGGATTTTGGACAAAACAAGACATCTGAGGACATCATCTTGGGCTTTAGGAAACACTGATCAACATTTTCCATAATTTTCTGATATTTATAGATCAAAAAACTAATTGATTTATCGAGGAAGTAACCAACAGATTTAGCCCAGTGACCAAAAAAAAAAAAAGTTGGCATTGTATGTTTCTGCCAACCGTGGATATGTTAAACTTTTACATACTTCATCACATGAACATTTCTAAAGTGACATAGTATATAAGCTGGCTTTGTCATCACAACAACAAAACTGGTTGTTTTTTCCCTGTTGTGTTTGCGGCGGCTTTTTAGCCACCAAACATGGAAGTTTACTGTATTTCCAGCCGGGATAGTCCCATGAAAAGTGGTTGCTTTTACTGGAGCCCTGTCTCACTCCAAAGTCATCGAAATCCGGCGCTTGGGCAGTGACCTACGGTGTCAAAAACCAATGAAAAAAGGCGTCCTTTAATGTTGCCATGATAGACAGCCAGTTGCCATTATAGTTTAACTGTGCCCAGCAGTGTCAGGGGGAAACGTGGTGGGACAACGATGAAAGTTAAGGCGGCGAAAGTCCGACTGGGGCAGGAGGGAGGGATGGTGGATGGGTCCAACAAATACTTCCTTTCACCTGAGAGAGCGGTGTTTGTGTCCCGTAAGATTCTAAAGCCAAATCCTGTTCTTTTATCCTTAACTTAACCACATGCTTTTGTTGGCTAAATACAACCATGTGTGTTTGTTGTTGGAGGAAAAAAAAGGTCAGTTCACGGGGTGTACAGATGCAGTGGGTTTATTTTGAAAGAGACTGCATGTAAACAGTAAATGTCCTGTGAAAATGGAAGTGTACTTTGAAAGAAGACAATGCATAAAATGTAACAGGCAGAACTTGACACAGCATCCCAGAACGTCAACAACCAACGCACTAAGGTACCTTGCACGTTGTATGTGGATGTGGAAAGTCTATGACCAAACGTCAATATGTGACGAGTCAGAGTGAGAATGTGTTGATTACTGAGGCAATGCTGTGTCTTCCAGCAGTTTTTTAGCCAAGAAAACGGTTATTTAAGCCAAAACTTTTCCAAACCATAACCAAATGGTTTTTGTGCCTAAACCTAACCACACGTTAACCACAGTGTTGTTGAAACGTAAAGCTTTAACACATGCGTTATATAATCATGTACAAATGTAACATATCCATGGTTTGCAGCAACATTTACTCTGACGATTGGGTTGAGACATTAATGAAAATAATCTCGAGTTGCAGCCGTACTATGTAGCCACGATGCAATGTCACAAATAACACACTCACGAAACATGTTATAACATGAAATGATGTCAAAAGACAGAAAAGAAGGAAACAATGAAGGAAACAAGGAAACAGGAGGTGGGGAAAAACCGAAGATGAGGGAAACAAACCTAAAAAAAGACGATGCCATGTGGAACAATAGAACAATAGCATAGAGAACATGAATTATAGGAGCTGTAGTCCCTCACCCATCTGCATCCTGGATGTTGACGTTCACTCGCTTTGCTGCTCCGAGAAGCTCTGAAAAAGAGGAAGGAGAATGAGAGAGGAAAACTCATTACAAAAACAGTCAAAATTTTAATCTATTCAGAATTTAGTGATTAATGTATTCTCTCTCCTTGTACATATTATCATAATTTCTTCCCTGCAGGTAGAGTCGACAGCTACACTTTTATACCTGCGAGCCCTCTAAAACAAAAGTTCCCACACAACAACAAGCAGCCGCAGATGTCAGAGAAGTGACGAGGAAAAGACGACGAAGGAAAAAAAAAAACAAAAGCTCCTTTTTTGACCCTGTAAATTGGAGGTATATTCAAAAAGTTACTGAGTCTGAGTTACATGAAAAATCTGCAGTTTGCGTGTTGTAGTATAGTCTTGTTTTCCCCAGTGTGACTAACATAAACCAACCTGTTTCATCCAGGAGCATGAGTAACTTTGATTTGGTTGTTGTTTAGTGTTAATCCTTATTTAAAAGACCTGTCAATCAGTTTAAGAGACACCAAGTTCCTATCATGAGTGCAGACATTTCAGAGCTACCATTTTAATTTAATTTCCATGCAATAAACTACATTATCATTATGCCCCAGATGCATGTATCTTTGATGCATCTCACTAGAGCGAGGTTTATTTTGCTCTCCAGCAGTTAAAGTAAATAAACTTGAGGGAATGGTTCAATCTCATGGGAAATATGCTTTTTGCTTTCTCTCCGAGACCACTACAGTAAGTTTGTTTGTAGTATGTTTGGGTGTCTGTATATAAATGCGTCTGTGCTTGCAATTACGTGAATGTGCGTGTGTGTGTAAGCGATAACCTTGATCTTTGACTGGAGCATCACAAAGATAAGACATCACACAGCAGGAAGACGCACGCAGTTGCAAACACTCACAAAAAACCAACACACACATACACTCTGAACAGGACGCAGAAAAAGCGGCTTGTTTGTCTCTCTGCCTTTACTTTTTTTTTTTTTTTTGGTCAAACCCTCATAATCCACAGGCCGTAATCTGTAGCTGTTCTGTAATCTGGGGGAAAGCTTCTCCTTCTCTCTGCAGCTCTATCTGCACTTCATCCCTTCATCCTGCTCTCACACTCTAATTTTCCCTGTAATTTGCTAAAGAGCGCGTGCTGATTGGTAGTTCTGATGTTTCTGTTTACACTCTGGGGCTGACATCATTCTCCTGCATATGTGTGTGTGTGTGTTTGTGCACGTGTAGGTACCCCCCCTCATCTATCTTGGATTAAACATACAAATCATCCCCCACCCCCTCCCCCAGCGGATGAATCAATGAGTACAGATATCTGTGTCACCGTCAGAGAGCCACAAACTTCGGGCCACGACATCCAGCACCCATAATTATTCTACTGTGTTTTTCTCAATAGATTATCCTTCTTTTACTACATGGAGTCTGGATCCTGGCATTACCTAATAACGCCCCCTCTCTGACCCAAAACCAGGATGTATATTTAATCAAATACTCTGATGCGGCGGACTTACAGGGGGTATCACTCTGCCCTCAAACAGTTCATCCTCTTCTTTTGTTTCCGGAGCCACAGCGAACACTCTCAAAACTAATATTCATCCTGAAACTCGCACTTGGTTCATTCTCCCTAATTGGATCAGTTACTTAAAATTATAATGTATTTTCCTTCTCTGACATGAACTGTTTGTTTGAGAGCATTACCATAATGTTTCTCTGATGGTGTCCTTGGACCAGGGTTCATTTCATTTCTATTTTTTTATGATAATTTTAGGCAAAACACTGCAACTGAGCCCCGGTTACCATAGTAACCCCTCGACGTGCCATTCTCACAGACTGTCAATCACTTGGCACTGGGATTACTATGATATTATTTTGCAGCCATCTCCCTCAAATTGTAGCTATTCAAGAGTTTATTTGACACGAAATCATGTTTTAATTTGAAACCCTTCTCAATCTGAATAACAGAGCAGCGCCAACAAGCTGCTGGCAAGGCAACCTTCAGTGTTACAGCGCAGATTCCCAAACCTCCGGAGAGGTGAAGTGGAGGGTTTCTCAAGGGTTCTCATTACCAGAAATGTTCCGAAGTCCAGTTTTCATCCCCTCTGACTTCCGCCTGTCAACATGCATTTAGAGTTTGAGCGTAATATGTAGCCTAAAACAAATGCCATCGCTGACTCTGTTCTCTCTCTGTTTCCAGACGATTGCACACATATGTTAAAGTGACCGGACTCAGGGTCACAATATGCTAATAGTGCAGGAACTGTATCACACTTTCATCATGAGCGAAAAATGACAAGACAATGTGACAAGAGCACCAAATGGGCCACGATCAGACAAACAATATGCAGACGTGTGTTGTAATATAATGCAATGTTATAATATTTCACATTTTGTGATTCTCTGATCGTACTTTTTATCACTACATGTTAAAGGAAATTGAGTATTTAATAATTACTGCTGCAAATGTTAAAGCTGTATTACCTAAAATGTTTCTGTTTTGTTATTTGAGGTGCTGCTTTACTTGTGATGATGACGTCATCACCAACAGCTCTCAGTTCATTAGTCTGTCCAGACAGTAAGAATGAAACTTAACCTGTAATGTTTCTTTCTTTTCATAATAAACCTTTTGAAATGGAGTTTTAAAGGTGGAAACCAAAGGTGGAGATTTACTACGCATCACACTCATTGCTTTCACACAGACTTTAACTGTAGTGCCACTACAAGTGCCAAATATTATGCTGCACTTTTCAGAGCATACCAGAAATGACACAATTTTGAGCATGACAGAGACCTCTGGAGATAAAACAGTGGCTGCACAGTGACAGTCTAGTGTTCATTATAGCCTAATGGCTTTACCAACAGCAACAGTCAGAAATATATGATTAACGGTAAATGGATCTGCACTTGTATAGCGCCTTTCTAGTCATTCGACCACTCAAAGTGCTTTTTACACTACGAGTCACATTCACACATTCATGCCACCTGCTACTCAGTTTCTAAACACACTCACACACTAATGGAACAGCCATCAGGAGCAATCTGGGATTCAGTATCTTGCTCAGGGATACTTCTACATGCAGACTGGAAAAGCCAGGAATCAAACCGCAGATCTTCTGATTGGTGGACACCTCGCTCTGCCTCCGAGCCACAGCTGCCACTTTTGATTTTTGCTGTAGCAGCAGGAGTTTGTTAGATCCTAAATTTTAAAAGATTTTAGCAGTCATTCATCTGTTTCTCAAAGATCAAAAACAAAATATGATATGATGATAATAACCAACCCTTCTGCTGCATTTCTATCTATGTGGTTAACTTTTGAGGAAGGAAACAGTTACGGTGGTTAGCATTGTCGCCTCAGGGTGGGGGAGCCCCTCTGTGCAGAGTTTGCATGTTCTGCCCGTGTCAGCGGGGGTTTTCTGTGGGTACTCCAGCTTCCTCCCACAGTCCAAAGACATGCAAGTTAGTTGGTGACTCTGACATGCTTGTGGGTGTGAATGTGAGTGTGAATGGTTGTCTGTCCCTATGTATCAGCCCTGTGATAGTCTGGAGACCTGTCCAGGATGTACCCTGCCTCTCGCCCAATGTCAGCTGGGATAGGCTCCAGCCCCCCTTGACCCCTAACACTATAAACGGTTAAAGAAAATGAATAAATGAATCCATCCATCCATTTTCTAACCGCTTATCCTCTTGAGGGTCGCGGGGGGTTAGAGCCTATCCCGGCTGACATTGGGCGAGAGATGGAGTACACCCTGGACAGGTCGCCAGACTATCACAGGGCTGACACATAGAGCTGATTATAATTTACCAAACCCAAATTGTTCGTATCGTGGGGTGTTGCAAACCACGGATATGTTACATTTGTACATTTTTTGGTAGCTGATATGTTGAAACTTTCTGTCTCTCAGCGACACTGTGGTGACGGCGTAGGCACAAAAATCACCTTGTCATGATTTGGCTTAAAACACCCACATTTGGTGGCAAAAAAGCAAAGACAGGTCATAAAACACCCAGGTTTGGTGCCACAAATAGGTTGGTTGGTTGGTTTCTAACACTGGTCTGCTGTGGTCTGCAGCTTGGCAGGTGTCTTAGTCAGCATATATATTATGTCACTTGGAATTTTTGATATGATAGGCTACATATGAAATATGCAAATGTGACATATTTGTGGTTTGCAGAAACATAAAATACAAACCTTTTTATGTGGGAACAGGGCTGAATTTCCCTGAGCCTAAATTGACATACTAATAACAGCCCATAACTGTTGAGAGAAGCTGGTACCGCAACATTTTTGAACAGTGATTCAAACTATTAATGATTTTTTAAAATAGTTGCAAATTCATACAGCTCCATGGTTACAATATACTTTACGTGTTGGACTGCCCTCGTGCATTTTAGTTTAGTTAAGTTCAAAGTCAGAGTACAGTATTAGAGGAGGTGATCAACACCTCATGTACAACACCTGTTGTTCTCAACAGAGTTTAGATACAGTTGTTTACTTGATGTAATGTGAATACCAGATGATAGGACAGATTTGCTCAAGCGGGGAGAGAGAGTGGGCATGGCATGCAGCGAAGGCCTTAGGTTGGAATCGAATCCGCAGCTGCTGTGGCAAGGACACAGCCTTTCTACATGGGGAGCCTGCTGTACCAGGTGAGCTGGTGGGAGCCCTGGAATACCAGGTCTTAATGCTTTTTGAACCACAATTGGCTGTGTCGAAAAACGGTCAGTGTTATGTCACTTCCTGATCGTCGATAGGGGCAGATACATTGTACAAATTACTTAGTGCCCATTTTAGTTGCTTGCTCCAGCATAAAAGAGATACAATTATGATAAGGATGCTCTCATATCTCTAAGATAAAGAGCTTTATTGCAACTGAGCCAAAGATAAGGAAACCATTACCAAATGGTTTAGAAATATGCCTTACTTTGTGGAAGCTGCCATTTGCTTTTTATGTCATCTATTTTAAAGTGTACCAGAGACTCAGCATCCCTCTGTGTGAACTGATCCATTAAAACTTTAAAAAATAAACTTTGATCAACAAAATCAGTGCGTCCCTTGATTGCAGCGAGACTATCAAATTAAAGGGACAGTGTGTAGAATTTACAGGGATCTATTGGCAGAAATGGTATATAATATTCATAACTATGTCTTCTTTAGTGTGTACTCACCTGAAAGTAAGAACTGCTGTGTTCTTGTTACCTTAGAACATACTTATCTACATGCAGAGCAAGTCCTCTTCCCACAGTCTGCCATACTGTAGCCCACAACGAACAAACACGCACGCCACCGTAGTTCTACGCCACTAAATCCTACACAGTGGACCTTTAAAGCACAAGTCTGATATTCTATATTTTTCTTACTGTCAACAAAACCAGTGAACACACCAAAACAATGAACTGATCCCTCTAATAAAAATAAAGCCAGCATTATTCTTAAAGATATACCATACAGAATTTACACAAAAAAACAATGTATAGACTGAAGTAATATCACTTATGGCCCACTCTCAGTGTGAGACGGTGTATTTTTCTGCAGAGACTCTGCCCTCTGTCTGTATTTTCTTATTTTCTGTGGCCAGGACATTCATTTGGCATGTACCCCCACAGCGCTCAGGTGAGACTGGGACTTTAAAATGAGGTAGTGACCAGGTGCCAGACCGTAAGCAGCAGCCATCCAAGAGACACATTAGCAGAAAAAACGCACATATAGCGAGGCAAAACACCAAACGAGATTAAATCTGAGGTTGGCTGTTACTTTCACTTTCACTGGCGAGCATGTTTAAAGACAGCAACCAGCAATCCTGCATAGTGTACCTCCAAAGAAAAAGCCTGAAATTTTGGAGGACACAGAAACAAAAGTATAGAAAAGTACTTTTAGGGGGTTATGGGCCAGATTCTTTCTTGGACAGTAGCAGTTTTCAGGCAGCTAGAGACTCCAGGAAGCTGCAGCTCCCACCAAGCAAATGGTCCTTTTTATACAATGTGATTTTTGTACGGATTAAATAAGTGAGATACAATGTGTTAATGTAATTAATGAGCTGAGAAATTGTGTTTGCTAGATTTGATTACTTCTGGATTTATTTCAGTGCATTACCAAGAGAATATGCAGTACCACTAACAGGCAGAGCTTTGTGTTTCGATGTTCCTTTTTTCTCCTGTAGAGGTGCTCCTGCTGAATTATTAATTAGTATTGTCACGTATTTCTGACATATTTTGACCCTATTTTGGGATGTGCAGTATTTTTGACAGTATTGCTGCTGCATATCTGCCCTATTTTGAAAGTATTTTGATTGAAACTCTGCGATTTTGAGGGGCATAAACATAGATTACATTTTTGCACAGATTTCCTAAAAGCCAACATCTTTTGTAAACTTTTATATAGTGTTTGATGTAGTATTTAATATGGTACATGAATGGTATTTGAAGTTTTGTGCTGTGTAATTGACCCTTTGCTAAGTCCTACCCCTGGACGCAGACTGGCCAATCTTAACGTAGCATTGGGCCGGCTCAGACCAGGGTCCGACAACAACACAGCTGTGCTCCATTGACTCTAATGCAGTCGTTTCAGATTTCCTTCATTTTCAGGCTGGTTTTGTGGATTTGGAGCTAAATGTTGTGCCTGGGGCACGTCGTGTCTTAATGATACTCGTTACCTGGAGAGGTTGGAAAAAGATATACGTTTCTTCCCTGTTCCAAAACCAAAATCAAACCCTGAAAAGTGTAGGGTTAGCTAGCTAGCTACTGAAGATATAGCCTACTGAATGTGTGCACATGCTGCTTTTGCTTTGTAATGATTATAACAGTGAAACAAAGACCGACCCTGCTGTACAGGAACCAGTGAAGGGAAGCAGGGACACTTTGCTGATATTCAACCAGCTGTGTGTCATCAGATATATGTTGTTGACTTCCCCCAGAGATCCTTGCCCATCTGGCGGCAGAGGTTCAGGTGCTGGCAGCAGCACAGGGGTGAAGCCAAACAGTTCATCTGCACACACTGCGATGCCACACAGCTGGTTCAATATCAGCAAAGTTTTCCTTTATATTCATTGTCTTCTGTGTTGATCAGCAGTGATGTGGTGGTTCACTTTTACACTGTGATCTGTAGCCTATAGTTGGGCTTTAGCTTCTAACTATCTTTGTCTTTTGAACCTGTTGTTGCTGCTGAGTCAGTTTGACATCCTGGATATATCCTTCAAACACAGACTGTAGACCCCTCTGTCTGCTTCTCTCTGGAATCACTGCTTCATTTTTCCAAAAATATGATCATATTTCTTCAGAGAGTGCAGTTAGTTACAGTGTGGGCTCCATGCTTACTCCGAAAGGGGCGGGGCTTAGTGAAAGGCCGGCTGCTGGTAAGCAGATTTGGATAACCTCAGACCAAACCAGGCTAGCTGTTTCCACCTATTTCCAGTCTTTATGCTAAGCTAAGAGAAGCTGCTAGCTCCAGCTGCATATGTATCATACAGACTTGACATTGATCTTCTCGTCTAATCTATGTCAATCTGTTGCTCATTATTTGAAGATGAAGCTCTACTGTCCCACAGTGACCAAGAAGAACGTAAAATGGCCTTACATCATCCTGTCATTGCTTCAGCTCCTACATCACCCTTCACCAAGTTTTGTCATTTTGACAGAGCAAACAACCACTACAGTAACTCCTCTCACCTGCTGCTCTAAACATCATTAGCATACTGTTAATAATACAAACGCAGTCAGGCACATGACTAACACCTGATGTGTCGAGTGTGTTTCTGTGCATGCCTGACTGTAGTTGTGTGTGTGTGTTAGAGGTGTTTGTGTGTGTGAATCTCCAGCAGAGAAACCCGACTTCCTGTTTAATTATTCAAACATAAACCTGGATTCACGCTGACACACACACACCCACACACCTTCAATAACTCACCCTTTAACCTCTCCCCATCACTTCCTGTCTCTGCACATCCCCGTATTCATATCTCACTGTTTCCCTCCTTCTGTTCTGCACTCTCACTCTTTTTCTCTCCCATTCTAGCCCTCCTCCTCACCCCTCATCTCCCTCACCCTCCACCCACCTCCCCCTTTCTCTTTGTCAGTGTGCAGTGGACTGAGCACTCAGAGCTGATCTGTTCTGGCATTTGAGGAGAAGCATTTTTCTTTTCCATGGCACTGCTGGAATGTTCAGAGACAAACACACGAGAGGAGAAGAGGAGCAGAGGAGAGGAGACCAGAGAGGAGAAGAGGAGAGGAGACCAGAGAGGAGGAGAGGAGATAAGAGGAGAGAGAAGAGGAGAGGAAAAGACAAGGGGAGAGGAGAGGGGAGGAGTAGACAAGGGGAGAGGAGGGGAAACTAGAGGAGAGGAAATGAGATTAGAGGAGACTAGAGGAGTGGAAACCAGGAGAGAGGAAAGGAAAGAGCATGACAGGGAATCAAAAGGAGGAGAGAGGGGAGGAGAGGAGATGAAAGGAAAGGAAAGAAAACAAGGGGAAAAGAAAGAAGGGGAGAGGAGAGGGGAGGAGAGGGAACAAGAGGAGAAGATGAGAGGGTGGGAAAGAAGAGGAGACAGTAAAGGATGAGAGGGGAAGAGAGGATGAGAAGAGAGGAGAGAAAACAAGAGGGGAGGAGATGAAAGAAAATAAAAGAAGCAAAGGACAGGAAACAAGAGAGGTGAGGAAGGAAACAAGAGGTGAGGAGAGGATGAGGAGGAGAGAGGATGGGAGAGGAAACGAGAAGAGAGGAGAGGAAGCAAGAGGAGAGGTGAGGTGAGAAGGGGAGCAGTGAGAGGAGCAACGGTGGCAACAGGAGAAGGAATCAGAAAGGGAGGAAAAAGGAGGAGAGAAGAAGATAGGAGACAGACTCGGAGAAGAGAAATGGAGAGGGGCCTGGTGATGAAATGGGAGAGGAGGAGAGCAGTTTCAAGGCTGTAATTGAAATCTAATTATCACCTCAAGTCCCAGCTGACTCCACGTCAAACACCCGCACTCACACACACGCACACACATGCACACATGGGGGCACCACATATGTGCACATGTCTGCACGTGTACACTTACGATCATCACATTATTACCACTAACATCTGGCATCTTCACACACCAATAATCCCCCTGTCCCGAGAGCAGTGTAGGACCTTCGTGTACTTCCACCTCACACACACACACACACACACACACACACACACACACACACACACACACACACACACCCTCTCTGGTGTGCACACATATTTCTGTGCATTCATGCAGACACACACACACACACCAAATGGTCAATGGGGGAAAATGGGTAACAAGCATCCTCCTGATTTCTAATTACATTCTGATGACTGTTCTCACACATGTGCAACGTCATCACTATCACACTCTCAACGTCATAGCACAAACACACACACACACACACACACACACACACCAACACAGTGCACCATTTAGACTAAATGGCATCACATCAGATTTAGCCTGCACTGTCCTGACCTGGTAATGACGGGTAGTGTGTGTGTGTGTGTGTGTGTGTGTGTGTGTGTGTGTGTGTGTGTGTGTGTGTGTGTGTGTGTGTGTGACAGGAGGATGGAGGGATACTGACTGGCTTTCCCTGGCCGAGGTCTCTGTAGAAGCCGCTGAGCTGTCAGCAAGTCCTCGGTCTTCACGGCCTGGAGCAGCTCCTGGTCCTTCCCCATGTCCCCTCCGTCCCGCCTCGGTCCGCTCGGTCCCGCTCTCTTCCTCTGAGCGCCCCTCTCTCCTCCGTTAATCCGCTGCTACATCCTGCCGCCGCTCCGGGCCTCCCGCTGGAGCTGAGGCGCGGAGGGATGGATGCTGCCGGGAGTGGGATGCTCCGATGCGGCCAGGAGTCCAGCGCACGTCCCGCTCTACCTCCCCCTCCACGCGGTGCTACCGACCCGCACCGACCACCGACCGACCGACCGACCGGACCTCGCTCTCTGCCGGGATGCTCTCCGGCCGCGCAGGAACACACTCGCGACAGATTCCACAGATTCTATCCGCGTGACGATTTCACCGGGTCTACGTGCGTGCCGTGCGTGAAAACGGTGGAGCTCGAGCGCCCTCCTATATGCTGGGTCAAATCCGCACCCCCCTGAAATCTCACGAGCCCTCAAACCGCAGAATAAATCACGCACGGGTCGCTGATGCTCAACGTGTGACCGCTGTCGCCGCCGCGGTGCTGGACCAGCTCGCGCCAGCTCCAGCGCGCACACACACACACACTCGCAGACACACACTCTCAGTCACATATGGCATTACATAAACACGAGCTACTTGTGCGCGCGCCACTCCAGTTGTTGTAATCCCAGTCCGCGAGTCTGCGCGCGTGCGAGCGGACAAGTCAAGAGAGGTCGTTTGACATGGTAATAATAATGTAGTCAGTCGCGTGCAGGAGGTGCACTCAGAGCGCGGGACAGTGGGAGGCAGAGTCCGGGGTCGCGCGGACCCATGAGACACTCAGCACTCACAGACACATCTATGATTTACACCACCTTTCATTGAACTACATCTGTATTACTCATTCATGTCTTACTCTGCACTGTAACTACTTGTTTATTCTCACTTTTATGTTTCTTTATTCAGATTATTTTATTTTAGGTGCTATACCAATAATGTGGCCTCACCTCTATATGTGTCACAGTGGTGATGGTTTTACGTCAACATTGTTTAAGGTTAATGAGGCAGGGATAATTTCAGGACAGGGAAAGTGTGTGTATGTGTGTGTGTCCCTGATGCAAGGCTAATTTAGACTAAAGGGGCCACTGCCAGTCAGATTTAGGACAGGAAGTGGAGCAGATGACAGAAGACTGGTACTCAATCAAAACTGTATGTGTGTGTGTGTGTGCATGCTGCAGCTGTGTTTATTTGTGTATTGACACAAAGCCTGAATCTGAATGTAATGGCAGATAGTTTGTCAGTTGAGAGTCAGATTCTGACCCTGCCAGATTAACCCGCTATGTGGACCCAGGGCTCAGATGAGCTGCGGGCCCCTGTCCAGCCTCACACACACACCAAGTTAGTTTGGTTAAAATTAGATTAAACAGGAAGTTATTTGAGAATAATAGAGTTGTATCCCAATGTTACACAACATACAAGTTGTAGGCAACTCTTCAGTATGTAGTACACTCATGCTGGATACATGATCATTTATACTATACTATACTATTCTATACTATACTATACTATACTGTACTATAAAAGATTCAGTGTGCATGTAAAGCACTAAGAGGAGCTTGATTTTAAATGTGCTGCAAGGTGTGTGTAACTGTGTGGAGAAGTTGCACAGATTTTAAATAAACTGCAAGTGGTGGTGACACAGCTCCGGAAAGATCTTGGAAAACAAAAATGCTTTAAATCTTTGGGTAAACATTTTGTTTACTCTTTGTGAGATTTATTTGGCAGCAGCTCTTACAAGTCACACTTTCACTGATGTCCAACGGCTCACTTATTGTGCAACTTCCTGTTGGTACAAAAATGAAACAATGAAATCTGTTGATTTCTTCAGCACTAACTACAAAACAGCAGAGACAGTGTTGGGCAGTAACATGTTACAGTAATACTATTACTTTCTCCAGTAAAGAGTAGTGTAACTAATTACCCTAAAACCAAACAACCTGGTACAACAGCTCCTTTTCCACCAACATTTCCAGGAAGTTTTATTTCCAGGAATTTATTTACCTGAGTAAAAGAATTCCTGGTAATCTGTGTGGTTTGTGTTTCCACCGCACCTCAAAGTTCCTGGAAAATGTATTCAAATCGGGCTGATGATGTATGGGGGAGTGGTAAAACAAACTGCACTACACCTCCAGTCCAGTTGTTGGTGAGGCGTGTGCCCTATATTTAGCTCCGCCAGCTTGTCTGCTATTCTGATTGATTTCTTTATTTCGAACATGTAATAAAAAAAAAACAAATAAAAAAAACAAACAATTAAACAAACAAACCAAAATAATAACAATAATAATAATAATAATAATAATAATAATGATAATGATAACCATAACCATAGACTCAGTCATTTTGAGTCACCGACTCGAAGTCCCGCTGAATTTCTTCCTTGACAAATACGCTCAAAAGAGCCTGGACCTCGTCGTCTGTCCACTTCTCATAGCTTCTCTTGTTTTGCTCCATTTTCCAAATGATCAAAACACAAACAAAGTGAAGCTGAAAAGTCCTACCACCCTATTAGGTACTTTTTTCAGGGAAAGTTTGGGGTTGAGGGAAAGTTTTTTCTCTGGGTAATTTCAGCGAAAACGCGCCAAGGTTTTTCAAAATGAATGATAAATGATAAAAGTTCCTGCGGTGGAAAAGGGGCTATAGGTACTTTTATTATCACATCACCACTGACTTGAAATGCAACAATCACATCAGTGGACTCATTTTCATAAACATTACGCTACGCAGACATGCCACAAAGCAGCAAGCAAGTTTGGAAGATGGAAAAGCTTACCTTAGTGGCTGGAAATATTCCCATTACTTTGATATTGTCAGGAGGAAAGACAACAAGAACACTGTTGCTGCAGGTGATCGTACTAAAACTCTCTCCACTGCGAAAACACGTCCTAAAACCTCTGCTCTGAAACATCTCGGCTACTATGACTGACAGCACAGTGAAGCTCCAGGAAATACACCCCAGCAAAAGTGAGCCCTCTTCACCTGCAGAAGTCGACTGTAGTGCTACACTGGCCTAACAACCAAAACTGGATTTTACTCGTGGGCAGCTGCAGCTAGAAAGAACTAAAGACATTCACACAGAGACACACATCAGAATTTTGGGGGATTTTTGGGATATGCAATTACCAATTTTACGAGTGTAACACAAAACTAACATAACAAATAGTGTAAGGAATTACTGTTGGCAGGGAGTGATAAATAAAGTAATATTGTTACTTTTCAAAAGAGTAATGAGTAATATATTACATTTTTAGAGTAACAGGCCCAACGCTGTATGAAAATAAGAATAATTAATTTGTATGGTAGTGTAAAATTGGGACATTGAGTTTACAGCCACCATAGCAGCTCTATGAGGCTGCAGTTAGGCACAGTGGTGCTTTGAGCTAAATGCTAACATCAGCAGGCTAACATGGCAACAGTGACAATATTCACAGGCTGGTGCTTGACAGGAATGTTAACCATAGTGACCATATTAGTTTAGCATGTTAGCATGCTAAAATTTGCTACTTAGCAGTAAAACAAAGTACAGCTGAGACTGATGAGAATGTCAGTAGTTCTGCTGGCATTTGATTATAAACGAAAGTATTGGATGAAAAAGTATAAAAGTATTTGTGAAGCAATCAGGAAAGCAAATAAATTGTGGGATAACAAAGTTGCTCTCTTATAACAGGTTAATTATGTCAAGAAAACAAAAGGTAATTTTCCTATGATGCCTTCAGTCAAATGAGTCCTGTATGTTTCAGTAAACCTGTTGATATTGTTAAATAAAATGTGATCAGGTTTTGTACCTTGTCCACTTTTGTGTCAGGATCGGCTGTAGAATGACTCGGCAGATATGGCTGCCATCTTGTTTTTACATGGATGAATGTATTTTGTTTTTGCTACCACTAGATGCTACATAAAACTCCATCGATGAACATATGAGGACAACAGGTCTAAGTTAAGCAGAATGAAGTATGAGGTGCCGCAAACACAAAATAAAATGTCCTCTTATGGAGGACGCAGGGCCGGTGTAGGTTAAGACTTTAATATTAGCTAACAGTTATTTGTTTTTGGCCACATAATGAATTGAAGTCTAATATTCCATCTTCTTTTACTCTGTTTTAAACAGAAGCCACGAGCTGCTGTGGTTGCAATTGTTCTTTTAATCCCGTTATCTCGAGATCGTAAGTTAATTATCTTGTTGTTTCAGGACAAAAGAGACATTTTCCGGTCATAGTGGGTTAATTATCTCATTATCTTGAGAAAACAATAGGTCGTTTTCTCTAGATAATTGGACAAATACCTCATGTTCATGAGAAAGCAACAGGTTGATCACAAAATTAGAGCTTGTAGTCCACATGGCTTGTAATCCAGATAATCTGCACGTCTCGTACAGTGTTCAGTTACTTCACTGCTGGAAAGATGAACTTAAAACTAGGCTGTCTATGCAGTAGAAAGACACAAATACTTTTGACATTGTTGCTTTATGACTAGAGAAAATAGAGAAAAAGGACTGTGGCATTTGCTTTAGCCCAGAAAACCTACAACTACCAGAATGCACTGCGCCATACACAACCAATAAAGGTCCCGCTGATGAGTGACATCATGTGAGCTTTGCTCTTCTTCCACAGAAAACAATATGGCGGCTGGCTGGTAACAAATGATCTCAAATTATAGTTAAACAGTGAGCTGAAATATGTTTCTTGAAACATTTTAGGAGAGAAATAGGCAGCGCAGTAACAGAATCTCTGTTCGTATTTCATAAACACTGGTCTGTTTTTTTCAGCCTTTGTTTTCACGATACAGGAAACAGTATGGAACCCACTTCCTGTTCAGAAAATAATTGTATTACAGCCAAACAGTTCACGAAAATATGTTTCTGAAGACATTTTAGGCAGAAAATAGGTGAATGCAGTAACAGAATCTTGGTTTATATTTGACCTGAACTGGCTGGTTTTACAGTTTTGTCTGAGTTTCAGAGGATGAGAAAGAGGGAGGCAGATTTCTCTCTGGATCTGCTTCTATACTCTGTGTCTGTGGTGGCAAGGCCTACAAAAATGCAGAAGTACAATTTGTAGTTAGAGTTAGAGCCGGTGAAAGTCCAGACGATTTCACCTGATGAATGAGCAGGAAGGTCTGGGCGTTGCTAAATGGAGGAAAGTTTACCACAGTCCATTTACACGTACTACACACACTGTTATGATACAAAGGTGGTAGAAAATCAGCTCACTTTCACTTGTTTATTTGTGCTTTATAACATTTGTAATTATAGAAATTTGACCAATTTTAACAACAAGCTACAATGCTGTAAGTTAGAAAGCACTTGTCTGAGGACATTAGGACTTTATTATTGTATTATCACACTATTCAACACAGGCCATAAAGTGTGACTTGCTACAGGTGAAAAGTACATTCCTATTCTGGAGTATGGAGCACAGAAAATTCGTACAGAGCTACAAAATGAACACATCACAAGGCTTTTGGACATACTGCATTGCTTGTTATTTTTGTTTTTGCACAGCAATATTCAGGCACTTAATAAATAGTTTTATACTTCATTCCACAGTGGTTACGATTAAGAATAAACCCACTGTCCCCATATTAATTTTTTCATACGGAGACAATTGGTTACATCTTTTAAAAAAAAAAACTATTTTCACATAAAAGACTAAAGCTAGATTTTTCTACTTGTCAGGTTCTACTAGTCCAAAATAGCAAGGAGAAATGAAAAAGGCATACGAAACAACACTTGGGCCTGGTGGGAATGATATAACAGTGGTGATATGTCAGCATGTTTGCTTTAAACAGCAGCAAATGTTACATCATGGACGTTACGACTGATATTTATCACGGAGGAGTGGTGCAGCACTTACACAGGATTCGTTATGAGTTAAAAAATTATAACATGTACCATAAACACTCTGTAAAACATTGTGATAATGTGTGCAAATAACCAGCGAAAAACTTGCAGAGCAAGCTGTATTTGTGTTATTTATAAACTTAAAAATGACACAAATACAGAATATTTGTTCAACTTACAACAAAAACAACATCCTGATACATCGACAGGCACTCCAGCCACACGTGTCTATATACAACAAGGGTAGGCATGAACATAGTCTTTATCTTGAGTGCTGAGTCCAGGTAAGGTGCTTATATTCTCCGCTCCATGTGCATGTACTAAAGCCCTCCTGCACATCTGCTTCAGGCGCTCCGGACGCTGCTTGCGATAGGGCACCGTCAGCTTACAGGATGAGCTGGTGTAATACGTGAGCAGAGCGAAGAGTGAAGCAAAAGTCCTGTGGCTGCCATACAGACTGAAGAGCAGGTTGTTCAGCTGGACACGCACACTTGTCGGCCCTTCGTCACTTTGGTAACTCAGAGTGAAGAAAACATCCGGCTGGCCGCTGTCTCTGCAACAACGCAGCAGCATACATGCAGTCAGTTTGTGCACACTTACAGAGGTTTATTTTCCTGTGTAACACTTTTTACTGGGCATGCAGTAGAGAAAAATAGTACTGGATGACAAAATATACATACGCTTATCCAATTTTGACCTGTGAAGACTTTGTTTAGGTGAAGATATAGGGAGAGCAGCAGAAATGGGGTCACTGCAACTAAGTAAACAATATCCCAAACCCTCCCAATATTAGTGGACACGATTTTGCTGTTTACAAAACACAATTTATCAAACATTGTGATGAGTGTTACACATACTTTCCATCATAAACAAGCTATACTGGGTGAGACACCTGGGCAAGAGAACTGCATACAAAGTTGCAGACAAAAACAACATCCGTCGAACAGATAAGACAGCACTAAAACTGTCAAATCGAAGAGGAGGATTACCTGATGAGGAAGGTGCCCAGTGGTGCCTTTGTGAGTATTTCGTGTGCCTCCTCCATGGTCATTGATCCCCAGTAGTAACCACTGTGTTGGAGCTGCCGGTACGTGTGTTTCACTAGTCTGTACTCTGCTGCGCTGCTGAATGGACGGAGGTGTGTGGGCCAGTTCTCAGCATCAGCTCCACTGAATAGCTACAACAGGGAAGGTATTGGAAATAAATAATCTACAGTTCTCCTAAAAAGACACACATGAGTCACGGACGAGACAGTACAGCTAAACTAAAAATTATTTGAAGTAGTTTGTGTATTGGCAAAACTTATATTTTCCTGGTTTTAAAAGGTTTGGTTATCCTGCCACAGTTCTTTTAAATATATATATTAGTATTTGCATTATTTTTGAGAGATGCTCTACTGCAGTGATACTCAACTTATTCACTTAGAGCCTATCCCAGCTGACACTGGGCGAGAGGCAGGGTACACCCTGGACAGGTCACCAGACTATCACAGGGCTGACACATAGAGACAGACAACCATTCACACTCACATTCACACCTACGGACAATTTAGAGTCACCAGTTAACCTGCATGTCTTTGGACTGTGGGAGGAAGCTGGAGTACCCAGAGAAAACCCACGCTGACACAGGGAGAACATGCAAACTCCACACAGAAGGGCTCCCCTGGTTCAAACCAGGAACCCCCTTGCTGTGGGGTAACAGTGCTAACCACGAAACCACCGTGCCGCCCCCATTTTCTAACTTTTTTGTACTTGCATTGTAAATATGGTACCAGGGTGCATAAAGAAGCATCAAAATAGAGCTCGTTATTTAAAAAAAAAGTGCCAGGGGAGAATCCCCTTGACTCCCCGGCAAAGGTCCGGGCTGAGCCCTGAGTGTCCTCAAATAAAAAAAACTGGCCCCTTGTGTCCTGTTATTTTGCAAAAGTGGCCCCTGGGCAAAGCGGAATATCCCCCCTATACTGTATGAGTTACTATGATAATAGAGCTGTCAACTGATGAAAATATTCAATCACGATTAATCGCACTATTATCCACATTTAACTCCCAATTTATCACAACTTAATCATACATTTTGTATCTGTTCTAAATTTATCTTTAAGGGATATATTTCAAGTTTAGTAGTGGACAAATATGCTTGCTTTATGTAAATGTGTTTATTATTATTGTAACAATCTAACAGTGACAAATGCTGTCCAGAATATTCTCCATAGTGACCCCAAAGGTACTGCATGCTCAAAAAAAATGCTGAAAGTATACCATGGCAAACTCAAGCCCCACAAGCAACAACGGACACATTGACCTGAATGTAACATTATTTAGTAATACTAAAACAATTTAGTGTCCAACTTTACACTTGTAAATGTTAACTAAACTTTTTAAGCAGCTCGACGACTCCCGACTTTCAACGATTTTCCCAAACTACAGGGTGGTCTGGGGGTCATAATTACAGAAGGTATGTGTGCTCATCGCGCCTCAAAAAACTTAGTGGCGTTATTAGGAATTTATGTTAACTCGTTATTAACGTGTTAACCTTGACAGCCCTAAATAAAAACAATGTAATATTAATACTGAAAATAAAAATGCTCTGCACAGTGTTTTTAATACATTGTAAGTAAACTTGCAGATCACAGGTCCTGTGGTCAGACTGTCAGATTTGTCAGGAAGTTTCCCTGCCAACATTCAAAGTCCAAAGATAAACTCAGATATTTGACTTTTTCAAGTTGAGTGTCCAAACGAGGACGCAGTGAGATTTGTGTGTGTTTGTGTCGGAAACTCAGCTTGTTTTCTCCTGAGTATTGAATACAGATTTGATGTAGAAACTCCATTCATATAAAAATACTGGTGTGGACAGTCCGTATTTACCACAAACAATGAGAGTTTTATCCCTCTAAACATGATAGAAACATCAGGTTCTGTTTTTGCAGCAATACAAAAACTTTATACAACAACTGTATGACCTGTTTGTAGCTAATTTCTTCAGTTATTTTTCTCAAAAAATATTACAAATATTATTATTTATTTTAATTATTATATAGTCTTGCTGCACATGCATAATAACAAATGAAGACTATTAATTTGTAATAGTTCATGTGGCTCGTGTTGTTGTTGTATTGCGTTTGGCTGGAATAAAAACCTACGTGTGCTCAGCCCAAATGTGGAAAGTCCGTTATTTGTCACCAATAAAGTGATGAATTGTCTCATAACGTTTTAAAATTGTAATGTATATTCAGTGGAATGTTTTTAACCAAAATCAATTAACTCAAGTACTGTACTTACACACAATTTTGAGGTACATGTACTTTTATTTTACCTTTAGTTTCTTCTTTCAGAGGGAAATAGTGTACTTTTTTTTTTTACTTTGTAGATTCAGATGTTTAATAGAAATGAATTATGATTATTATTATAAAATAAGATTGTTTAACACTAAGCCAGCAGTATAAACAGTTAGTTCCATTAGAATTAATTAGAATCTAGTGATGCTGAAATGTCTGAAATGGGTCTTTCTGCACAAAGGGGACTTTTATTTTCGGTATGGCAAACATATTGTTTTATTGATTGACTCTGGACCACGTTTAACAGCTAAAACATTACGATTTAACACTAAAGTGAAAGTAAAACTTGTCTAGGCTCTCTTCAAAGCCAGACTCCAATACTTTTATTTAGTCGAAATGCATGTGTTTGGGAGGCTCTGAGCATACGACTGGATAAATAAGACTTGGATTATATTGCACGAGTTGTGTGAGAGTTTGTAAACTGATCGTGACTGACTGTTTGGATAAAGCTTTACTGTTGTTAAACATGGTCCCCAAACAATCAATAAATCAATATGTTCGCTGCTTTCTGAGGAGAAAAGCAAAGTTTTGTTTATGAATTCGAGGTAACACGGCATTAGTAACTGATATACAAATGGTAAGTGGTCCTGTATGTGTATTTTGATCCTAATACTTTTACTTCGTTAAAACTGTGAATGCAAGACTTGACTTGTAAAAGTCTTTCTACAGTGTTGCAACTTTTATTTTTGGTAAAAGATCAGAGCACTTCTTCCACCCTTGGATGTAACATTTAAGAATAAAATCCTGGTGTTTGATTTCTGACTTTATCTCTCTCCGGCCATCTGTGCATTGTTTAAAAATCTATATCCCAGAGCAATAAAATCCACAAACTGTGATTCTCACTGAGTAAATGTTGAGCACTAACCTGGCACCAGGTTTCAGGATCTTCCTGTAAGTTGAGTTTTTTCCAGCACAGTAGGTCTAGCTGCCTGCCTGTCGCCTCTTGGCTCTCTGGTTGAACTCTCTCTGGGCTCTGTGCTCGTTTTGGTCCTGCAGGTTCCTCGGGGGGTTGACTTTGGTTGTGTGTGTCAGCTGTGTGGTTCTGTTTTCTGCTCTGAACTACTGTTCTATCAAGGTTGTCTCTGACCATCCTACAAAGGAGAGTCCTCGTCTTGACTGCCTGCTGCACCAGTTCCTCCACTTTTCACAGGAAGATACTCCATCACTCACGCCTTTCTGGTCGCTCATCTGATACCCCGTCCTCTTTCCATGTTGCTTTAAACAACAGCTCGAGATTTTAATCAAGATTTATCAGCATCATCAGAAACTTCTGGAGGGGAGCAGAGGCTGGATCTGCTCTGTCATCCGTCCTTGAAGGACTGTCGCTGAACAATCAGATGAGCTGAAACAGAAAAATGAACAATGGCAGTCACAATCTTTTATTGCACCGCACTGTATTTCTCATCAGCTCAGGCTCAACTCATGTTTTTTTTTTTTGGCTTTTTGTTGTCAGCGGAAACCAGCTGTAAACACAACATTGTCATATCATCACCTTTTCAGATGATATGACAAGCTTGTTTACACACACAGCAATAACGAGTTAATTAGGAGTTGTGTTTGTGTCCTGAAGTCACATAACTTGGACTCGAATCAGCAAGTCACAAATTTGGTAACTTTAGACTCAACTTTAGACTCGACTTGAGCTTTTTGAAAATATTTAATACCTTCCTGCAAGCCCAAAGAATAAAAAATATGTGATTTAAAAAATGTGTAAAGAACTAATTTCCTGAATCAACTAACATTCACACTGTTCATTTTTAGCAAGTGGACACTCAATCAATCAAGTTGCAGAAGAACCATGAAGAACTAGCATTATGCTACTAAAGATAATTTTGTTCACATACAAAAGCTACACAATGGTCATAAAAAATATGAATTGCAGTATGCACAATGTGTGGGTCGAAAGTTACAAAGACGCAACAACTTCCAACAAACGTGTTTTTACACATAAATACAAATCTTAACAAGCATTCATGAAATTCTGTAAATTAAATATATACTACTCTGTTATTAAAATGGCTTTATGTTTGGTTAAGAGCACACTGTGACTTGTTTGGGACTCGAAACTTAAAGTTCAGGACTTGTGATTTGACTTGGGTTGTCTGTCTTAATTTAAGACTTAAGTTAAGGCCTCGAGAGACAAAGCTGACGGTCGGCCGCTGGTCAAAGTTGTGCCATTGGTGAGTGTCTGCCACCCTCATCAGTGCAGTGTGTCCCGCACTGTTGCTTCTTGTTGCCCCCCACGTCGGCTTTTTTTCCGCTGATTTGACGGTGCAGCCCATCAGTGAATGAATCACTCAGATTGGCAGTTCAGTTCAGTACACAAGAACAGAAACTGAAGTGAGGAACGTAAAAAAAACAACTAAAATCAGACAGAGTGAGACCAAAACAAACTATTTTTCTTTAGCCACTGAGTTCTTTAGCTGACACATTTCTTGATGGTTTGTGTTATTGCTCCGTGTCACACAGTTGATGCGCTCCATCTTTTCAACATTGGATTGTGTGATTAACATGTCAGCAGGCTAACTAGCGTCCGGTTTCCCCTTTTTAAATTACGATTGTACACAACTGCCACCTGCTGGCGTGGAGAGTTATTTCCTCTCACCCAAGTGCAGAATGTACATGCTGGTTGGCCGTTGACTGTAGTCTTTGCAGTGTGTTTATGTGCAACTTTCATGGCCGAGACATCAGGTGACACAGCAGGAGGCCTTCACCACTGCTAGTTCTCTGGAGACGGTGTGTCTGGGCCTTCAGGACTTCAGTGAAAAAACTCAAGACTTAGTTGGACTTGCAAAACAAAGAGTTGGTCCCACCTCTGATAAACTGCACATTCACTCTCTTTTACATCTATTTTGATCTCCAGCAACTCCTGAGGGAAATATCTGGCTCTTTCGCTGCTTAATTCTCCACCACATCCATCAGCTAGTTACAAATTACAGTATGTCTGTCTGCTGTTTGATACTGAGCTGTGGAGTACTCAGGAGAAGTAGAGTTTTTTTGTTAAATACAGCTGCCTGCTGAGGCTGAAATAACACTGTGTGAGCAGTGACAATGAAACTTAACAGTTAAGCTGCAGCCGGCCAGAAAAACAATGAACTGAAACTTGATGCAAAGCTCCGTAAAGAAGAGGGGAGCAGCAGATCAAGCTGATAAGTCTCTGTAGTTTCATCACTACAAGCCAGTTCTCATAAAAATATCAATTATTGCTTTACTGCGTACTATTGCAACACATGAATCCAGTGGATGTGTGTGTGTGTGTGCCCAGAGCCAAATCAGGTCATGTGGCTGACAATAAACCACATGTTTGTGTCTCATCAATCACTGGGAAGGGCGGATGTAACATGGTTTATGACAGCAAAAAAAAAAGCTTTCGCTTTCTCAGTCAAACAACAAACGAAAAAAAGAAAAAAATCTGTGGATTTCCTCTGCGTCGCTCCTCAAGGTCTTTTGTGTAAAAATATTCCAACATGTTTTCATGTTTAATTATAAAGCTCCTTTTCCAGAGCACAGTCACGAAGTGCCTTGGAATTCAAGTTAAAAGCAGCAAACTTAAAAATACAAACACAACTTAGTAAGCTGTAGGTCTAGACTTTCAAAGTAGAATAAGAATAAGTAAGTAGAAAAAGATATAAGTTAAGTTTGTCATCTCTTTTCTTTCTTTATATTATAATGCACTTATAATTTTGGTTTTGTTTTAAGCCCTTTACAACTTTTACTGAGAGAAAAGTGCTAAAAAAGTAAAGTTTAATATTCAATATATTATTTATTATCTACATTATATTGCTATACATGTTTAGCAACACAATATGAGAGGATATATTACTTTAGAAACATTTCTCTTTCACTCTTTGTATTTACCCTCTATTAAAACAGTTATATTTGCCTTTTTCTTTCTGTTTTACCTCGTCATACAAACTGTGAGGAGAGCATGTAATTATCACACTGAGTTGTAATCTCGCTGCTTATGCAGACATTTTACTTCCTTAATCTTGCCAAATCTTGCAAACCCTATTGATCATCTCTTTGAGAAGAGGAAGGCTGTGTCACACTGTAATTAGTTTACAGTAAGTTGAGTAACTCCGGGATCTGTTTCTTCCTCAGCTCACATTATCACACAGCGCAGCCTGCTGTTATTAAAACAGGATACTTTCTATTGTTATAGTCCTGTATTTCATTACACTGGATTTGTCAGAATGAGTACAAGGTTTAACTCTTGACAGCTAACACACCCATGTTGGTTGAACAATGTAGTACTGTTTTTGTGCTTGTTTGTTTTAACAGCCACTTTAGTTGCAGTGCAGCAGTGGACATGACACTGGTGTTTTTGACCCAGAGCCGTGGCTGTAAACATCCTGAAATTTAAGCTGCCAGTCAGGACTTTAACTTCACTGGAACTGTTTCAGCTGAGATCCAGAAACATTAAATTCACAGTGTGTGACAGTGTGTCCAAACTTTGATTATAGGGCTGCAAAAGAATTCAGAAAATTGTTAAACATCACAGAAAATGTAGAAATTAATCTGTCATTATTAATGTGTATTTTACTATTTTACACATTGTGGAATTTCAATGAGGTGTTGTGACGGGTTTGTGACACTGGGATTGCTGTGGTTTAAAAAAAAATAGGAGTTAATGTGACAGGGAGAGGTTGTCATAACTCAATTTGTTTCTTTTTAATATTCAAATTCAGCCCTGGTTTGAGTTAAATACAGAGGGAGCACCCATTCACACTGAGTGTTTCTGGGTTGTAGCTCTGTACCTGTGGAGCTCAGATGAATAAAGGAGGAACATTTGTCACTAAACAGCCTATGCATTATCAAACACAAAGCTCACTTACTTGCAGTAACTGTCAGTCGGAGCTTCTCTCAGCTTCTTCCCTGCCGCAGCTCGCAGCTCCTCAGCACAAGAAACATCTTACTTTCGGTTACAGGTTGTATTGTAATGAAGGCGGGGCCGCTTCTTTTTTTGATTGTATGTTCGGCTGTAGCACCATAACCTATCCCTGTGAGGGCTTCATTTACTGAAATACACGCACACAAAGCCACGTTCAGGTGCTGTTACTTTCGCTTTCACTCATGCAGCGTTTACTTTCGTTTTGGCCGACCAGCGTTTATTTTAAATCACGTGATGTGCCGGCAGTGTGTGTGCATTTTTGTGTGTGTAGCCTTTCTTTGCAAGTCTTTTGTGACCAAAAAAATGCGCAAATAATTGCACAATTACGATGCACTCAATGTGCACGAGTGAAGGATGTCAACGCAATTAACCTGCTGCATGCTCAGTAATGGCAGAACTATGCAAAGCACTCCTTACAGTCAAAATGAATGTGAAACATTCAAAGACAGGAGCTTGTACAACATGTCAAACACTGTGCACCACCAATAACTGATCTCTAATGAGTCTCATTATAATCTAAATGCTTCTCTCTGCTTTTTTAGGAAGACAACACACGCTGAAAAAACACTGTGACACCAAATTGAGCAAATGTCTGTAAGAGGTTAAATACTGCTGCACGCAGCTTACAGATATGTTTTCGCTCTTGCATGGTTTAAACGATTAAATGCTAAATACATTCAATATGCAAGATTAAAGGATTTTTATGTATTTAATTTTTGAATGCAAATAATCTTTTAGCTCAGTAATTATTTGTGTTTTTTCCCCTTAAAGGCAAATAAAAGGTGCAAGAAACACGCAGAAAGTCATCAACAACACAAAAGACAATAAATTAAACAATGTTTACAGGATCAGACACGATCGCGGTTGCATTAATAAAATATTCAAACTGTACAAATTGAAAGGCCTCATTTTAATTGCATGCAGACGCTCTGAAACCCAGAGAGTGGGTGTCGTCTGCAAAGCAAATCATAGTCTGTTATGCCCTTTGTTGTAAAATGTAAGGTTTTTGTGAGCGTCTTAATTCCTCATTACATTTCAATGAAGGTTTAATTTGGGTAATAAAATGATGTATTAAAATAAATAAAAAGTAAAGTAGTGGTTTGGTTGCAGTTTCTTCAGCAGCAGATGGACACCTTGTGGGTAAACAATCTTACTGCACACACACTTACACAGTGTTGCCATGGCAGCCAGTGTGACTTCTTATAATGCCACTGCATAATGATCAGAGAGTGTCAAAGCGTTACAAAGCATTTATTAACAGTTGATTTCAATCTTTCCCACATTCAGAGGTAGTGTTACGTCATTTCCTTCTGTTTCCTCACTTCATAATTAATCATTGGAATTTAAACGTCACTCTATGAGAGGTCGATGAGTCAGGCTGTGGTGCTGGACGTCTGGTCGTCTTTTTTGTTCTGTCTGTGCATCCAGTAGGCCGCTGCTGTTACGACCAAGATCCCATAAGTAGCCAAGACACACTGTAAGAGAGCGGAGAAGAACATATTTCAGACTGAGAGGACCTGAAGGAACATTTTTGCAAAAACATTACTATCAAAAACTGAACTGAAAGTGAAACATATCTATGCTCGTCAAAGCCAGACTCCAATACTAAGTATTCTTAAGTACAAATACATGTGTGAGCGACATACTGAGGATAAATGAGACTCGGATTATACTGCACAAGTTGTGTGAGAGTTTTTAAACAGATGTTGTGATGTAGTTTTGCTGTTGTTAAACGTGGTCCCCAATCAATCAGTAAATCAACATGTTCATCATTTTTCACGGAGGCATGCGAGAAAGTTTTCTTCACATATTCAAGCATGACTGATTGATTTTCAAGTGTTCAATTTGTGGTGAAAGTACTCCTTTAATATGTTGTTCTTTTTGATTGGAGCGTGTGCGTGTGCGTGTATGTGTGTGTATATTACATTTCTGCGACCCTGCAGTGTGTAGCTATTAAAGTATTTCCTCCAACCACTCAGTTCCACAGAAGTTGGCGCCTCGATGCCAAACAGCTGTCTCTGAAACACACAAAAAAAACAAAACCAACAATAAAAGGAAGTACTGCAGCTAGACTTCTTCTGTTTTGCACATTTTGTCACTATATTAAAGTTATCTCAAGATGCAGGTTGCAGGAGATTATAGATAAAGTGATGTAGGTTCATCGCAGGTAAACTCAATGTGCATTTAAAGGCATAAGTGTACAAAATAGTAGTAAACAGAATAAACCACATATGAAAATGAAAGAAAAAACAGTTAACCACAAAACCCAATGCGACATCATGAACCCTGAGCAAACGTAGCTCAGGGGCAAGCCTATAACGGGTGGTCCACTAAACGTAAGGTTGGTGGTTAGGTGATGAAGACACTGAACCCCAAGGTGCTAAGACTTCTTCCGCCATCAGTGTGTGAATGAGACAAAACTTAGCTCTGTCTGTTGATTATGCAGTTGAGATAGAGGAGTGTTATCTAAATGCAATCCATTTACAACACTATTTACCAAGCCTATATAAAACCTGAGAGCCATGTGTCAAAATGAATGTGAAACCTTAAATGACCGGAACATGTGGCCGGTGCACAAGCAACAACAATGAGCTCGAGTAAGTATTGTTGAAATCTAGATAAGAGCCTATTGGAAGGTTAAAAAAAGTGCTGCACAAAACCACTAAACACAAACCTAATTTCTAAACTATGTGACAACAAGTTGAGCAATTTCTGAGAGACAGTTGAGATGCAAACACCAAATATTTTTGCATGCTGAAACAGGCAGTTTGTGGAGCAGCATGACGAGGCAGAACTGAGGCGACAAACTGGTTTATGGACGGTCATGCAAGTCACATTCAACACATATTTTCAAATTAGATTAAACTGAATTATTCATAGAGCTCCAGCTAATCATCTGGACTTGCTGGCAGCACAGAGCTCATTCTCCACAGACTGTCGGCAGTCTTTTTTTTTTTTTTTTGCCTTGAGAGTTTAACTGTGATAAAAGCTTAAAGCTGTAATTCCCTTTGGCTGGAGATTTTGAAGTTTTCTCTTTTAATGCATATGCTGAGTTTATTGACAAAATATCTCAATTCCCCAGCATGAGCTGCAACAGAAGTACATGAAAGTCTGGCTTTTTTTCATTACTGCTGACAGAAAAATTACTTTTTTTTTATGATACTGAACACATACTTATCTAAATCATGCCACTAAAAATCATGAAGGTTTCAAAAATTCTTACAGAGGGTAGATGGATACTAGGCCTACCCTCATGTTGTTTCAAAGCTACCACCAGGAGACCTTTAGCTTAGCTTAGCATAAAGACTAGAAACAAGGCAAAACAGCTACCCTAGCTCTGACCATGTATAGTCATTCAACATATACAGTGTTTTCACCTCCCCCCTAAAAAGCAAAGAAGCACACTTTCATTTCATCTATAATGAGACTCAGTACAGCTCACCATTATTGGTAATGCACTGGTTGCATGTTCCCATTATTTGAAGTTTCACATTCATTTTGACTCCACTCGCAAAACCTGTTCGCCGGCACCTCGAAGCTCAGTAACACTTTGTTTAATCCATTAAAAAAAGACAAAGTGTAAAAGTTTGGGTTCAGTGTTAGGTTATATGAATAGGATTTTTTCTTAAAGACACAGTGTGACATTTGGGGAATACACTGATCTTTTGTCTAGTCATGAGTTAGATGAGAGGATTGATACCTGAGCAGGAATAAGGAAGCTGGCTGGCCTAGCTCTGTCTAAAGCTAACAAATCTGCATTCCAGCACCTCTTGAATAAACATCTTACATCTTGTCTGTCAAATGCTTTAAAACACAAACAAACTATAAAACCAACAACGTTGTGGTTTCACAGTTGGTTAGTGCTGAGCTATCTTCGATTGGTTTTCCCTTTCTTCTAGTCTTTATGCTAAGCTCAGCTGTCTCCTGGTTCTTGCTTTATATTTGCACACACACAACAGTGGGATCAATCCTTTCATCTCACTCTGTGTATCAAGGGTGCATTGCTCAAAATGTCATATTTTCCTTTAAAGAATCTTTATTACCCCATTACATCAAATTAGGTCTGGTATTCCAGTTTCATTCAGGATTCTTAGAACCTCTGTGTTGTAGCGAGCCAGCCTGCCTTTCCGACAGTTCAGTCAGGACCATTTTAGTCTAAGGGCACATTTACACTGGCGCTATTTGGTCCACTTTAAACAAAGCCTGGTCCATTTCCATGGATGGTTTAGTTTGTTTGGAGGGGTGTGAACGCTCATTCGAACTCTGGTGTGGACCAAACGAGCCAACACTGGTCTGCTTGAAAACTGGGGATCTCGGTTCACTTGCAAGTGAACCCTGGTGAGGATTGCTTTCAGTGGGAAATGCAACTGGACTATCCAGCGAACCAAAGAGATAAGGTGACGTAGAGTGCAGTGCATATGTATAATTTATGGACATATATGTATGAAAACTTTTAAATCCTTGCAATACCTTGCTCATCGGCACGTCGTAGTATCTCACTCTCTGCCATCTTTTTCGGTACTGCTGCATTCGTCTCATCTACAGAGCAACATGCTGGAAAGGGAATGCAAGGGGATGGATTTCCGTTTTCAGTCCTGGCCAATCAATGAGCCTGCTTTTCTTCTTCCTCATGCTTTTTTCATTCCTGCTCAGTGGTTGTTTCGGGCAACACTGCCCCAACGAACAGCTGTTGTAACTGCGTGACGTTGTCCAGGTGGTTTGGTCCTCTTTAAAAAGTGCAGTGTGAAAGTGAACCGAAGCAAATGAAATTGTGAAATTGGTATTACCCGCCCAATCAAACCGAGTCCCCCAAACTATCTGGGTGTGACTGCACCCTAAGAAAACTTAATTTTAATTTGCAGTATTATATTTGATCGTATGGCTCTGTTCTGGGGTCTCTTTCTCTTTCTTAGGTCTACACAGAAAGCCTCTTCCACGTGCCTATGTGGAAAACTAAAGGCAGAGAGAGCAAACCTCCCTGCCCTTTCATGCGCCTACATGGAAAGCCTAAAGCAGGGAGAGCAGCAGCAAAGACCCCCGGGAACAGAACAGAGCAGCATCAATGACAAACAGAAATGACATTGATAAGTCAGACACAACATGAAAAGGAGGAGCTGGGGTGGAGGCGGGTTGCAAAGCAGCTTGCAGAGGAAGCAGCAACAGTAGGCAGGCCAGAGCAGTTTAAATAGGGCGCCCTGAATGAGATTCTCCAATTGGTTCCATAGAGAGGAATCATGTGATCTATCAGCTGACTCCCTTCATCAATCAGCTGATTCATCAGTTGACTGGCTGTTTGAGATCAGCTGATGTAGCTGGGATGTGAGCTGAGCTTGACACTGTGTCCTGCCTGAACTAACACTATGCTCAATTTTTGAGCATTACCATTGTGATCAATCAATCAATTACACAATGGAAGTTTTATCAAGACAGCAGATTGTATTAATTACCTGAGAGCTTTTGTTCTTTAATTACAGATTTGTTTTTATCCAAAAAAACAAACACAGACCCACTATGTGGAGGACCATGACATGCAAATATCCATCCTCTTTCCAACCTGTAGAATATGACACATCCACTGATGTCATCTTGGTTCGCACTTCCGGCCAAGTTCTTGCTGGCAACCAAATTTTCTGTTCTGTACCAATTTATTTTTGGTTGAAATGCACACACCAGAATGGAACTCATTCCATGTTGGAGGAGAAGGGAGAGCCCATATGTGCGCCACATGACACGAATCTTCACTTTGAAAATGTAGTTGGACACTTGTCATCTTCTCACGTCGTCTCTTTTAATTCAAGAACTCTGAATTTTATTAAGCGAAGTGTTCATCTAGCACATGAGGGGTAAAATATCATAGCAGCACATAACGATTCATGTGAAAAGAGGAATAATTTTCATTAGGAACATCAGACTTGCATGGAGCGTGCCAGGGGCTACGCAGAGTGCTGACGAGGCTGCTCTGCTCAGTAATGCTGATTTATTCTGCAGCGGGTATTAACACAGGAGAGAGGAAACCCTTTTTTCCCCCCTCGAGCCTGATACAGATTCAGCCACGTGAAACCACGCTGTTGACTGGAGCATGATGGAATGATGGCTGTTTAAATCATTTAGAAAACAGCAGCTGTGCTCCGGATTTTTCCCTGACTCTATTAAGATTTCATCAAGAACAGTTTAATTGTAAATCCATGTCCCACTTTAGCAGACAAACTGAACCTGGAACAACCACATTAAATGGAAGTGGCTGTAGAGCAGCAGCAGCTTGCAGCGTCTTGCTCAAGGGCACTTCTTAAAGAGGAACTACACTCTTCGTTACTTTTCTGTGCTGTACACATATTCATGTAGATTCTTGGAAACATGTGATGTTAACAAGTGATTTTTCCAACAATACAAATTCTTTTTCTGCTTCTATTTGTTGCCAAAACTAACGGCAAACTTGTCTATGCGCTAAATATTGGCCTGGAGCCAGGGAAGTTAGCTTAGCTTAACACTGGCAGGATACTGTAGGCGGATAAGGTGGTGGGAGTGGCTCTGTTATGCTAGAGAGAAAAGACTGTAATTCATATAGCCTACAGTCAAACCCAAACTTTTACACTTTTACACTTTGTCTCTTTTTAACAGATTAAGCAAATGTGTTAATTAATGAGCTTTAAAGGTGCAGGTGAACAGATTTTGCTAGTGTAGAGTCAAAATGAATGTGAAACTTAAACTAATGGGAACATGTAACCAGTGTATCCTTAACTTTCTCTGTCTGAAGGTTCAGCACCTGTGCTGCTCACTGATGGACATGTTGTATCTTGTTTGTTTCATCTGTATGAAAGTGTCGGATATGAAAATGTACTTCAGCCAAATTTCCGCTCCCCTCTCAAACTGTGATGAAATAGGACTCAGAGGTCTATTTCTTGTGTCAGCTGCCAAGTATAACAAGCAGAGCACTGGCTGCTGGAAACAGTAGCAAGCCTGATAATCGCTGGCGGAAAGACAATGTTGTTCATGAACGAGATCTACTTCTCTTCAGTTGCAGTAAACACAACACATGAGCCTGTAGATTACTGTGCTACATTCAGAGTTTCAGGAAATTCCAGGTTGATGAACTGTACCTCATCTTGATTAACAGCGTGGCTATGACTGTACTGACACTCAGACACAGACAAATCAGCTCAGTCACCAGAAGACAATGTTGGCATTGTATGTTTCTGCAAACCATGAATACATTACATTTGCATGTTTCATAGGTGTCATATCAACATTTAAATGTGACATAGTATATGAGCTGCCTTCATCATCAGGAGGGATGGTGGATGGCAGACAACTGTAGACTACTGTTTGAAACCAACAAAGAACAAGGTCAGTTGTTTTCTGGCGAGTCATCACTGCCCTTCCAGCGTTTTTTTAGCCACCCAACATGGGACTTTTTTGGTGACCCGTTGCTGTGTTTCCTGCAGGTTTGAGCAGCTCGAACGTGGGTCTTCTTTAGCAACCGATCATGTTTATCCAGTGGGGGAAATGACACAAAAAGTAGTTGTTTTTCTACCGAGACGCTGCTGTGTTTCCTGCAGGGATAGTGGGGATTATGCCCCTAATACAGGTTATTTTCAGCCAAAACAAAGATCTGTTCCTCACCATAACCAAGTGGTTTTGTGCCTACACCTAACCACACATTGACCACAGTGTATTGAAACATAAAATTTCAATGTATCTGTTATATTGTAACACACAACTGTAACATATCCCTGGTTTACAGAAATGCCAATATTTTTTTCTGGAGACTGGGTTGGACAAATCCACCAGAGCCTACCGTAATATCAAAATCAGAATCCGCATCAGCTTTGTAGGGCAAGTATGAGCACACATAAAAAGAATCTGACAGCCCAAGACGACAAAGCTGAACACAGATAGGTAAAAAAAATAAACACAGAACTAGTATGTGCGTCAAAGTAGGTGAAAATACATGTAACAGTACATAGAAAGCAATAATGATATTTAATACAAAATGCTGTGAGAGAGGTTCGGTCAGAAAATGAGTTGGTAATTACTCTTTAATTCAAAATTAATGAAAAGTATCTGGTCACCATGGATACCCTTCAGTGACAAGTCTCCTTTCAGACGGAGCTGAAATCAGACGCTCTAAATGTCATAATGAGCGTATCACACACGTCTGTTACACATTTTTCACACCCACATCTGTCACTGTGGCGGAGTGCCTTGACAGATACCATCAGTGTTACTAAATTAGTTTTGTGTCACAACGTCTCGAGAAAACGTTCAAATGCACCTGTGCCTGATAGTCGGATGTGCAAATATCTCCTTTAAAAAAGTATCACAACGTCTCACATCTTTAATGAACAAAATCAAGATATAATTAAAGGCCGAGCAACTCTGCTGCCGGGCGCTCCTGTATTTGCCTCTTTCTCTTTCACCGTCTCCTTCTGAGGAAATCTCACTTCCCATGAAAATAAGCCAAACTCAGCACATGAACCAGTGCCATGCTAAACTTCCTTAATGGGAATTTGGGCCAATATTCTTGACAGTGGCGCTACAGCAACTTTGAAAATTCATGACAAATCAGCTGTATGACCTATGGCTGTGCAACCTTCTCTAAACTGGCACAATTGTGAAGACTTGTAAACTCCAACCTAGTGCAAATTGTCCATCACTCCATTTTTATCAATATTCAACTGTAAAACTAATTAAACCTGTCCCCTCCTGCGTTGTTTGCTCAATTCACACCAAACATGCTACACAGCATCTTTAGACTATCCTATATAAACACATCTCACAGATTTTTGAATGATCACAGATTGAGCCTACCGACATCCCGGAAAAGCTGAATTTTTGACAGCATTTTGTAGTCTGCCATCATGATTTCTCCTTAGTCGTTAGTTCAGGGTCCACATAGTTTAAATCATTCGACGTCATACCTGTGTTTGGCCATGTCGCTGAGTTTGCTGTCTCGGTCAAGTAGCTGTCCATTAGTCACTCACTCTACAGCAGGAAACAGCACTTAAAAATAAAAGCTCTGTGCCGAAAATCCGCTATACTTCAAAATAAAGTGTACTTTTTCAAACTTGACATGTTTGCGAGTTTGTCTGTGACCCACTTTTGGACTGCGACCCACCAGTTGGGAACCACTGACCTACAGCAGTCTATGAAAGAGCATCTTTCAGCATCATTTTTCACCTCTGGATTAATCAGTCTTTGTAAAAAGACATTTCATGTGTTTTATGTATTTTCTACATGAAGTATGCAAGTTCTCAGATTTTGTCTTGTTAACTGAATTTGGACACTAGTTTAAAATCTGACTGTAAATTCATGCACAGTTGTTATGCTGCACCCTGGTGGTTGGCTGTATCATAGAGTGAAGGTAGTTGACAACAGCATGCCATTGGTGCTTTAAGGCTGTGAGTTTGAGTCCTGGGTGGTGCAACTTTGCCCCCTCAGACGTGGTGCTGTGTGGGTTACAAACACATGATTTCAAGGATTAATGATATTTTTGGCTTGGAAACTTCCACTGATCGATCTTCATGGGATGGTTATTTGTCTTCCTCCTCTTCATCCTGTTCCTCTACCTCATCCTCCCCTTCTTCTTCTTTTCTTTGTATTCTTCTTCCTCCATTTGTGAACACTTCTCCATATGTATGTATAGCTTAGCTATCAGACCTGACACACAGTTTGCGTATCCATCGGGGGTTTCCCAGCACAGACAGCTCATCTGGATCACAGTTAGTCATCAGTGTCAGAGGTTGTCACTTAAAGTCTTGAATGATGCAGACTAGTATACTTAGGCCTTCTTAGGCATCGTGCTGCGTGGGTTAGAGACATGATATTTAAAGGTTTAATATTATTGGTCCTGTCATGGATCGTCATTTGTCTTCTTCTTCTTCTCCATCAACCTCACCTTCTTCTTCTTTCTCCCTTTCTGAACACTTCTTTATAGGTATAGCTCAGTGATTCTTTAAACACACTTTATCCTTTGGGGTTTCCATAGCTCAGTTGTTTAACTGTGGTGCATTTTTCAGATATGTTGCAGTTTCTTTGGGCTAGATCAGGCCAGACCTTTTCTTCTTCTTGCTCCTCAAAATGCCCAGCGCTGACCCATTGTTGTGCAGCGGCCGTAATTTCAATCTAAGATTTAAGACTGAGGATTTACCCATGAGATTCAAAATAGTGATACATATGTGATACATATGTCTTCATTTTTAGTGCCTACAAATATTTTCATATCCGTGAGATTTCAAAGGTGTGATTTATATTTTAACAGAAGTGTTTTCAGCTGTATTTTTATATTTTACAAGAGAAAAGACTTTAAGGTTGAAGACTAACAGGTTGTTTTGAAATATGTACCTCTGGTTAACCTCCCTGTCTCCCCAACTCAAGGTAACATAACTCCACCAATGGCAGACAAAGTTAGCGACTAGCTAGTAAACACAGCGGAATATTTAGCAGCTGAAGACCCAGATATTTCCCTCAGGAGCTGATAAGAAAAACGAAGAAAATACAACTTACACTCTTTAGGTGGACACAAACAATACTCAAAAATAAATTATAATGTGTTTCCATAACTGCTGGATGTGTAAATAAACACGTTTGCCATATGAATTCAAATGTGATGTATCAGTGTCTCAGCTGGTTTCTGCTGCCCCCAAGTGGCCGAAAAAATATGTTACTGCAGATATAACATTTATATTTTAGCAAGTAGCCCAAGAAATATGAGTACATTTGACTTCATGGAAAAAAGGCATATAAATCTCCCTCAACATGTGTTGTTTTCCCCTGACTTTGATGTAGGTCTGCTGAATCCAACAATTTATGTTTTATGATTAAACAATTACTTTTTTATTCACTGTTTTAGTTATATACCCAACATTACGACAAATGCCTGTTCAAAACTATCTAATGTTACCTTTTTCTTTTAAAGGAGAAGTCCAGTATTTTGCACTTTGAGCCCCATTCCTGGTTGTTTATGATGAAATAGAGTGGTTAAGACCAAAATCTTGACGATTGCTCCTTCTCTGAGAATTTGAGAGAATTTGGCTTTCCCCTGCCTGGCTTAACAATGCTGTCTATGGCCATGTGTAAATCTGTCCTAAAACCACCTTAAACGTTTGTTTTCAAAGCCATGAAACTCACTGAGTGGTCAGTGGTGTTCGTTGATGTTCCCACATAAAAATGGTAGCAAACTGTGGTTTCCATCCGTGTTTTCACTATTCATCTCGATTGTGGAACTATTTTTTCAGCTGCCTCACACTCGTGTGTAAACTTCCGCTTGATCGTTCGTTTGACCCTGAAGCGTTATACACTCCAGCCCACTTGATGGAGATAATGCTCCTTTACGTGAGTGTCGCCAACCGGCAGGAAACCATTGCAATGTAATGGGACACAGAAAGAAGCAGAAGAAGAAGGCTGGCGTTGCGTTCAAAGGCATCGTACTGCGAAGGTTGTTTACAAGCGAGTAATAATGGGCAAGTTTTGCGTGGTCAGCGACTGCGGGAGAATTCCTCCGAAGAGGAGGAGTGCACACAGCACTGTCGAGCCGGCACTTTCGCTGAGCTAAAAGACTACAATGACTACAACCTTGTCGTAAACAACCCCCTTTCCGTTTCCGGTGGCGGATTACTACCAACGGACAATGAGGCTTCCTATAGGAAATCAATTCATGGACAAAATGTCAAATAAATCATCACGGAAACCACAGATTGCTACAACTTTTATGTGGGAACATCAACGAACACCACTGACCACTCTGTGAGTTTCATGGCTTTGAAAACAAACGTTTAAGGTGGTTTTAGGACAGATTTACACATGGCCATAGACAGCATTGTTAAGCCAGGCAGGGGAAAGCCAAATTCTCTCAAATTGTCAGAGAAGGAGCAATCGTCAAGATTTTGGTCTTAACCACTCTATTTTATCATAAACAACCAGGAATGGGGCTTTAAGTGCAAAATACTGGACTTCTCCTTTAAAATGCACATATATTTGCACAGCTTTCTGCTGTTTTATAGTTTGTATATGTTCCTACTTTTAGACTGCTTCTTCTTCTTGAGCTCAGTAAGGGGTCACACCTACTGTGATTCATTAGAGGAAAAGAAAAAGTAAAAAGACAGAGAATGTTATATCTTATCCCTTCACAATCTGAGCAAATTAGCTTGATTTCTTTTAAAAACGTAAGAAGAAGGCAATAAGCAATGAAGAAATGACCCAAAAAATTATAAAGATATTAGTAAAAAAAGAACATTAAAAACAAGATGATTAGAGAAAAAAAATAAATACAGGATGAAATAAAGTTATAAACAAACAAACGAGGAAATTACATGGAAATAACGCTAAAATCGTAATAAAAATTAAAAATAAAATATTTTGAAAACCACATATAAATATATATCATATAGAGAAAATATGTCTAATATTATAAAGTTCTGTAAAATAATCTTTAAATGAAATAATAATAATGATAATAATAATAATAATTATTATTATTATAAAAATTTCTTTCCCCTAGCTTTTTTAATTTTACCTTTTTTTTTAATTCTTCTTTTTTTTTTTTTTGCAATTTTTTTCACCAAGTTGCTCATTGCCTTTTTTCCCATTTTTTTATTTTTATTTATTTTTTTATTTCTTTAAGAAACCAGTTGCTCAAAGCTCAAGGGTTTTAAATACTTGCGAAATGTGTCTGAAAGCATCATAATAATAGTGATGTCGCTCCAGGTTTTTTAAGGGTTAAATTAGCTTATTATTTTCAAAAGCTATTATGGCCTGTTTGGAGTGACAACAAGGAAATGCGAATACTTCCTTGTTTGCTAAATTAATCGACACATTTTCCCTCAATGATCGACTAACCTGTTTAATGTCACCCACCGTGCAGACTGAACAGAAGTCAAACCTTGTTCTTACCTTCACCTCTGTTACGAGATGACCGAAGCTGGTGAGGGGGATCCGGGTGTTCACAGGAGACGTCGGCATGTCTGGAGACAGTTTGAATGAAAATATCAGGTTTCACAGTTCATCCTGCCTCACATATTCACTCCACAGTCTCAGGAGACATTTAAATACACATTTAGAGGGTGAAGACAGGTACTTACTGCTCTGTTGGACCAGGCAGGACACTTACACAATAATTTCATATGGAGGCTTGCGTCCTGACGTAAAGCAAGTCCTGTCCAATCATGTGCGTCTGTGCAAAGCGCTGACCAATAGGACGTTGTGTAGTGGGCGGGGCTTGCAGGTTGTTACACAAACGGCAGACATAGCGTCTGTGCCTGTCATTCTGCTGTTCAGCCACAAGATGGCGGGAGATTATAGTTTATGACATGCACACCTGCTTCTCTGTCATCGTTGTGCACATGACAATAGATAACTTAAATATTTGAATACAATGATGGAAGTAACTGTCATTTACTTACTAAATTACAGTGTTGAGTTACTTATAGTTGATTGTTTCCATTATATGCTATACAGTAAACGTCTCCTCTGCTGCGGTGCAGGGGTAAATATTGTACTTCGTACTCCATTTAACAGCCATAATTACTAATTACTCCAGCTGTCAAATAAATGTCATGACGTACAAAGCAGAATGAGGAAGATATTTAAGTTAAGTATAGGTATCCCAAAGTTGAACTCAAGCACAGCAGCCAACTTGATGTGTTTTTACTTTCCATCACTGCAGATTGTTTTTAATTATCAATGGAGAAAGTAACCAAATACGTTTAATCAAGTACTATTTTAAGGTACATTTTTTGCTGTGGTATTTCCATTTTATGCTACTTTATACATCTGCTACAATTCAAAGGACAATGCTGTACTTCTTAGTCCATTACATTTATTTAACAGCAATAATTAGGGCTACTAATTCCTTTAAATTAGGATTTCAAATGCTAAACAAATGATTTTATTTAAACTACCACTATGTTCATGAGGTAGCTAAAATCAGCTGCATCTCAACCAACTACAACACTACAGTGCTGCTAGGATTGCAACAGCACAAGATTTTCACGGTACAATAATTGTCTCAGAAAATATCACGGTTTCAAAGTGTTACGGAATGTATATTATTGTTAGTCACAATGAGCCTTAGAGGAATGAAAACAGAAGGCTTATTGTTGGTTGAACAAAAGTTTTATTGCTATAATTGAAACTTGAAACCATTTTGGTCTCCCCTCAGAAAATAACATAAATAAAGGGGAGATTCAACATGTGGTAGCTTTTTTTTGCGATACCGTAGATAAGCAAATGTACACAGTATTATAACGATCAACTTTTGTATCACAATATACCTTGAAACAGGTATATGGCTGCAACCCTAAGTGCCACTCACATATTAGTACTGCAATAAGGACAATACAATGATAAAACACTGACGGAGAAATTCTGTGTATAATGAGTGTCTTCACTTTTGATACTTTAAATACATTCTTTGCTAAAACTAATGTACTTTTGCTAAAGGAAAATTGTGAATGCAGGATTTCCATGTATGTCTGTAGTATTGCTACTTTTACTGAATGACATGAATACTTGATCGTGGCTCCATGTTACTCTCTTGTTCTTTGATGTTTCCCAAAGTACTTCAAAATTGTACCTGTACAGTAGATTACTACGCTCCATCCCTGCTGATGTGGTTGTGTTATTATAAGAGAAATAAAGAGAGTGTTCAGTAAATACTGCAACTCACTATGCTAGCTAAAAACTGACAGGTGTGGTTGTGAATAACAGGATCATACCTCACATTATGTGTCCATTCCTCTATTACCCTGTAAGTTATTCATATTCCTTTAGTCCATAATGGTCCTCAGATCAAACGAGTCAAAAGGGTTTTCATAAGAATTAATCCAAGTTGTGAGTATTGTTTTAACAGGATAAAGTGGTGTTGTGTTGGTGTGCCAGGTGCCATCATCTTTGAGTGCCGTAACTCACTTTCTCTTTGATGCACTGTCAGAGCTAGATCAAATTAATGAGTCATAATCAACATATTAGTAAGTAATATTCATGCTGGTTTAAATAAACAGTTTGATTGTATTTCCTGATCTTTGCTGAGAAACAGGCTTGTGTGGAAGGAATTAAAGGCCTGTCCCAAATATAGGGCTGATGATTTCAGTGATATAAGCAAATAATAGCCCGGGCTACAAATGAAAGTTTTACAGTACTTCAATTATCAAGTGGCTCTCTGTCAGTTAAAGATATACTGTGCTGGGGTTTCTTAAAAACAATGTATAGACTCATACAGAAGTAATCCCTCTCAGTCATCACTTATGACCCATGAGAAGTGTGTGGTGGTGTGTTTTTCCGCAGAGACTCTGCCCTCTGCCTGTATGTTATTATCTTCTTCTTATTCTCTGTGTTCAGGATGTGTATGGGTGTGTACCCCCACAACACTCAGGGTCAGGCCTTTATTAAAAGGTACCAACCAGGTGCCAGACTGTAAGCAGCAGGCTTCCAAGAAACACAGTACCAAAAAAAAAAAAACCCAACACAAAAATAGCGAGGCGAAACACCAAACGAGAGTGAATCTAGTCTTGGCTTTTACTTTCTCTTGTGCTGGCAGGCGTGTGCACAAACAGTAACTGACAATCTTGCAGAGTAAACCTTTAACTGAAATGTGTTTTTGTTGTGGCTGTATGTGTCTGACAGTCGCCACAGACACAAAGAGAGCTTCCAAATGGATACATAAAAAAAACTTATCATGGATATTAATGGCTGCTAATGGACTCCATCAATCGACACCCTCTAATTTCCATCAAACGACCATAATTTCCTCTAAAAATGATGAGTCATACTTAACAACACTATTAAGGGGACACCCTCCTCACTTCCCTTATAATTAGTACCAAGTGCCCTTTCAAGGAAATGTCCAAAAGTTGCGTACCGACATATTACTTAGAACATTTTCATTAAATTTGGAGGGAATAAGGAGACTTGTAAAATAAAGCGATGCCTTAGAAAGGTTATCAGGCTACCATAATTAAAATGAAGAAACAGGAAGAAGAAGTCAGTGAAGAGCATCAGTAGGTCACCCTGCCTTTAGAAACATGTTCTGCATGGTTACTCAGCCGCTCAACAAACACTACAGATCTCTTTGTTTCTTACTAAAAGTTTCTCTCAGCAGTTTTGTGATCGCTCTTCAGAGGAAGCTCTTACAGCTCTAAGAGTGGGAAGATAAGATCCTTTGCGAATAGCCAGGTTTTAGCAAACAGATTCAGCTTTGATTTTCATGCAGCAGAAACTTGTCGCCAACATTGGGCTTTAGGTCACCACAGTGTGTGTCTTCAGTGTCTAAAGGTTGATATGTACACCTAAAGGAAATGCCGTTCAGAGGGTGTGAAGCCGTGAAAAGCACTGTTACACCACTTTAACTAGGAAAGCATTTCTTAACTGACAAACACATGCCCTTTCTGCAGTATTTCAATGTAATTTGTGAGCACACATTATGACTGTCAGAGCAACAAGTGCGTCAAATTCCTTTCTTTGTCTTCCTTCTTCTGGCACCACATCTGTCTCTAAACTGCACTGTCAACTCTGTACTGGCAGTGATGAAGAGGAAGTTTGCATTCAGAGAAAAAGGAGTGTGGACAGGTCTTTTGTACCAACGAGAGATCAATACAAGTTACAGTCTGTACAGCATATGACCTCCTTTATCCTCAGACCCTCTTTTCCAGTTTGACAACATGTTGCACAACTTTGTTCTTGTTCTGTACTGGTTAATCAGCCTGAGGTGTGCTTTTCCACCTTGGGTGCCCTCTTCATCAGGTTTCCAATCAGGCTTAAACTGTGCAAGACGCTAAACAAGGTTATAACTTTTCTGAGGGCCCATTTGCAGCCCACCTTTATCAACATTTGATTATTCATTTATCTAGTATTACACCTCATTTGTATAAAGCCTCTCCTAACTGGGAAAGAGAATTCAAGACCACCTGAATCTTTTTATTCTCTCCATGAAGCCCTTTAAAAAAAAAAAAAAAAAAAAAAAATAGAATATTTATGTTCTAATTTACTTGAACTTTTTCATTTTTTATTTTTTCTCAGATATTTTATCAATAAAATATCCCAAAGTATATTCATAAATATCCAATCAAATATCAGTACAATATCCAAAAACTGTAAGTAAAATATCTGAAAAATATTATTAAAATATTCACAGAAAATTTCTATTAATATCCCAAAAAATGTGTAAATATCTGAAAAAATGTTATTAAAATATTCACAAAAAATAGAAAAATATCCGAAAAAATATTCTATTAAAAATCTGTAAAAAATCCTAAAAAAAATGTGAGTAAAATGATGAAAAATTATTTGTGAATTCCCCCCAAAATAGCCAGTAAAATTAGATACTAACTCTAATTTTACTTTAAATTTTATTTTTATCTCAAAAAAGGTCTGAAATGCAAATGAGTGTTTTGTTCCTTTCACTGGGGTGTACACAGAGGCAGCGACAGAATGGCGTGTTCCTTTTAGAGTCACAGCATTAATTAAAGGTGTAAAAGCGTATTTCAACTTCTTGCATGATTTCTTACACCGTCATTTGTGTAATGTCAGCTTTGTGTTTTTTTTTAAATAAATGCATCTGTGCAGTTAATCGGCATCATTGCTGATACGGTTGCTTGTAGTTGTGGGCAGGTGTCAGATGATGAACGCAGCTTTAAGCCCCTTTCTCACATTAATCCTGTAACATAACAGGTTCAAATATTCATGTCTGTCATTCACACATAACCTCCTACACATTACATGACCATTCCAGAGGAATTAGAGGCAAAATCTGTGATCTAGATGTCAATCAAGAGGGACACCCCAGCTCCTAAATTCATAATAGACCTGCAGAACTTTGAATAAAACCAATGTTAATGTAAAGCAGCACCACCAGTACTGAACTGGGAAAGGTTGTGTTTTCTTGTTTAACCATTTAATTTCTTTTCATTTGTAAGAGGAATAGCTAATTCCACTTTTAAACTAATTTGCTTTGAAGCTGCGTTAAATAATTTGTTTTATAACCTGGATTTTTTTCACATGGCCCTGGCTTACTGTGTGCTATTTTAATTAACCACTAAATAATTTAGGGAAGTGCCAGAAGAAAGCACGAAACCAAAAATAAAAGCAGATCTTGAAACTGTTGATACATGGACCCTCTTCAAAAGAAAAATGATAGAAAATAAAGCCTTGCTGGCCTCAAAGCCACGCATCATGTCAGCTATTCTGCTTTTGTGCTGCGTATTTCCAAAGTTTACCTCCAGGTTCACAATTTTTGAAGTCTAAACAAGAGTCGGTTACCCTCATGAGCACTGCAGCAGGATTTGCTCACTCTAATGGCCTTTTTATTACAAACATCCCCCTTTGTGTTTCCTGCACAGTGTGTCCTTGGAGGAGACACAGTCACACAAACAGGGAAATCTGCTCTGAAAAAATAAAATCATTTGGAAACTATTCACTTCATTTGTTTAACATTGACTTTTAAACTTCATATTAGCTTCAGATAAACTTTGGAGAGGATGTTTTTCCTTCATCACAAACACTGACTTGTGAGCATGTCTCTTCAGGACCAGTGTGAACAAGAGTAATAATTACAGCAAGCTCAACCTGTTTCTCGTGAACACGACTTCTTAGGAATGACTTCAGGGAATTTCTTCAGAACTTGCATCCAACTTTCTCTTTGAACTCAACGATGAACTGATTTCAACTTGCTGGTCAAAGGTCACTGTGACTTCAAAACACATCACAGGCCATCACTCGAGAATTAATTTGCTAATGATGACAAAACTTCACTCAAATGTCTAACAGGGTAACATGATGAATTTATGACATTTTAAATTTAAAAGGTAAAAGGTGAAATTCACAGAGACATCATAATATTTTCCCCAAAACACTTCCCTGGCCATTAATCAACATCATAACTCAGGAACAGAAGGGGAGACATTTGGTCAGATACTAAACTGGTGACACAGATCTTGAAACTGTGCTGATTGTACGGATCCTCTGTGCTGCCAGGTTGAAGAGGTAAAGTAAGGTAAGCTTTAATGTGCCTGAGGGGCAATTTGAGATGAAGACAGTAGTCATGAGTACAACAAAACAGACAGTACAACACATAACACACAGTATCCAGCATCACACACTGTCAGGGGTAAATCATATATATCAGCAGTCACTGCTGGTTTGAAGCTTGTTTGCAGCAGTGTCCATATTTACAGCATTGTTGACTGTCATGGCCACAACTCTGTGTTCTATCCTTTTCCTCTGGTGGTCCATCACAAGCACAGTTGAGTGTGTTTATATGGACATAAATAACTTGTTTATGATAAGGTTTTTGGAGCATCCTGTATCTGTGTTTGAGCATGTAAACACCATATTCTATTTACGAGAAACCTGAATACTGGGAAGTGCTTTGAAAGAAACTGGGATGTACACAGAGAATATGAACAACATGGTTTCTCTATGCTCACGTAAACACTGTATCCTGAATATGATCAGAGCTGGGATAAGCTGCTCATGTCTATTCATGCCCATTGATGAATCACATGTACATTTTGTTATGATAGTTCTGGAACATTTTTTTTTTTTTTTGGTACAGTGAGTTTGTGACAAATTTGTTTTTTTTTAACTATTTTTTTCCCTTAATTTTGGACTGATATTGAATATTACCGTCTCATTGATACTGTGTGATTTTAAATTGATGTAGTCCTCATGCTGTTCTGTGAGAAAGAAGAATGTAAACCACAAAGAATAAAGAATGTAACCACATGCATTGTTTTTGCTGATATTGAGCCTCAGGTGATTGTTTGTCCCTATCAGTCCTCTGTACTCCTCTGTAAAAATACTCCCTAAGTGAGGACAGCATGTTTTCCACTGGAATCATACAGGTCAACATAGTGACAACTTCCATTTGAAAAATGCACTTAAAACCTTTTATTACATTCATACATTTAATATATGTGTCTGGACAGACGTGTATGTAAACTGCAACTTGACTGGCTCAAGGAGGCATTCAACCTCGACGCAGTAATTCTGGTCTTGTTGACACTTCAGAGGTCCTGACCCTCAGGACATGAAGCTCTGCTCTACAAGACAACGTGACATACAGTAACTAACAATGCAGGGCCTGTCTGTAAGTGTTGCAACACCCACAACAAACCTACTACAAAAATACCAAAACTGATTGACATGCAGACATTTGGGACCCCCTGAGGGTCTGGGGCCTGGAGCAGTTTCAGATTTTGCCCAGCTGGTAAACCAGCGACCAGGTTAACCTGTTGTATGGGCCCCTACTCCCCATACCTGCCTCTATGCAGCGAGATGAGAAGACTGACAGTATTCTTATTTCTAAAGGATAAATATAAAGATAAAGCCAGCAGCTGGTTTACACTGGTTCAGCATGAGGACTAGAAACAGGGTGAAACAGCTTGCTTGGCTCTGTCTGAAGGCACAAAATCCGCCTACCAGCACCTGTAAACCTCACACACTAATACATTACTGTAGGCCTGTATTTGGTGTGTGAAGCTCAGAGAGGTGACACATAAAACTTCAAAGACTATTCCCCATTTTGCCTGGGTTGCTTCTTTACAGGAGGGTCATGTGCGGGACTATTTCTTTGCTGGGAGCAGAGAGTTTCAGGAGTCCCAGCAGGTCAGACTTGAGCACAACTCGTAATCATTTTATGCTATAGCAAATCAGCTGTTGGCTGTATGTTTACATGAGAGCGGCATCTGTCATCTCCTCTAACTCTCAGCAAGAAAGCAAAAAGTAGTAGCCCTGAACCTCAGCCCTTCTTCACTGAAGCTGCTTCAGGTGTTTCTTTTCAGTGCAAGGAGGTGTGTTCTTCTTCAGTGGATTTCAGATATTGTCCCTATGGTTTCATATAGGATCCGGAGCATTATGGAACTATTATACCTTTAGAGGCGATAAGCTTCTAGCTTAAGGACCAGCTGTTCCAGCTTTGCTGTGAGCCATTATTCTTTTTTTTTTTTTTGTCTTTTTGTTTTGTTTAGTCTGTTATGATTTTTGTTTATCTGTCTGTTTGTGAATCGGTGGTTTGGTGCAGCTTCTGGTCGTGGTGAAGAGGGAGCTGACCCGGAAGGCGGAGCTTTCGATTTACTGGTCCATCTACGTCCCAACCCTCACCTATGGTCATGAGCTCTGGGTAGTGACCGAAAAAATGAGATGGCGGATACAAGCGGCCGAAATGAGTTTCCTCCGTGGGGTGGCTGGGCTCAGCCTTAGAGATAGGGTAAGGAGCTCGGACATCCGGAGGGAACTCGGAGTAGACATCGAAAGGGGTCAGTTGAGGTAGTTTGAGCATCTGATCAGGGTGCTTCCTGGGTGCCTCCCGCTGGAGGTGTTTCGGGCACGTCCCACTAGTTGGAGGAGACCTAGAACACGCTGGAGGGATTACATATCTCATCTGGCCTGGGAACACCTTGGGGTCCCCCAGGAGGAGCTGGAAAACGTTGCTGGAGAGAGGGACGACGGGTTGTTTTGCTTGGCCTACTGCCCGGCCCCGGAGAAGTGGATAAAAATGGATGGATGGATGGATTGATTTTGGTTGTTTGGTTTGGTCATAATGTTTGATTGATTCCTTTTTCGTAAGCATGAAGAATGTCCTCTGTATTAGTTAGGAATAAGTTGGAAAAGAGGATGTATATTAAGAGACGTATATCTTCCATGCCCTTTATTTTGAATTGTTACGATCCTCAACTCAATAAATATAATCAAAAAAGACGAAAGCAAAATGCTATTCCTTTAACTCCAGTGAAGTGCTGGATTAATAATCTGTGTTTGACTGTGGTGATTTGATTAAACACAATGTTACTAGGAACATACAGCTTTGGCAAAACACGACAAGACAAGACAGGGCCACAGAGGCAGGGAATAATAAAGGACCTGCTTCCTTTAAAGAATTTGCATATGATGAACTTGGCAAAACCAGCTGAGCCTGGGGCTCTGGGGCCCCATGGCCATTGTCAGGTTAGTGACAGCCCTGTGTTTGTGTCTGTGTGTGTGGGTGTGTGTGTCCCCTATAATGATGCACTGAAAGTATGCAGTGCTTGTGGTTTGGCTTGTGTTGCTGTTGCAGGGTTGCTTCATAGGTGTGTAAACAACTGCGCGCGCGCACACTCGTGGTAGTTTTGACAGGGCATCAGAGAGAGAGGCAGAGAGGCAGAGGGGAGAGAGGGAGAGTTGTAAGCAGCAACACATTGGTAAGAACAGGGAAGCAGGCGCGCGGCACGGGGACCCGCCGGAAGAAGCAGCAGCAGCAGCTTCAGCGCGAGCTGGACGCAGACCGACAAAACACCGGCAGCACGAGCGACACCGAGGCGGTCAGCGGGGCGGAGAGGAGGAGGAGGAGGCACCTGCACCGCGACTCGTTCTCCCCCGCTGCCTCCGTCGTCTCTCCCTCTGTCTCTTCGCTCTCCTCACCCCTCGTTCCTCTCGGACCGCCGCCGCCGCTTCCTCGTTAAGATGGCTGACCCCAGCAGCGACGGAGAGGCACCGGAGAACGCGCGCGTCTTCGCCCGACAGGGAGCCCTCCGCCAGAAGAATGTGCACGAGGTGAAGAACCACAAGTTCATCGCGCGCTTCTTCAAGCAGCCAACCTTCTGCAGCCACTGCACGGACTTCATCTGGTGAGTGTGTGTGTGTGTGTGTGTGAGGGGGGGAAAGGACACAGGTGATTCACTTGCTGCTGCTGCTGCGGCTCTGGTCGGCCTCCTTCCACACAGACACCGTTCAGACAACCGCAGTGTTTCATTCATTGTCATTGTCAAAAACACTGCGATGCGCCATTCCCCCAGTTTTCCACAATGCGACAGCAGCGCGGGCCTGTCGGGGGGAGATGCGTTGTCGGCAGCCGCAGAGCAGTCGCTGCTGCTCGGCGTTTACCGCATCGACCCGACACCCATCTCTGAAACTGGGGGTCTGGTGGAGGAATGCAGCTGGAGACACAGAGACACAGGGCCCCACTGTTGCTGCTGCAGCTGTGTGTGTGTGTGTGTTGATGTGGTGCTGTGTGTGTGTGTCCATGTGTGATTCGATATCTGTTGGTGTGTGTGCATGCGTCATTGTCAGTGCATCTCTTGTGAATTCCCCAAATTTCTCATCCCTGTTTTCTGTCCACAGGGGCTTTGGGAAACAGGGATTCCAGTGCCAAGGTAAGAGCAGTGGCTCATTCACAAATCCCTCTGCTGCATATGGCTGTGGGTGTGTGGACGGATGTTCACTGTCTGAAGGAGTGTTGTTGTGTGTTTGTTGTATTCTGGGCCGCAGGTCTGCACACTGTTAGAGTGACCTGTTGGCTCTTTCGTTGACGCCGTGTTGGTGTTGGCAGGCAGGTGTCGAAACTCAAAGCAGGTGCTTGCCAACAGTGATAAATGAGAGTGAGAACACTCTGAGAGGCTCGGGCTGAGGAGACAGTGTGAGATGTAAGAGTAGAAGAGTCGGCGGAGTGGTTGAAAGCTGAGATGTCTGGTTTTGGCCAAGGAGAAATGGGAGGAAGAGACAAACCAGGAAGTTGAGCTTTATTTTTTTCTCTCCTCTCACTCTGAGCCTGACATCTGATTGAAATTGTAAAATGGTGGGTTTGCGTGTGGGTGGGTGGTGATGTGTGTCTGTGGGTGGGCGGCTGGTCATGGTGACGGGTGGGTGTCTAGACACGGACCTCTGCACAAAATGGTTTCATAAACAGGCCCCTTGCAGCACCATAGTGACACCCCTCAATCACATGCACGCTACAGTAATGTAACAAATGTTGTGCTCGGGGTATCACTTCCTCCTCCTCACTGATCCGTCTCAGACACTCACCTCAACTCATCCGTCATGTGACCTGCCATGTGAGCTGTAAGAGGAAAATGACCAGAGTTTCCACATTAGGCTCTTACTCAAGTCTTCATTTATTGACTGGGAAGAGTTGTGCAAACTTGTGTAATTTTATCAACAGTAAAAAGTCCCCCTCATCTCCACAGGCTTCACTTCTCAACAGCTCTGGTGGTGGCTTTACAGGAAATGCTTTGGGGGTAGAGCAAAAGTAACTCTTTATGTGCTCGAGTGACTGCGCACAGCCTCCTGGACCGTGGTGAGCTTAAGTGTGTGGCGGTGAATTAACCTGAGCTGTTAACACACTTTAGAGAGCACAGACCAATCAGAGCCCTGCTCAGGTAGAGCAGCTGTCAGGTCGGGTTTCGTGGTGAGTTTCCAACAATTCACTCACAACTCTTACATTTGTTGACGGGCTCTCATACAACAAAGAGATCAAAGGATTGTTGCCACGTTGTGAGTCAGTGATCTTTGTTCACACACTGAAGATATAGAAAGGAGGTAATCATCCGATCAAGTGAACAAGCAAGCTATCCAGTGAGCGTTGATTTATTGATCTGCACGTCAAAGGTAGAGGCATCTTGGGTAACGCACAAAAAAATTAAACAAAGATCCACTTACTAGCTGTTTTTTCAGAGCTTTCAACCATGTCTGATGCATGAAGCCTGCTCAGCTGTCTCTGAGCTTAACTGCAAAATAAATTAGGATAAGTTTGGTTTAAATTGGTAAAGCTGCACCAGTTAGGCCTTGATTGTACTTCAGGATGGATGCAAACAGCTGCACACTCGCTTGCAGACAGTGGACTTTTACAAACCACAATCTGGGGTATATACGTACACAGACATGCTCCACATATGCAGGTGTAAATCACTAGTTTCATCACCATGTGATGTACTGATTCTTTGGACAACAATATATTTGCTTATATTACAAAGCCTGACAATATGATTACAGTTATATTCAATTCAGGGTCCTGTCGCAAGAGAAGCTGCCTGTTTTTTTGCTTTTGGCAATAAAAGATAAAAACAACACTAAAATAATTGTAGCTGCTTAAATGCAGTATAGTTTACTGTAAACTGACTCCACTAACACACATAAAATCTTCAGAGCTTTCTGCTAGAAAGCTCTTTTCTGGAAAAAATCTTTTCATTTGAACCCAAATCACCTGTTTCATAAAACTTCAGGGTTATCTGGCTTAAAGCCTTGAAGCCAAACTTCTCCCAGCAGCCATTAAACACAGATTAACAACAGGATCATTTAACAAAAATATAAAATTCAGCTCAGTAATAACTTTCAAGGTTCATAGACACAACAGTTGCTAGTCGCACATCATCGGCTTAAGCACTCTTACTTAGCGTAGCAGCTAGCGGACGTCTCCTCTGCTCCTAGCTAAACAAATTACACAAATTATTCTTCTTCTTACTCACTTTTGGTTTAAATCACTGCATCTCCTGGCAAAAGAGCACGGTTGAATTTCAGCCTTAATGCACGTTTTTTCAGCCGGACATTGAAACAGAGCAGCGAGAAGCTCAGCCAGGCAGGTTTGTTGTGCTTCCTGAGTATTTTATCTCATAACATCATTGTTTACATATGACATGCTTCGTCTGTTGACCTGTATTTTCTCCAAAATCGAGTATATTTCCACACTGCTGCTCAATTCCAGAGTATGTTAGTTGTCGTCATTGTCATTCTCTCGACTGCTTGCCATTATTAGCCTGGCGCTGTTTTCAAAATAAAGGCGTATTCTTAAGATGATATGGATCAATGCTTTCACTTTGCATCAGCGATATTGGATCGTTGATCATTAAATTGATACATCAATCAAGTTTGATGAATCAGTCCTACTAGAAAACATGATGACAACCTCGTGACATCAAGAAAAAGAGCTCTTGTGTGTGTTATAATTCAGTGAACAACATGAAAGAGTCAAAAAATAAAAGCATAGAGAGTACAAATGAACGTCCAGGTTGCTTTTCTAGTGCATGTGCTGTTGGTGTGCTTGTGCTGCGGACAATCTTACTTGGACAGATGATGAAAATACGTCACAGGGACCCACATGGATTCAGCAACCTGTAGTCGATTAATCGAATGGTCATTGAAATAAAACAAATTGGCAACTATTTTGATAATAGTTTAATCTCTTTTTGTAGTTTTTCGGGCAAAAATTTGGTTCTTAAATGTGAAAAATGCCTTTTTACCCTTTTAGATTGCATACCTGTTGACATTGTGCACCCATTGAAAAATATATGCAAAAAACAACAATCACTGTCTTCACATTCTCATGTCAAAATCCAATCGTTTTTTTCTTCTTGTAAAACAAAACATGACATGTGCTTACGTAACCTAGTACTTCATAGTGGACTGCTTCAGCAGCTAACGTTACATTTAGCATATGATGGATTGTGTGTCTCTCCTCCTGGCGGATACTATTATCCCATTGGTTTACACAGTCAGGGCCTCACTGTTATGACACACCCATTTTTGTTTTTTTTTAAAATATCAAATCTTATTGCTCCCAGCGATATGGCACACCTGCCTACTCTGTCTTCCTTGGAAATACATCATGATACTGAAACCAGATACTATAATTGCTCCCAATGTTACATACTATTTTGATTATTATTTGTCATATTTCAAGCAAAAATGTTCAAAATCTTCTCCCCGCTCCTCTGATGTGAGGATCCCCTGTTTGTTTGTCTGTTTTATATTATAATCTGAGTATCTTTGGCGTTTCGACTGCTGATTGGACGAAACAAGACATCTTAAGAACCTCTGTGTGATGGACGTCTTTTGACGTGTTTCTATATTAGCTGACATTTTACTGGCTAAACAACTGATTGAGAAAACTATTGACGTTTTTAATGATAATAAAAATAATCATTAGTTGCAGCCCTGCTTCACACTGAAACATTAGACCTTGACCTTCAAACCACCAAATAGATCCCAGTGGTATGACAGGTAGAAAACAATGAGGAACAGCGTGTGAGTCTTATTTTGTTGGATTTTCTTGTTTTTAATTTTACCTAATTTGAGAGTCGGGCAGAGAGATCAGTGCACAAGAAATTTGGCTGGTTAAACAATATCACCTCAAGGTTTGTTAGTCATTGTTCTAAGTCTAAAGGACTTCTCATCCATGTTTGCTGAAAGGTTGAGATTGGACGTTCATTCTTGAAACAGTCTCACTTTGAGGTTCATTGCTGTTCTGGAGCATTCGATCGTATAATAACTGCTGTTTCCAATGTTTAGATTAAACCTCCAATCTCAGTGGGGAACATGTCTTGGCAGAAAGCTTTGATTTGGTGACTTGCAGGTCATAACATGACAAAACTGGGGAGATTTTGTTGGGAAAGCCAGATTTTTAGGCGTTGTCTAAGCAGCATTTGATGACTGTATTCCAACTTGTAGTTAAGACCTACTTCACAGTGAAATATAGTCTTTTAAATGCTGTTAAAAAAACATAAACCACCAGAAAACAGTGAAAAACGGTTCATGAGTCCGGTTCATTTGAAATGTATACGTCTAAATATGCAGTTGGTGGATTTTCTTTTATTTATTTTACCTAACATAAGAGAAAAGCAGAGATTTGTGTAAACAGTGGTGTCGTAAAGTGTACTAGAAGAACAGGAATGGTGTAGATACAGTGCACACTCACATACAAATCACTGCTCACTTCTTGGTCAGGAGGAATGCCAGACATGTGGTACAGACTTGTTCTGACGTGTACGTCAGATTGTGTGTTTCAAATGCTATTTTTGTGTGTGAGTGACAAGGCGCCTCCTCTTGTGGGTGTGTTTGAATACCTGCTCTGCAGGTAAAGATTTCCTGTCTCTCTCTTTCCTGCCATCTTTTTTTATTGGTGTTCCTTTGTGTGTGTGTGTGTGTGTGTGTGTGTGTGTGTGTGTGTGTGTGTGTGTGTGTGTGCGCGCGCGCGCACCTGTGTGCACTGACAGCAAAAAAGGGAAGTTACTCTTATTTCTTGCTTAAGAAAGATCCAGATGTCTGATCGGAGTTTGGACTTGAGGGTTATAAGGTCAACTTTATTTTCAGTTTTCATATCAGAAGAGTTGCAGTGAAGTTTCGCAACTATAAGTGGCGGAACTATTGAGTTTCCACAAAGGCCTTATTTAATGCAGATATTTTATTTTAACTTGTCATGGTTGGATAACCGCACATTACTAATAACATTAATGATCTATTGGCTCTGTTATATTAAAGTATGCCAGTAAGCCGTGACAATGAGCCAGAATGCACAATACCAGGACCCTAAAACTGAAGCTACTGAGTAGAATTCAGACATCAGTAATTTTAGTTTTTACACCAGGGCTTCTCCTACTATGACATGTCAAAATATCTCCAGTTTGGTCCAACATAAAACCCAGTTCAGGCTACTTTAGATTTTTTGGACACTGATAAGGGCTGACTAAGGGCCCAATCCTACACCCGGCACAAAGTGGCATGCAGGGCGACTGGCGTTGCTAGTTTCAGACCGACACAGTTGGTATTTTCATGGCTAGTGTCCACATTGTGTAAGTAGCAAATATACTTGTGTCCATCTGTGCGCCCATGGGTGTGCAGGTCTTAAAATGAGGTGTGGCCACGTACATCGTTGGTGGATTTTGTGGCTGCAGAAAGCGATTTCGCCATTGACCAACAAAAACCTGGTTTAAGGTCAATTGTGCAGTATTTTCTTCTATTAAAAGGGCACATTAGTAAGATGTTTCTACATAGATGGATTCATAATGGACCTACAGTCTACTTATTACACACAGGGACGTGCAGATGTGTTGCTGGAGAGTGAAAAAATACATCATTGATGAGAAAAATAATCATATTCATAAAATTGTGAACATAGCAGAGAGCAGAGCAGAGCTGTTGTCTGACTCCCTATTAAGAGAGAGGCTATGTGCATTTATGTACGAGGAGCAGCGTTACTTAATGATTTTTTCAGAAGCTTAAAGTTTATTTCTGTTTCTCTGTCAAGTTTATAATTACAGTTTTTACAGCTGCTTAAATGTCCCATGATATTTGCTGTGGTGACCTTACAGCTCATACTGCATTACCAGCAGTAAGGTGCAGGGTGCAGGCACACTGCGGGGAATGGGATATGGCACTTTAATTGGTTAAATTCATGTTTCGCCTAAAGCACACCTATGATTAAGTAAGGGACTAAGTACAACCCTTTTGCCCCTTGCGCCTTACTTGGCACCACCATTATGCGCCGTTTAACTAGCAAAAGTGGAGTTGGACACACTCAAGATGTCCCCTAAATACACTTGTGCCATAGACTTTAGACCATGAGCTATAGATCATTTAAATGGGGCCATAAGAGCAGCACAGCTACATTAGAAGCTCTGTGAGGCTGTGCTTTGGCACCAGAGTACTGGACGAATTTGATCTGATGATGGGGCTAGATGAAAAGTCAGTGGGTCACGAAAAGCGGTGGGTTTTATCCTGGAGACCAGGAAGTTCTCAACCAAAATTCACTATAATTCATCAAGTAGCTGTTGAGATATTTTAAAGTCTTGTTTATTTAATTGCTAATATAAAGGGCATTTCAAAACACAGATAGGCAGGGCGGTGAATAGATTTCTAAAGAAGCAGCTACGAGCTACTATGTATAGCCTTACCTGAACTGAAAGCAGTCACTGTTTTATCACACAGTGTGCTCTTAAGGGAGGGTTGCGGGTGTGTCACAGATGTAACTCCACCAAAAGTTGACTAGAGCAAAACTTTTTTTTTGTCTCGTTGAGGAAGTTTGAGATTTTCACCGATCTTTCTACTTCACGCCCTGTGGCCTCCAGTCATTGGCAGCAGATATAATCTGTTTTGTTAGAGAAATAAGACTGATGACATGTGCAAACAGTATCTGTTGGAGTCAGTGTTGCCTCTGTGCACACACAAAACTGAAGAAACTGAAAAACAGCAAGAACGGGGGGAAAAAATCATGATTGTTTCACCATCGTTAAGTGTCATTGTTATTGATTGGATCAAGGCTGTGGTTTACCTTTAATCCCGATCACTGACCGATCAGCAGTTGAAGTAGTTTCTTTGTTATTGATCGCGTGGCAGGGCAGTTAATCTAAAGATATTGATTACAAGATAGGTTTGTGGCAGTGTGGCTGAGAAAACAAACATATTTTAGAGTACGCCTGTCCACAGTGCAGCGCCTGCTCGTCAGTACGCTCCTTCACAATGAATTTTAAAGTCGACAGATCCTTCCAGCGTCAGTGCTCTGAAAATGGCAGATGTCAGAGTGGCTGAATGGATATTAATACGTCTGGAAACGATACGAATTTTCAAAACAATCTGTATTAGGGATAGACGGATTATTGGTGTCCTGATCGGTAGGGCTGCGATTTCTGACAGTCTTTCATATAGTTGTGTTTATTTACTCCTTAGTTTGCTTAATTTGTGTAACCTACAGTACAAAAACCCAAAGGTATCTAACCCACAAAGATACAGTAAAACAGACAAAACTTGAGCCTAAATGAAATATCAGCTGTCAGAATGGTCATTCCTGTCAATAACCTAATCAGTTAAGTGAAGCTGTTACAGCTCTACCAATATAAACCGGCAGTTATTTGCTTTACACTCATGAATCAGTGCCAGTGTTTTACTAGCTAATAACTGTCAATGTGAACTCAAGTGACCCACGTCACGTGACAGCCACTCTACGTGTTATATAGCAGAGAGTAAGCCTGCATTTCCCTTTAATACTCTCCACTGTATACAGCCTAGTTCTGGTCAGAGAAATCTATTTACTCAGTTGTAAAGTTCATGCTCCCGACTATGGAAGACTAAAGAATGTGTGCAAGTGGGTGGAAACAATCTTAATGTGTGGTCTGTAAAGTCTCAGGAGGTTTCAGCTAGTCTTCAGGTTTGTCTCAAGCTTGGTGTCGTCGTGTTTTCTTTAGCACCACCGGGGTAAAAAACCCACAACAAAAACACTGTCTGTTCATTGTTTGCAAGCTACAGTAACCAGCCCAGAGTTTGTTTACATTGTATCTCAGTGTTTGAGTGGTCCGTTTCCCCTGAATGCTTAGTTGTCAAACACATACAGCAGTCCACCCACTCAGACGCTTGGATGCATTTCTGATGGATCTTCAAAGACTTTTTCATCCTGCATTTAATAATGAAAATAAATCTGAAAAGTCTCTTTGACATATGTTTGACTGAAGGAGTCGTTAATGTCTGAGGTCAAAAGTGCAATCATGTGATCAGCACGGCCATCGTCCAAGTGCTAATCATGGTTTGAACTCTACTCTTTTTGCCTGTATTTCAAAGTAAGACTGCAGTGTTTAAGATAGCTTCATCGAAGATTAACTTTGCCAGGGTTAGTTTTGCTGGTAGACTGTGTAACAAAAGTGGACGTAGCCATCGTTACATCACTGATTGGTTGATGATCTACTTTTTTAAAGCCTTGAGTTTGGCATTTCGGCTGTCACAGTCTTGGTTTTTTGGAGCCAGGAGTCACCATATTTAAATGTGAGGGTGGAGCTGTGGATAAGCGAGGGGTGGATTTGACTGAGAACCAGACACCACCGTGGTAGCGACTCAGCAATCATAAGGTAGCCACACCCTAAAGCATACCCCGCTTTAACGCTTATTTTAATCTAATGGGAACCATGATTAACAAAATAAACATCATGCTGTGTTGAAGAAGACTCGAAACTAGCGATTGAGACGAAATCAAGTTAGAAGTCGGGTTATTTTCTCATAGACTTCCTTACAATCAATCGCCCCCTGCTGGACATGTGAAAAAAATGCAGGTGATGACCAGGAGATGTCCCCTTGATTAAGCCACATATGAACACCAAGGCCCGAATGTTTTTTGCTGTGTGTACGGCTGGGCGATACATCGATTAAAGTCAGCTACACTTTTTGCACCACATAAAAAATGTCTAAATCGTGAAAAATCAAATTATTGCAACACGCACACAAACTTGTTTCCGCTGCCCTCAAGTGGCCAAAAAAACCTTACCTTAAATATGCTTGTTTTTCAGTGTTACATTTAAGTAGCAGGTCATTGAGAAATAGACCCAGATCTACGTATGCACATTATACAGTTCGTACATAGTACTTTTTTCCTTACTCCTGTCAGCACATTGGTCATGTGATCGCAGCCTTTCCGATTACGTAGGATATACACAAATAAGTGGCTCATGATTATTTGGGTAATATACGAGTTGTGGTGAATGACTGTTGGTAGGTATTCATACAAACAGTGCATGAGAACAGCCTGACAGTATACAAACTCCTCTGAAATTAGCGGAATTGTTTTAGTGTTGATACTTGATTTTTTTTTCTTTTACTGTAACAGTTTGTTGACCCTTTTATTGTTCTTCTCACCAATTGGAGATATTGTCGCTGTAAGAAATTCCAAATATCCCCAGCTCAAAGTTACGACTAAGAGGCTGACATGAATGTTTTTTCCCGACTCAGTTGCTCTCAGTTACAGTCTAAAATGATATGACGAGAACGTGGCATTATTGCCCTAATGACACGATTTTCGATCTGATTGCCGACAGATTTTGGAGATCGCAGACAAAAGCCCCAGATCTGAGGCAATTGAGCATACAATCCAGTGAGAGATAATCGCCATGTGTGAATTTTCAAATACGCAATCTAAGAGATGCTCCGATGTGTCACAGATGCCAAAGGAATATCTAACAGGTTGAATTTCTGGACCTGTCAGCGTGCAAATCCCATAGTGTGAAATATGTTTTGACCGACAGTGACAGCAGTGATGAACTAAAGCCAATGTGAGAGCAAGATGGGGGGAAATATGAGGGGGAGGAGTCGTGACACGTGCAACACAACATCAGTAAGCATTGCTATAAGACAACGTCCCTTCTTGGAGGAAAGAACTCTTGCCTCGTTTGTGGTCGAGTCTTTTCCTGGATCACTTCCTCCACATTTTTAAAGGTCCTGTTTGAAGCATTTAGAGGCATCTGTTGGCAGAAATGTTATATAATATTCACAATTATGTTTTCATTAGTTTATGATCACCTGAAAAAAAGAATTACTGCGTTTCCTTTTCTTAGATTGAGCCTTTTATATCTACATACGGAGCGGGTCCTCCTCCACGAAATCTGCCATGTTGTTCTACAACAGCCATGGCTGGCTCTAGAAAGGGCCACTTGTGTTTTCGCATTGGCCACACAAGAGAAGTTTCAATCCTGCAACTTTACTGCTAGATGCCTCTAAATCCTACACACTGGACCATTACAGGTAGTTTGGACACCAGACAAACTTAGAATGTGTGACGTCCCCTGTTGCAACCTCAAGATACCCCGTTTTAAGACACAGTCGTGTAATGCGATCAGTTCAGCAGTCTGACAACTTTGAAAGTTGTATAGTGTGTAGTTGCCGTCAGAGAGTTGTTCAGTTGCAGGGTTTTATCTAGTTTGTTCATTTTATTCAGGCATGCTGAGGCCTGAACAATGGTTATTACAAGTGTCCCCGTCTGTGGTTTGTGGACTGGTAATCATCCAAGATGGAGGAACTTCCTGATGCTCCTGTTGATGTGAAACTGTCGGCCCGCTGTCATCCTGGCAGTCCATCGCAGGAGTCTTTTTTGGAGCGGCTCTGATTCGCTGTTAACGCTGTCTGTCAGATAAAATGGGGCGGTTTGCGTGTATGTGTGTGTGTATCTGTGTGTAGACTCGACTGTGGGGCTCAGCCTGGTTGCTAGGCAACAGAGCAAAGACCTCCTCGGCAGGTCACTAGGCCTGTCTTTCAGTAGTGTGTGTACGTGCACAGGTGTGTGTGTGTGTGTGTGTGTGTAAGTGACAGAGCAGATTTATGAACAAAAAGCTTTAAAGTGTGACTGCATCCTTCACTGTGTTTTCTGTTGCTCCAGTTCTGTTTCTGTCTTTCTGACACACTGCAAACACACAAATGAATCCTCCACCCCCTCACATCGCCTCAAACCCAGCTGTGCCCCCATCCCTTCCTGCCCACACACACATGAACACACACATGCACACACACGTTCCTCCTCTGACTTTATTTCTTCTTCACTCTTTCTTTCCCTCTCATTGTCTTCTTCTCTGCTCGCTTTGTTTCCCTTTTTTTTCTCTCCTCTCAGTTTGTCTGCTCATTTGCATTGTGCAGCGCTACAGATGGACAGAGTTATTTTGAGGCCTCTGTACCACAATCAGGGTTAAAACCTAAATTTACACTAGGTCCAGGTGTCCACTGATGTGACCCACCCTCTCTCCTGGGCAAACACACACCAACATAAACACTCTGTTGCTTAACTGCTAGAAAGCCGTGGAAAGTGCCGCCAGTTGCCACGGTGCCTCATGAAAATGTAACGACAATGTGAATAATTAAGATTAAACCAGAGCGTAATGTCACCCTGCTTGTGTGTGTGTGTGTGTCTGTGTGTGTTGCTCTTGCTGTGGCTGCTGTTGCAATGTGTGCTAATATTTTCATAATGATGTTGAAACCTGAGCCGTATTCACGTCTTAATTCCATTTTTGGTTGAAACTGCAGCTCACTGAAAAATGGAAGTGGTTTAAATCTGCACTGCGCAAGATTTTTATGCAAAAACACACCAGTGTTGTGAGGCCGAACCACAAAGTCAGACTACAGTAGAGGAGACGGACCTGCCCTATTTATCTAAATGGAGTTCTGGTGTTGGTCATGTTCACATCTTCATCTGCAGAAAGTGACTGATCAAAATTTAAAGGGATGGACTGTACTCTATTTCAATCTGACCCAGAGTGGGCAGTTTATATGTTTTCTATATGATGATCTGATCTCAGTTCAGCTGGATGTCTAATGGATCAGTCGCAGCTCTGCACAAAGATAATAAACATACCTGAGGGTTGAATACTCTGTACTCATCAGGAGGGGTGTAAGTTTCATCATGACACAATATCATGTTGATTCTTTGGACAACGATACGATTTTTAGATACAATTTCAAAAATTCTGCCACGATACAGTTTTGATTTGAAGCATTTTACGATCAATATGAGATGATATCATGTGCCCATTGAGTACAGTCTGTTACAGAAGAAGCTGCCTCCACTTTCTTCTTTGCTTTTGGCCATACAAGATAAAAAAAACAACAAATAAATAATGTAAATAACTGTTATCCATTGAGTGCAGTGTAGTTCACTTCAAATTGACTTCACTAACAGACATAAAACAACACATGGGATAAGTTAACCTCTCTGTCAGAGAGTCCTTTCTGGAAGAAATGTTTTTATTTTAACCCAAACCATCATCTTCTTCCAAAACTTCAGGGTTATCTGGCTGAAAGCCCTGAAGGCAGACTTCTCCAAATAGCCATAAAACATCAACATCATTCAACAAAATTATGAATAAGGCTCAGTAATAACTGTCGAGGTTCATAGACAAAACAAATGTTTTTTTGCTAGTCACCCATTATTAGCTTCAGCATGTTAACATTAGCCTAGCAGCTAGCAGAGTTTTGCTCTACTCATATCTTAACAAATGACATGTAGTATTTAGACTTTTTCCTACTAACCATTGGTTAAAGTCACTGAATCTCCCAACAGAACAGCACGGTTGAATTTCAGCTGGCATGCATGTTTTTTCAGCCTATCATTGTTGAAACAGAGCAGCTAATGTTTCTGTTGCGAGGTCAGATACCCGACCAGACAGCTGCCACATGTTTCCTGAGTATTTTATCTCAGCATCAGCAGCATTGTGCTCTGTGTCTGTTGACCCGTATTTCTTCTGAAATCCAAAATATTTCCACACTGCTGATTTATTCTGGAGTAAATAAAGTTATCCTAATCATCTTTCTCTTGGCTGCTTGCTGTTATCTTTCTGCACCTGGCACTGTTTGACAGTGACACAGAATTTCAAAATAAAGGCGAATCCTGAAGATGATATAAATCGATTTTCATTGATGATATTGGATCATTGATCATTGAATCATGTCTGGGGTGCTTTGCTCGGCCTGCTGCCCCAGCGATCTGGCCCCAGATAAGCGGATGAACGCCCCTATTTTTGAAATGATGAAGCCCTTCATTACACTACCTTTGATTGAGCACAAATTCAATCATCCAACTTTAGAAAACAACCTTTAATATAACCTTTTACATGAAAAAAAAAGCTGCCTCAAGCCTTTTTCTTTATATAACGTATCATAATTACCCCTCTTTCTTTCTTTGCTGTGAAAATATCAACAAATTTCTCCTTCAAACAGCTGTATTTATTCAAGTTTCCCCTTTAAAACTACATTTTACAAGATTACATTGAACACATAATGATAACACTACAATTCACCTTCACCTAATACTCCTTTTTACCAAATAGAGCTTGAACGCATCATCACGTAACTCAGTGCAACCTCCCTCAGCTGTTAAATGGGGCCACTGGCTGCTCAGAGCTCATGTTAACTACCTCTCCTCCTGCTGATTTTAACACAGATTTGTTTTTCACAATGCAGCATTATCAGGGAAAATGAGGGTGTGTCCCCTGACGATAGTGAGTTTACTGCAGCCTTTTGTCCTGAAGGCATCCCGGGGAAGATCTGCCAAACATGTTGTCTGTTGTCCCCAAGATGCCGGTTGGTACTAGACATCTCATCACAGTCAGATCCCCCTTTTCATGTGTACGTAGTACCTATAATTATGAGAAACATCCTTCAACCTTTCACGCTATGTTCAAGTATAAAGCTGTAAATTGATCAGCAAGTCAGCACAAATGGCAGCTTTTTTTTATAGTGTTAATAAAAGTTTGAGTCATTTTTAAGCACAATGTGCCAAACATTCACAGATTTTTAACTTCCCAAATGTGAATATTTTGCCGGTTGTCTTCAGCAAACTGAACCTCTTTGTGTTTTTGGACTGCTGGTTGGACAAAATGAGCTATTTGAGTGTGTCAGCTTGTGCTTTGGTGAAATTGTGATGGACATTTGTTAGTTGCAGCCGTGGTGAAATTCACAGTGATGGATCAGACCAGCTTGTCCATCTCTCCTACTCAACTCCTGTCAACATTTGGTACCAAACAGCATTTTGAATCTCTTTGTTTGCCGTTTGTCAGCATTCAGGAGTCAGTCCATCAGCACATGTGAGAATTGTTCATATGTATTGCATGTTAAGTGCTAATTTATTTAAATTCACATGTGACTTTTGATTTTTTTTTTTCACATGTGAACTGTCTGACAACCACATGTAGCTCTGTCATGTCTCCTGTGTCGAACGCCACACACCACATGACACGTCTGCAGTGTTTCAGCATTTACTTGATAACAAAGCTTGACTCTCTGCTTGTTTCAGCTTATCAGCATTGTCTTTAAAGTGCTAAAAATTGAACCAATCTTTGGACTTAATTCTGACATTTATTGACACAAGATTTGGTCCGTAGAACTTTGTAGCTGTTATCACATCATTTACTGAGGACGATGACGCAGGCAAAAAGTCTGATGCTTTATCTTAGATAGGATTTAACTTTCTGACCAACGATTTGAATCATCAGCCTCAAGAATACAGCATGTACACTCACTTTAGTTCAGCAATGAAAGACGTGTTTTGATCTTATATTGAAGTATCAATAGTAATAACACAGTGTAAAAATAATCTGTCACAAGTAAAAGTCCTGCATTTGAAATATTGGTAAAAGTACAAAAGCATAAACATCAAATATACTTAAAAGAGTTCATTATGCAGCATTATGTGTAGTACATTATGCCACTGGATTATAATTAGTGATGCATTACTGCGTACATTAGTTTAATGTTGCAGCATGTTTATTTCAGATACTGTACCTTGCATACTGTTTGGTAGCTTAACCTTTAACAATATATTATAATTTATCAGCTGATTTATATTTAAGCAACTTCACATGAGAGGGAATGCGTACTGAACTTCCATTGTACTGAATATCAGTACAATGGAAGATGCTGAAGATAATTACAGTCGTGCTGATGTTCAGTACAACAGCACGACCTCGACTGTGATATTGCTTTGTACAACAGTTCTACAAGCACCATGTACTCACCAGAAGTAATAAGCAACAACAGATTATGATTTGTGTGTTTATTTATTGATTTATTTGGCTCCACCAACACAAGTAGTTCTGCTGCTGGACTGGAACCTGGAGGTTTGCAGTGGAGTATCCAGGCGTCTTTACTTCCCTTCGTCCTCGTCTGATGACCATTCATAATTTAACTCAGAAGTTATTTGAGGAAATGTGTTTCGCTTTGTGGTGCAAAGTTTGTTACAACGACCCATAATGTAGGCTAATTAACTGTTAATGTAATTAATTGTTCAGAAAAAGTGTTTTAATTAAATTAACTGTTAATTAAACTACATCAAGGGTCGTTGTCGCAGACTTTGCAACACACAGATGAACATACCAGGAACTGTCTCAAATAACATTTGAGTTCAGCTATGAATGGTCTTTACAAGAGGACGACAGGAATGAAAGAAACCTGAATACTATACTGCAAACCTGCTGGTGCGCTCAAATGACGTCCGCTGCGGCCTTGTGTGTATCAAAGCCATATTGATAGTCCGCACAACAGCGCTCCCCCTCGTGTTACATTACTTATTTTGCATTTAGCTTCAGTATCTGTAAAGTTCAATATTTGCCTCTAAAATGTGGTGACGTAGAAGTACAAAGTAGCTTAAAATGGAAATACCCAAGTACCTTAAAAATGTACTCAAGTACAGTACGTGAGTAAAAATATTTAAACCATACCAGCTGTCTTTCCTCAAAGGGTTCTAATGTATTTTCCTACTTCTGTACAGAGCTGTGTCTTGACTGTAACCTGATAGATGATGATGAACTGAGCAAAACCAAACTCTGTCCCACGCATTCTTGGGCAAATTCAGTTCCTTAAAAATCTAAACTGTCCTTGTGTGTGTGTCTGTTTCTGGCTTAACAACCAGCAAGTGAGCACCCATCTAAAGATCTTAAAGGAATAGTTCACCCAAAAATAATATGAATCGTACAGTGGTGGAAAAAAGTTTTCGGACACCCCATGCATTTGTGAAATATTGCATTAAGAATCACTCTTAGGTCTTCAAGTGAAATTTCTTTTAGTACAGTCACAGCCAAATTACTAAACAAATCCTAAAAAAGTCATTAAAAACTTAAAGTTAATTGGTTCCATAAAAATACATAAGAAATTTTGAGTATTGGGTCATTTTGGTACCAGTGATCCACTAATGAAGGTCGTGCTTTTTATTAAAAGACACAATTTTTGTTGCCATGCTTCGTGTCTATATAAAGCCAGCACATTTGAAAGTTCTTCAGAGACAAAAATGGCTAAAACAAGGAACCTAACGCAGGAAACACGCCTGAAGATACAGATTCTCAGCCAGGAAGTGTACAGCTGCCGCCAGATAGCCAGAAAGTGCAGATGTAGTCCTTCAGCAGTTGGATACACTCTGTATAAATACAGACAAACCAACAGCTTGGAAGACAAACCAAGATCTGGGCGTCCAAGGGTTTCTTCAGCAAGAAATGACCGCATCCTGATCCGCATGTACAGGGAAAACCGCCGAATGACATCACAGGAGCTTCAGCAGCAGTGGTCAATGATGTCCAGTGTTCCACCTGCACTGTACGTGGCCGACTTTTAGATCATGGCTTAAGGTCCTACAAGGCTGTCAAGAAGCCCCTGATCAATGAGAGACAGAGGTTAGCCCGGCGTTGTTGGGCCCAAGCACACAAGAACTGGACAGCCAGGAGTTGGAAGAAGATTCTGTGGTCAGATGAGTCCAGTTTCCAGCTTTATCTTCCTCCTGCTAATGTGAGGGTACGCAGAAGGCCAGGTGAAGCATTATCTCCAGCATGTACAGTACCCACTGTCAAGCATGGTGGAGGCAGCATCATGGTTTGGGGATGCATGAGTGCTGCTGGTGTTGGTCATCTCACTGTCTGTGATGGCACATTGAACTCTGTCAAGTATTGTGCCATTCTCCAAACCCACATGCTCCCTTCTGCACGTGCACTGTTCAGTCGAGGTCAAAACTGGATGTTTCAACAAGATAATGGCCCTTGCCACACATCCAGGGCCAGTAGAACTTGGCTGCAGGAGCACAGTATCCAGGTCTTAGAGTGGCCAGCTCAATCCCCGGACATGAGCCCCATTGAAAATCTGTGGTGGATTATCAAAAGGTCTGTTTCAAAGCGTAAACCAAAGAATTTAGAAGAATTAAAAGCAGTAATTCAAGAAGAATGGGACAAGATTACCCCTCAACAGTGTGAAAGGCTCGTGGGGAACATGCCAGCCAGGATTAGAGCTCTACTGCGTGCTAATGGCAGGACTACTAAATATTAATTTGATGATGTGATGGTTTATTTATTTTTTGTTCAGTTTTGAACACATTCTCTGTTATTTGTTGACTTTGATACCGACAATGTAGAGAACTGACATATTGAAAAAGAATTTAGTTTTGTTAGTTTTTCTTGTGAACAATAAACAAAAAAATATCATTTGTATTTGTTTGTGTCTGTCTAATGCAGCCACACCTTTTGAAACACAAAAAAGATTTTTCCACAAATATTTCATGATAATATTTGAGATTTTGTAAAATCTTAAGGGTGTCCGCAAACTTTTTTCCACCAGTATATAGTACTCACCTCCCCATGCTCTTTTTGGTGCCAGAAAAAGTTTTCTATCTAACGGCATCAAGGCAAGCGAAATGCTCAAAAAGTGAAAATGAAAATCAGTGCAAACAGACTTTGACAGAGGCCTTAACAAAAGACAGCAAAAAGGCATGAGCACAACAAATTCCTTCATGGGAGGGAAATCAGAAAAATGCTTTGTTTAGCAATAGTTTAGAGAAAACAGTTGAGACACTTGGATAATGCTGCACAAGAATTTTCAGACATTTTATAATATTTTTTTTTTGCTGTTTTGTGTTTGGACTGTAAAAGACTGTTTGCACTTAAATGCTTTAATTTTCTGATAGTAAATGTTTTCTGTGACCATACGGAGTCAAGGGAGGTGGCCGCTACATTAAATTTATATCATTCTTGCTCTTGGGTAAACGATTCCTTTGAGCATAAATCGATTTAGTTTCCTCATAAAATGTGTAAAAGGCAATCGGGATCAGCAACCATGTGCTATATTAAGGCTGAGAGTATGCAGTATTTCATTTGGTTGCTACAGTGAATGATTTTAGCACAACTTCAAGCAGAGAGCAGGAACATAGAGTCACCAGGTGTGTAGATCCCCCGTGAGACGTTTCCTGCAGCAGCTTTGATGTTATGGGGCGTGATTATGAGATGTCCCGCCATGCCGTGGATAAATTTAAAATCATCTTAAACTGAAGCAATAAAGCTAAATATAGATGTTGACAGCAAGGAGGGAACAAATGGGAACTGCTGGAATATGAGTAGCCTATTGTGCAGTGACTAATGCCACATAATTGACATATTGATTCATGTCTTTGTTGCCTTTCTGTCGCCTTATTTGGCGTTGCAAGGGAGCCTGAGTTTGACATTCGCCTTTTTTCTCTTTCTCTCTTTCTCTCCACCAGTGTGCTGTTTTGTGGTCCATAAGCGCTGTCATGAATTTGTCACCTTTTCCTGTCCGGGGGCCGACAAGGGACCTGCCTCAGATGTAAGTAAAGAAGATGGGAGTCAACAGTGTTGTGGTGTTAAGTTAGATATTTATTAAACACACGGTTAGTGATTGTTTTGCTCCTGAGTGATGTTTATTAATAACATTAGCAAGGTCAGCACTGGCTTTTGTGCGCACGTCCATGTAGTTCCTGTATTTGCGGCTAGATGAACACACACATGCAAACACACAGATGTTACCTCTTGTCCTCCTGCTGAGCTGTCATCCCCAAATCACACTGAGACATGTCAGTGAAACAGAGAATGTGCTGCCTGGCTGCCTCAGGTTAATGAACCACACACACACACACACACACACACACACACGCATTTTGTGAGTCAGTGGATTTTGAAGTCATGTAACTGATGTTGATTAATCTCTAACTCCTCTGTCTTTCTTTGTTTTTGTTATATCACCAAAGCTGTTTTCGTCGTTTCCTATTTTTAAGCGTCCTCGAAACTCACTCAATCAGTGCTCCATTCTCTCTCAATAATTTTACTTTAGCTCTCTGTCATAATGGAGGCAACATTTAAAGGATCGGTTCACCACAGATACACTAAATGGCCTCAGGATTTAATAAGTCTCAGGGTTTTTTCGTGGGTTAGGCCTGTTAGTTACAATTAGGGACATCATAGTGCTATTTCAAATATATGGCAACAATGTGGGGAAAATGCTTTCTTGTTTTAACATGACACTGCCCCTGTGTTCAAATCTAGGCCCATGAAGGATTTTCTTTTCTCAGTTTGGTGTGGAAGAGCTTAAGTGGGCTGCGCAGAGCCCCGATCTCAACCCCATTCTCAATACAGTTTGGGATGAATTTGAGCTTTATCACCCACCATCAGTGGCCGACTTATAGCTGAATGGGAGCAAATCCCTGCAGACAGAATGTAGCGAAAATCTTTCCCAGATAAGTGGAGGTTGTATAATTTTATTACTGTTATAACCCACATAGTTGAATTAGATCCATAACCATCACATATACCTGAAATGGTCTGGTGTCCACATACTTATGGCCACATAGCATACCTCAACCTGTCCAATTAAAACCAAAACTAGCTCATAGATACCACTAGAGGTAATTGAGAACTTGAATGTTTTGTACTTGCATGTCAGCCTGTCAGAGACTGCAGATGAAAGTTAGTCTCTGTGGCTAAATCTGGAATATTCAGGCTACAGGATGGACCCAAGTGTTCGTGATAAATCATGTGCATTGCCCCTGTTTTAATAAAATAAACATAAACACCACCTAACAGGAAGACTTAGACAACTGAACTTGCAGTTTGGAGTCTTTTAACAGAGTCTGAGCCGACCGCAGATACAAGAACCCGACTGCAATGACCTGGATCACTTTAAATATTGAATTCAAGTGTCTTCTCCCTCCTCTCTGTGTCTGTGCCTCTGCAGGATCCTCGTAGTAAACACAAGTTTAAGGTCCACACTTACTCCAGCCCGACCTTCTGTGACCACTGTGGCTCCCTCCTCTACGGGCTGATACACCAGGGCATGAAATGCGACCGTATGTACATGAATATCTGTGTGTTTCTGTGTGTGTGTTTGTGTGTGTGATCAGACAGTTTGAGTATGTGGCACAAATGAGTACTTTAGAAACTTTTACCTGCTTCATTGACCCAACCCAGTCACCAAAATAAATGTTGGCAGTGCATGTTCCTGTAAACAACGGATACATTTGCATGTCTATGTGTAGCAGATATGTTGAAACTTTATGCTTCAACAACGCTGTGGTTAATCTGTGGTTTGGTTTAGGCACAAAAACCACTTGGTTATTGTAAGCAGAAAAGATCATCTTTCAGCTTAAAATACCAGCTTTTGGTGGCACTATCCTGGCAGGAAACGCAAGAATGTCTCAGTAAAAAACAACTTCTTTTCATGGTACTATCCCTTGGGGAAACACAGTCACAGATCAATAACAAACAACCGCGTTTGGTGGTTAAAAAGCAGCTGGAAACACAGCTATGACTTGCTAAAACACAACTGGTATTGTTATTTGTTTGTCTCAAATAGTAGTCTGCGGCAGGCATCTTGCCAAGATGACACGTCATCCATCGTCCCGTTCACCTCCGGATGACAAAGTCAGCTTATATTTTTAGTCACTTTCAAAAAGTTGATATGATATATATGAGAAGTAGAAATGTAACGTACTGGTGGTTTGCAGAAACATACAGTGTCAACATTTTCCTCTGAAAACTGGGCTGATTGACGTTATGCAACCTTTGTAAATGTATACCTTCCAGACTTTTTCGACCTTTCAATTGAACTCTTTGTCAAAATGACAAACATTTATAGCTTTAGAACTAAAAAACTTTCATACTGATGTTCCTGAAGACAACATGTGCGGGCTGTCTAGTCAAACACTACACAATTATTTAAGCATAAGCAAAGTGTCTTTGTAGTGCCTTTAAGTTTACCCAGAAACACTGATGGTTTTAGTTGTGGTTGTGCAGTGAGTAGCACTGCCACCTCACAGTTAGAGGGCTCTGGGTTTGTTTTGGGCCCTTCTGTTTGGAGTTTATGTGTTCCCCTGTGTTGGCGCGGGTTTTCTGTGGCTTCCTCCCACAATCTAAAGTCAGAGACTAAATTGCTCAGAAGTGTGAATGCGAGCGTGAATGGTTGTCTGTCTCTAACGTGTCCTGTGATTGTCTGCTGGGATCGTCTCCAGGCTCCAGTGTGTGCAGCACTTCACTTGGCTTAGTGTCAAGTGTCAGGGCCGTTGGTCAGAAATCAAAAGAAATGGCTGCTTAAGATTGAATTTCTGTCATTCCAATTAACACTGTTTTACTCTATAGCATTCATGATTCACATATTGCTTGTGATGTGTGGATTGTAGTTGAGATAAAACCTTTCAGTCTCTGAATTTAGATTTCATGCATCATTTACAATAATTGACCTGCTCATGAGTCATAATGACAGACAGTTAAATGGATGTTATCAGCGTAATGACCGACAGTTGGAGAGATATTATCAGCTTCTCATAACAATGAGTGAATAGTTTTTACGTTCCTGCTGTTGTGTCATATTTATTGCTGACCATTTGCCTGTTGTTGGCAACAGAGACACAAACAGGAAGTGGGCTACATCTCTGCAATGCTGCTCCAGCCATCACGAACATTATTTAGTGGGTAGACAGTTCCTCATTGTACCTGTGCGTGCAGCAGTACACACAGTGTTTGATGGACTTTGACTCAGCCTTTGCAACAGTGTTCATACATTTAAATTTAGTCAGCAGATGCATGCAAAAAGGAAAAGAAAACCGGTTGTGTTGAAATGGTTGACACTGTGGTAGCTTTTACAACACAGATCACAAAGGAGTTATTGGGTTATATATTAAGCCACATACACAAATGACATGACTGGGAGTTCAGTGTCTCTTGCAAATTTTATTTATATGAACAAATTTGATTTCTTTATAGTTATGGTTGAGGTTGCACGTGCCACACCATAAAGACTGTTAAGGAATGGCCTAAGGAACGAAGAGCTTAAGGCATCATCCCCACCTCCAGATTACCCAGATCCCAATCTAAACGAGCACCTGTGGGATGTGCCAGTATGCCAGAGCCAAGTCCAATCTTCGACGGGGCTTCCTTGGATCGGACGAGGCTCTGACGTGTCAAGGCATGGACACAGGACCTCTGGGTGTGTCATGTGGTGTCTGGCACCGGGGTGTTGGTGACAGATCCTTTGAGTCCTGTGGGTTGCGAGGCGGGGTATCAGCATGTCCCACAGATGCTTGATCAGATTGGGATACGGAAATTTGAAGACCAGGTCAATGCCTTGAGCTCTCTGTCACGTTCCATCTGCCATTTCATAGCAGTTTTCGCGGTGTGGCATGGTACATCGTCCTGCTGGGAACCACTACCCTCAAGGAGTGCCGTCACTGTGAGGGGGTGTACTTGATTTTTACGATGATGTTTGGGATGATGATGGGCATCCACATGAATCCCAGGACCAAAGGTTTCCCAGCAGAACACTGCATTGTAAGAGATGATCAGTATCATTCACAATGTTTTAATATTGTGGCTGATTGGTGTTCATATACATCAGTGATTAAGGTATGAGAAATGTTTGGTTATGATATCACGATTCAGCACCAGTTAAATTTCAAATTAGAAAACAAAAACAGACTCTTTGTGGCTGACAGGAGTTGCAAAGCAATAGCCACCTCCCCCTCTGAAGCATCGATATTTTTCTGAGTTGCAGGAAGCCACAGTGTTCTTCTCACCTGTCCCTCAACTGAAGTCCCTCCTAACCGTCTGTCATACCGGAGGGACCTAAAACAGCATCACAAGGCTTTTAATACACAAGCAAGGGATTTATATATTTTAGATTTGCTGCCATGATGAGATGAATGTGTTGTTCTGCCACATCAAACACTTGTTTTTTCTGGGTCATCCCTCTATAAAGTTTTAATGGACAGTGTGGCCGAGCGGAGCCAGTTAGAAAAGATGTAGAAGTTACATAAATGAATGACGTGTTTAGTGCACAGCGTGATGGAGATAAAAATAAAATCCACCAAGTTATCATATGAAAGGTGGTTATCATGTAGAGGAAAACACACAAATGATTACCTTCTCACTCTCCGGCTCTGCACCACCTTCAGTGAGTGGAGTAAAATGTGGAGCGTTGTACATCAGAGCAGTCTGACATCTAGTGGACAGACTGAGTACGTACATACAGAGTGTTGGGATTTATTTTTCAATCAGTGTTCACCATTAATAGATACACTATTGTGTGCTTTTTTTTTTTTTTTTTTAAATATTTGCCGATGTAGCTGTTAACTGTTAATACAGTTAAATCTAAAATAATCTAAAGTGAAGTGTTCATCAGGTAGGACATTATGGGAAGTGTGGGATCCAGTATTTTGGGCACTTTGAGTCCAAAATGCCTTTGAGTCCCGGCCATAACATTAAATTGCTGAGGGGCCTAAAGGGAAATATTGGTATTCTTTTAAACCTGAGTCCTATTTTCCCATGTTCTTGTGTCCAAGTAACTAATGGGAACAACAATTTTTGGGACTTGACCAGTATTAAGAGAGACCGCTGCAGTTTCATAAAGGCTGCAGCGTATCCACTCCAGTCATGGGTACAACGTCAATTTACGTCAACTAAAAGTGATAATTTTTGCCACTGACCGGCTCGGATTGTTATTCTAAGTGTCTGACAACATCATGGAATGGATACTGCAGAGATAAAGCTTTTTTTAGAGTAAGATTCTCTTTGTTTAAACAGAAACAGCCCCGAAAATCTCTTGTCGCCAGATCCACCAGACTCCATTTAAATAAACAGTAATTTATCCTCCTAAAACACACTTCATTCAGAGGCAACAGAAACAATAAAACCTGCAAGAACCATCTTGTCTTATCTTTTTTTAGCATTCCATCAATAACCAACTCTGGTTTGGTTGAAGTTAAACCTTAAATCACCCAGTTAGATGTGAAAATGTGCTGGATCTGTACATGCTAAAATTACTGTTTATTTAAATGGAGTCTGGTGGGTTTGGCGACAGCAATTTCGGGGCTGTTTCTGGTCAAACAAAAATGATCTTACTCTTAAACAAAAAGGTGTATCTCTGTAGGGATCCTTTTCATAATGTTGTCAGACACTTAGAATATAATCTGAGCTTGTCAGTGGCAAAAACGAGCACTTTTAGGGGTGCACTTTGACGGTGCACATGTGCCCTGGGTGGTTACATTGCAGCCTGTTTAGCTGCTGTCTCTCAAAGTACTGGACTACTTTCAAAACACGTTGTTCCAGTTAGTGACTTAGATGCAAAAGCATGGGAAAATAGGGTCCAGGTTGAAAAAAAAACAACAAAGTTACTGTTTAAATGTAGTGATACAGTACAAACAGCACTGTGATAATGTCTCAGGGGTGTTATACGTTCTATAGATTTGTGATATTGGTCAGTATAGATATGATTAACACATGCGTTTTCATGTGTCTGTGTTCAGACTGTATGATGAACATCCACAAGCGGTGTGTGGCCAACGTCCCAAGCCTGTGTGGGACAGATCACACCGAGAGGAGAGGACGCATCTACATCTCTGCCCAGATCGCTGACGACACTCTCACCGTCACCAGTGAGTGCACTCTCTGTCTCTTCATTCTCACACACACATACACACACACACTGACCGCCTCTCAAAGCTCTCTATCAGCCTAAGACTAAAACTGGAAAGTCCATTAGTCGATCAATGATCCAACGATTGACCCACATCGTTGCTGGAACATGCATCCACGTGCCAGCTTTCTCGCTCGCAGACAGCTGTGGATTGATTATGGAACAGAAACTAAACTGTTGTTAAGTGTTGTCAAATGTAGCCAGAGTTATTTAGGGCAGGACTCACACCAACACTTACAGGTTCACATGCTGCTGTCCTCTGGAAAGGACAAAGTCAACACTAACCTGTCTAAGAGTGTGTTTTATCTTGGGATGTCTTCCTCTGACACTTTGTGTAACCATGTCCTCAACCCCTCGCAGTCAAAGAGGCGAGGAACCTGGTACCCATGGACCCCAACGGCCTGTCAGACCCTTACGTCAAGCTCAAGCTGATCCCAGATCCCAAGAGTGAGAGCAAGCAGAAGACCAGGACCATCAAATGTTGCCTCAACCCCTCCTGGAATGAGACCTTCACTTTGTGAGTCGTGTCATGAGTTTTCGAGGCTTTGACAAACTTATTTCTGGCTTTGTTTCAACGTAAGTGACTCTCTTGGCCCCGTTTTCAGTCACAAAAGCACAAAGCTAACTGGAGCTCCATGCAAGTGACCCTGTCCCCATTCTTTTCTCACCTCTTGCTTGTTATTCGAGCTATTCTGGGTTGCTGTGTGACTGCTAGGAAAGGTACAGGCATGAAAAAGTTGTCACATGCTGAGGTGTTTACCAGTTTAAACAGAGAGAGATGTGATGAATGTGGCTTTGAAATCAAATTGGTTTTCATTTGTTACCTATTTTAAGAACAGCCTTCATCTCGCTGCTCTCCCCCCTATTTCTCTCTCTCTCTCATAGCAACCTAAAAGAAACTGACAAGGACCGCCGTCTGTCAGTGGAGATCTGGGACTGGGATTTGACCAGCAGGAACGACTTCATGGGATCCCTGTCCTTCGGGATCTCAGAGCTACAGAAACAAGGGATAGATGGATGGTAAGATGTCAGGATATGGTGGATAATTGGGAAAATTACACAGGTGTAGACAGAGATAACAAAGGCAGAGGGAGCAGGGGTGTGAATATTTTAAGGGCTTTATTGTCATAGTCTGGCGATAATCCTGGATTTTATGATTTTATTCTGGGGTTTAGGTTTAAGATGCTGTCCCAGGAGGAAGGAGAATACTTTAATGTTCCTGTCCAGCCAGATGGAGAGGACGGTAACGAGGAACTGCGACAAAAGTTTGAGGTAAGAATCGGAGACACAAAATGACAGCATGTTTAATTTTTGCTGCTTTTTTAACATGAAACTTTTTTATTCCCCCATTATAATCTCCTGTTATTCCCTCTCTGTCCAGAGGGCGAGGGTGGGGCCGGGGAAGCCCACAGATTCTTCTTCCTCCTCCTCGGTGTGCAAGTATGACAGCAATGGCAATCAGGACCGGGTCAAGCTCTCGGACTTTAACTTCATCATGGTTTTGGGCAAAGGCAGCTTTGGCAAGGTAATGCACATTTGTAGTGTTTTTAATGGTGAGAAAAGTTAGCCAGGGGCTGGTAAACAAAATTAAATCACTGTGAAGCTCATTTATTTCCTTTTTGTTGACTCGCTTTTAGGTGATGCTGGCTGAGAGGAAGGGCACCGATGAGTTGTACGCCATCAAAATTCTGAAGAAGGACGTTGTGATCCAGGATGATGATGTGGAGTGCACCATGGTGGAGAAGAGAGTCCTCGCTCTGGCTGGGAAACCACCTTTCCTCACTCAGCTGCACTCCTGTTTCCAAACCATGGTATGGATACACAACATCTTAACAAAGACGAGCGCCCGTGAAAACATGGCAACACACAACTCATTTATTCTCGTCTTTATCTTTGTTTTCTAGGACCGATTGTATTTTGTCATGGAGTATATAAATGGAGGAGACCTTATGTACCAGATCCAACAGGTCGGCAAGTTCAAGGAGCCTCATGCTGTGTGAGTACACACATGTAACCCTGTATTTCTATACTTCTGAGGGCACTCTTGCCCCTTTTACACAACGTCTTCAAGGAGAGATTTTCACATCTGTACTGTATAACAGGTACAGTCGTAGAATGGGGACAGAGTGGTCTCGCCTTTAAGCTGGCATGGGAGGTAGTAACAATGCTAAAATAACCTCTGAGTATAAGAGATAGTCGGCAAGACGGGACCATCGACAGGACGGTTGTGATGTTTTGACGTTGTGTTATGTGTGCACCCCACTGCCAGGGGGTTTTAAACGCAGCTAGTAGCAGTTAGTGGCTAACTCAAAGAGGAAGAACAGTGGCTGAAAATGTCCGCAAATTGGGAAAACAATGAGGTTAAGGTAACCCTTACACAGTGAGCAGAGGACGAGATCAGCTGCCATATAACAGAGGCAGTAAATGATTGTTACTGCCATGTTGTGCCATTGTTATTGTTCATGAAGCGCTGCCGGCGTGTATATTATATGTCACACTAGAGGCTGACACTGTTGTCTTACCTGTCACCTGTACCATAGTTGAAGTGAGAGACGACCATAGGACACTATTAAGACATTTTTAAAAATCGTGTACTGGAACAAATCGTTGCTACAGTGAAAAGAATTCTCCGTCCACATGTTTCTAATGGCCTCACAGATCACTGCTTTCTACAACACTGCCTTCGTTAAAAGGTACATCATTACGACCTTCTCCACCAACGCCATGTTTGTTATCAGAAACTTTTGACTCTTCCCTCTAGTGCCACCTTGTGGATGTATATATGCCAGGATAAAGGACAGTGACACTCACAGCATTTGAAGTGAACATTTATATTTTCATTCATGAAGGGAGTATAAACCTAACCTAAACCTGATTCTGACCTAAACCTTAACACCAAGTCAGAACCCTGGAACGAGCCTTTGAAGGTCTGCCCAAAGGTGAGGACCAGCCAAAATGCCCTCACTGTCCAAAAATGTCCTCATTCTCAAGGTCTAAAACTCTCACACACACAGACACATAAACACACTCTGAAGAGTTCAATGACAGGACATTTGATGTGATGGTAACAATGTCGTCATACCTGCAAAGCATGTTCTTATATTTTCATCTCAGTTTGTTGTGCTGCTCTTTTTCACTTCCAAATGTTTTTTTCCCAGTTTACTCTGCTCCTCTGTGCTTTGTCATTTGAAGTCTGAACTAAAATGTGGGATGTACTAATTCAGTTTTAGACGAGCCTTTATCAAAGAGCAAGTTGGCAGTTAGCTGCTAACATGACACTGGCATACGTTTTGGTCACGTTTGAGGCAGGTTTTTATAGATGCAAACTTTATGGTCATTGCACTGAGTACAAGTACTGAGACAGTGAAATGTAATTTTTGGTGACTATAAATATGCTACTTTTTAGTATTTATGGAGCTGAATTTGAAATATTTCAGCATATCATCAAATGCATCACATCATCACACATCACACTGTGTAATATTCACATGAATACAGATGTACCGATTTGATTAGAAACTGGTGTGTGTTGTGTTTTAGGTTCTATGCTGCAGAGATTGCTATTGGACTCTTCTTCCTTCACTCCAAAGGCATCGTTTACCGGTGAGTCCATTTGTGAATCAGCTGCAGTCTGCATGTGCAGCGTACAGTTATTTCAGAATACAGGTGTGGATTATATCTGTGTGTGTGTGTGTGTGTGTGTGTGTGTGTGTGTGTGTGTGTGTGTTTTCTTTTCAGGGATCTGAAGCTGGACAACGTGATGCTGGACGCTGAAGGCCATATAAAAATAGCCGACTTTGGCATGTGCAAAGAGAACATGTACGATGGAATAACCACAAAGACTTTCTGTGGAACACCAGACTACATCGCTCCAGAGGTGTGTTTACGTGCTGTGACGTAGTTGATTGGTGCTTTTTTTAACTTGTGAATAAGACTCACAACTCCACCATTGTGTCTTACAGATCATAGCTTATCAGCCTTATGGGAAATCTGTAGACTGGTGGGCCTTTGGAGTTCTGCTCTATGAAATGCTTGCTGGACAGGTTTGTATGCATTCAGTGTAGTTACTGTTTTTATGAACTGAGGACGATTATGACAAGAGAACTCATGACATATATTTGTGCCCGTCCAGCCGCCTTTTGACGGGGAGGATGAAGATGAGCTGTTCCAGTCAATCATGGAGCATCACGTCTCGTACCCTAAATCCATGTCCAAAGAAGCTGTTGCTATCTGCAAGGGGGTGAGAGCGCATACTCGAATGCACATAAACAAAGAGACTCAGTCCTAATGTGGGCCCTCAAACCTCTCCACGTCCACTCTGAACACTGTAGAGTGCGGCAAGTTAAGGGCTCTCAGTCTAGAGTGAATGTGCGTCAGAATAATTTCAGCAGCGAGGCTACATCAGAGCTGACTGCTACTTTGTCAACATTCTGTTATTACATAAACCTGTAGCTACACTTTCTTAACGCTGAATTTCATGGTGGGTTTAAAATCCTATAACGTGCAGTAATTTTGTTAGCACATGCTGGTTGTTTTGGGGTGTTATACATTTACAGATAGACAGCTCATAATATCGTGGTATCTTTGTGGTTGAGTGATTGAAGCTGCCGACAATGTTATGGCAAAGTCCCTGGGTTGGTTCTGGTCCAGAGCCTTTGTTGCTGGTCATTCCCCCGCTGTCTAATGAAAGCCAAAAATGCCCCATAGTGAGTGATGTTAGGGCTGGACAACATGGCCGATACATATTAAGCTAGATTATCAGATCTACCTTGAAACACTTTATTGCATGTATTTTCTTTTTACTTTGGGCATTTTCCCTTTTTAATTGATAGCACAGCTAAGCATAGACAGGAAAGGTGGGAGAGAGAGGGGGGATGACACGCAGCAAAGGGCCACAGCTCAAATTTGAATCTGAGCTACTATAAAGGCCTCAGTCTATATGGGGCGCACGCTGCACCAGGTGAGCTAGAGGTCGCCCCATATTTTCGTCCTCATGTCGGCTGATATGTTTGTGCTGTTTAACTGCAGTAATTCAGGCAGCACAGCCAGAGTTGTTGTCTTTTTTACTCCGTTTATTCCTCTTCCTTTTCTAAACCTGGCATCTACATTACCCAGAATGCAACCTGACCCCTGACAGTTCAGGCAGAGCATCTGCTGTGTTATGTTAACAGTGGCTAAGGTAGCCTTGAGCAGCAAGCTTCAGGCACTTCTTTCTGACTCCATACCATTTTTATGCCTTCGCCCCAGCGACAGCTGTGGCTAAAGGCGTCATATTTTCAGGTTGTCCTGCCGTCTGTCCGTACATATGTCTGCACATGCCATTCTTGTGAACGCGATATCTCAAGAACATGTTAAGGGAATTTCCTCAAATTTCAAGTTTCCACTTGGACTTAACAATTAGATTTTAGTGTTCAAAACATGTTTTAACCATAACACAAGATTTAATTTTAATTATGACAAAATAGAATAAAATGATGAGGTGATGACATTTAATATCCCAAAGGTCAAAGGTCAACTTAACTGTGACATCACAGGGTTCTGCAAAAACACTTTTCTGGTCATTATTCAACACCATAAGTCAGGGAAGACAACGTGTTTCTTACAAAAAATTATTCACAAAAAAAAAACCTAATACCTTTAATTAAACTCCTTCAGAGTGTCCACTACATATATTAAGTGAGTCTGGACAGACATGGATGTAAACTACAACTGCAGCGTCACTGGTTGTACTGGGAGGCTGTAATTCTAGTTTTCATTCACAAACGTCTAGTCTTCAAACATAATTGATGCTGACTTCAGTGACATCACTTGAGGCAATTTATCAGACCAAACGCAGCTCCTTCTGGAGCCACAAAACGCTTTTATACTAATATATTCCCATATTTGCAGTAGTTGTCCTGAACACCTGTAAACAGACTTTGATGTGTTAAATCAGTGGCATTCCCCTTTAATTGGGCTGTTAGGTTGTGGTGAGGTGGCTGCAGTTGCTGTAGCTTTGTACACATTTACTGAAAATTGAAATGCAAGTAAATTTAAGTTGGTAAGAGATTCATAATTTTGGCAGTTCAGTGAATACAACTGATTGTCCAGCACTAACAAAGTTTACCTGCTTGTTTATTTATCCCTCCTCCTTAATGCTGCTTCATGCAGTGAAGGGGGCGAGTGTGTGGGGATCGATCAGTTTCCACACATGCACACACACATGTTCAAACTCTTCTCACCTTGTATGTCTGTATGTGATTTTAGCTGATGACCAAGCACCCAGGTAAGCGTCTCGGCTGCGGTCCAGAGGGAGAGAGAGACATCAAGGAGCACGCCTTCTTCCGCTATATAGACTGGGAAAAACTGGAGAATAAAGAGGTTCAGCCGCCTTTCAAACCTAAAGCTGTGAGTATAATACACACATTATACACACTCTCCTCAGCTGTTGAATAATGTGTGATCTTCACTGATTACCTTAGAAACTAGTCACAGTGTGGAGGGAGATGACAAACGTAGTCGAGGTAAGTTATAGATTAGATCGATCATCCCCCGAACCCAACCATCACCTGCCATTGGTCACTACTCTGACAAATGCTGAGCTGAAATTTGTGAGTGTAGTCACCAATGATGAAGCTGAGATGTCACCGGCTCACATCCGGACCAATGGAAATCCACAGTTTCGGCTGTGAGTGATTTGATTGGTTGATGCCATGTTTTAGTTGTATTTCTCTTTTTTCTCTTTGTTGTTGTCGTTTTTTTCCTCACATTCCTCATCAAACTCACTCCATCCCCCCCATCTCTCTCTCTCCACCTCTCTCCTCTCCTCTCCACGGCAGTGTGGGCGTGATGCGGAGAACTTTGATCGCTTTTTCACGCGCCACCCCCCTGAGCTGACCCCCCCAGATCAGGAGCTTATAGCCAACCTGGACCAGGAAGAATTCCAAGGCTTCTCATTTGTTAACCCTGAGTACCCTCACACAACTCACTGACCATGCCACACATCACTGGGCTGCACTAGTAATCCCCCACACCTCGGACACATACATTACAAACAGACAAACAAACAAAAAAAATCCCCATGATGTCATATCCAGGCTGCATTCGGCAGGGTGAAACGTTAAAGGAATAGTTCAACATTTTGGGAAATATGCTTTTTCCTGAAACTTCGATGAGAAGATGGATGTGTGCATAGAATTCAGAGCTGGAGTCAGGAGGCAGTTAGCTTAGCTTAGCATAAAGACTGGAAGCAGGTGGAAACAGCCAGCATGACTCTCTCCAGGGTTTAAAAAACAGGAAAGTGACATTTGTTGTTTAAGGGCCAGTTAAATGCGGTAGACTCAGCTCTCAGAGTCTGCCGGCAGTAAGCATGCTAACAGATTAGCTCACTAGCGGTAGTTTATCATGGTTACTCCCAACGGTCATGTGACCCTCACCTTGCAGGTTGTTGCGGTTGCTCGAGAGTTTTCGCCCATAAAAACCACACCTTCTTTTCATTTTTCTTTGTTTATGGATTAAACAAATTAAATAAAATGTCTTAAGTAGTAGACTTCAGCTCTGTTTAGGGATGTCAAATGTTAATTGTCAGTTATAAATAATAATCAGTGAATTTACTACTCTTCAGTTTACAGTGCTGAACCTAACCTGGGTCTGGTGGAAGCTAATGTTAGTTAGCGGGGCTGCTCATTCAGTGATTACCACCTGTGATGCCAGTCTGGCCGACATCATTGCTGTGGAAACATTTTGCCCACCCTCCCGTCTCCCCCCAACTCGCCCTGGTGAATAAGTGGCCCAATTTTGAGCTGCAAACCCCCTTTAGCATTGTTGACTACCGTTTACTCTGTCAGCACTGTTAGCAGTGTTAGCACAGCTAGTGATGCTAACATAGTGAACAATGCTAAAGGGGTTTTGTGGCTCAAAATGAAGCCACTTACCTGCCAGGGCTACCTGGGGGGACCATAGGTTGGCCACCTAGTTCCCGCTGCAACGTCTGCCCAACGTCTGCATTGCAGAGCAGCCAAGGTTAGCATTAGCTGATCAGTGGAGACTGCAGGGTGGGCAGTTGGCACCATGTTTCTGCATGTTAATGTGGTTAGCTGGCTGTCTGTCAGCAAAGCCAATAGAAAATAAAATAAAGGTCAAGACATTTGAATCACAAAACATTAAAATTTAACCACATCCAAATGGATAGTGCTTTGACATGTAGCACGAGAGCTCACTGAGTCAGTGGAGCGCCAGACTAAAAGGAAAGGCATGTTGTATTTCACATCATTTTCATAATTTTCTTAAAAATTAACTGGGTAGTTACAGGTTAATGGGTGTCGAGCTATGGAAAGCAAAATTAACTGGAACTGACAACCCTAGTTCTGGTAGTTGTGTTTTTGAGGAGAGCCAGGATCGCTGTTTCCCCCTCTGGCTTCCAGTCGTAATGCCAAGATAAGCTAATCACCTCCTGGCCCCAGCTCTGTAACTGATGCACAGACACAAGATGCTATCAGTCCTCTCATTTATCTCTCTGAAGAGAGATCAATTCAGCGCATTTCCCTAAAAACTATTTCTCTAAATAACGTTCAGATGGAAATGCAGACAGGTGCTCAACAATCAGGAGAAACATTCAGATATTCACGTGTCAAGTTGCCAGTAGGAGACCAGACTTTGTTTCCAGCGGTGACACTGTTTTCAGTTTACTGTGGTTTAACACGTCATGTGACACTTGCTGATCTCATATCAGCTCTACTGGCTGTATTTCTATCTTTAGTGCAGAGATGTTGCTCGCTCCCTGAATGCCGCCCGGCTGCTCACACCAGCAGGTTCACGTTGGGGGTCCGACCTGAGGGCCGACCTGAACCTGCTCTGTCTCTGTGTCACCCTCCCTGTGATTGCATATTGACTATGACGACCTATCAGTAATATTGATGAGTGTACTATGATCACATATTGGTAATATTCATACAGTGTAAGTGAAAACTGACCAATTGCTTTGCTATGATTGTTTAATCAGTTTCCTAATGTTGACTTTATTTTGTCTATAGGACCAAATACTTCTACACTTTCTGTTCAGTCAGTGTTGTGGTGAGCTTAAACTTTTTGCTGATTTAATTTTTAAGGATAGAAGTCTTTATACATGCAGTCAGCAAGAGTGTAAGTCTGCGTCAGGTTAGTGATTTTTGACTGAAGTCTCATTACTTTTCTCCTTATTCCTCTGAAAACATTCACCACATTACACTGTGTTTTTAATGACATATCTCTTAGCTCGTAAAAACGACCATTTTTTGGGGAGAAATCACATATGACGAGTCTTGTGAAGCTGGTAGTTTGTTAGGATGTCCAAAAGTGCCAAAATAGGGTTCAGAATCACGAGGATGTGGAAAAATATTGTCCTCAACAACTGTGATGAAGGGCAGCCATCTTGTGCCATTTTTGCAGTACATGTATAATTATTAGAATATGCATCATAGCTTATCTGTTCTCCAACAATACGATTCCCTCGGAAAGTCATTTTCATGTATAAAATGAATGAAGACGTGAGTTTCATTGTGAGGCAGATTGTATTATCTTTTTGTAACTGTGTAACGATGCAGGGTTCTAACAATGTGTCAAATCTTGTTCTTTGAGCTCGTATCAAAAAAAGGAGGCGGCATCACGTTGACGTCACAGATGCACAAAGATGCTCGCTGATAAAGACGATTGTTTCTGCCAGGTGGAAAAAGTGAACGCTTATTGTGATGACGGTAATGGTGACGAATCAATGGGGACATACTGAGAGATATGAGAGAGATTAAAATATATATATGGAGTTCTATATCAGAGAGATATCTGGATAAATTGTTCTGGATGAGAGAGATGCTTCTGTGGATTGTGTAATTGTCCTGTATGACTGGAAACTGATAATATACTCACTGGTGCCTACCAGACTACTCCTGCTGTGTCTGCCTTGTTACTGCTGCTACACCCAAAATTCTAACACTTTTAAAGAAACTAGTTCAACACTTTGTGGATGTGCTGTATGTTTATTTGGTTTCTTGCTTCTAGCTTCAGCCAGGAGCAGACTAGCTTAGCTTAGCATAAAAACTGGAGACTGCAGGCTCCCAGGAAAGCCACTCAGCCTTGCAACAAATTTTTCCTAGTGGCCACTCGCTGAAAAAATCCCCTGCGGCCCAAAAATCATTTTCCCATAGATCATCATAAAAGAGACCTCTGTAAACCATTGAAACTGCAAACAAGGTAAATTATGACTCTATTCTGAATATTCGAGCCATAGTGGTTTTATATTTGTAAAACTTCCCCCAAGACGAGAAAAGCAATTTAAAAATCTATGATGTCATCACAATGTTAAGTCTATGAGCTGAGAGGGAAGTCGCTGGCGGAGCCACCAGAAGAGACACTACTGCACATATTCAGTGCGCCACATACCATGGAAGTAAACCCTGAAGCTAGAGAACTTTTTGGCGTATGCGCCGGGCGAGCAACTCCACTTTGTCCTGTATCTAGTTATTGTTAAAATCTATGGGAAACTGGGGTAAAGAGCTAGCGAGAAAAAAAACAGATACATTTTCAATACAACTGACTTCCAAAAATATTTTGGTATCAGCTACCCTGATGACTGTCATAGTGAATGTGAAGGTATGTCAGGGCATGTGTGTTGGGGGCGCCATCTTGTGACGAACGCGCTCTGTGCCTGCTATGGTCAATACCTACTTGCCTTTAGTATTTTGTTTGACTAAGAGGTTACATCGATCAAATCTAATGGAGAAGAAAAAAGGAGAAAGAAAATGAATTCTACTTGGAGAAACTGAATCTCAGTTCCAAGCAAAATTATTTAGACAAACTAATCAACATAAGCAACATACACAACAGAGTTAAACAGTCATTACTTTACGAGCACAGAAAAAAACTACAGCCCCCATCAAAACTCAGCAGCGTGAGTACTGACGTAGTCATAACTTGGTTTCAATCAATAAAAGTGCAGCTGTTATTACAGACATGTCTAAACAAACTACAGACACTTGCCTCTTATGCCAAGTGTCAATGTTTAGCGGACTAAGGTGTAGGACTTTAGGGAAATGGTGCTTGTTAAAGGCAGTTAAAAAACAGAAATACTAAATAGTATTGATATTACATTGCTTAAAAAATCTAATGTAGACATATGAAGTGTGCCCCATGACATACTGTTGTATGGATTTGTGGTTATTAGCAAGTTAAAGGGATTTTAAATAAGGTTTTCTGGAAAGCAGAAGCTCTGATTTTACTTTAGCGCTCTATAGTCTTTGATATTTTGTCATGTTTGGAAAAGTCAACTGTTTTGATATAATACACCAACAAGAGTCTGTGATTATGTGTACAGCCCAAAAAAATGATACTTTAATGTAGAGTTCTTCTTTTATGAATGACTGATAACACATTATAGGATAGTTGTAATCCTATTTAATTGTATTTTATTGCACATACGATCAAATCCTTACAGTTTATTAAGTGTTTATAAATGTATACAAACCTTTAAGTTTAAATCTGATTATAATCTGATAATCTTTCGTTCTTGACTTCAGGAAAAGTAAATAGAAATAGAGTGACAAAGAATTCAAGGTCACTGACTAAATTTCAAGTTTCAGCTGTATCTCATGGCCTTCATCAATGGATGGTGTTTTCTGGGTTGTCATGGAGTGAGAAGTATCTCTAAATAAGTAAATACTAAGTATTTGTTAATAAACAAATGCTTCATTTTTTTTGTTTTTACTTTTTTTATGTAAAACATGAATCTGATTTTTTTTTTTTTAGAATATTACAACCATGTCATTATAGTTTCGATCTTACATTAGTTGAGACAACTAATTTATAGTGTGTAATGAACCATTTATTAATGATATTGTGCTGCTTTAAAAAGCTACATGGGAGGGTTACTTTAAAATCTCATCCACAAAACAAACACACTCAGCAGAGGTAAACTATGCAGCGTCACACCTGCCTCATACACATATATGAGCTTATTTAGTGGTGAGTCCGTGGACCAGTGGTAGAGGTGGGAAAGTTTCCAGCCTCTCCTCATTTCAGCTGGAGGCCCTGTGGTGATACAAGAGGCGGAGGTAGGATACTAAATGCTTTGTGTGTGTGTGATACATGTGTCTTGCCTGGGGCTCACTGCTTCACTTCCCTTGTGTTAAATCCTTTCCGGTTGTGGTTTGGTCTGCAGCCGGTCTGTTTTATCGATCCTTGTCTGTTCTGTACTGGAACGTTTTCCTCTCTCTGGCTTTGGAAGTTTGTCTTGGATCTTTCTGCATCTGTGCTGTTGAAATGTTTCGGTGGGTCTTCCTTCATCTTTTGACTGTGTTTCTGGGTATGTCGGCAGGGTGTGTTTGTTTTTTGTCGACTTGCTCCCCCCAGTCCTGTACAGAATCAGTGGTGTGTTTTGCAGAGTGCAGACTCCTTGTGGTGCCACCGTTTACAGACGATCAGAGGTGTGGACTAAATTGTACTTAGACGACAATAATACATGCAGTTGGACTTTTAATGTAACAACAATGACTCATGAATTCACTTAGACTTAAAAGACAGGGTCACAATTTTTAAAGGCTGTATTAAAACAATAATTTGTGTGTAACCTTAGAAATTTGCAGGGCTGTAGCCAAAACTGGTATTTTAGAAATGTTAAGGTCAGGAGACCAAATTCGTCTCATGCAACCTGCTCATCATAAAAAATACCATTAATCACAGCTATTAATCACACTAATGTTTATTTGCCTTGTAATTTTTGACTCCGAGTGCTCTCACAGTTTCTATTTGTTTATTTTGTTCTTATTTTAGTTGTATATACCTCTTAACATTTCTTTCTTTTACTCTATTTATCTGTACCTATTGCTGTCCTTGTGCAGCTGCAACAACTGATTATTCCCTGCTGGGGATCAGTAAAGGTTTATATATATTATCTTAATATCAACATCAACTTTGACTGCACCAATGTGTGTGTAACTGTAGAAATGAAAGGTCTCCTCAGGTTGTACAGAACACATTAAAGGATAGCTTCACTTTTTTTTTTAAGTCTGTTTTAACAGTGTGTGTAAGATAGTGGCATCTAGTGGTGAGGTTGCAGAACTGAAGCTTCTCCCGTATGCAAAGAGTGTAGGAGAACTTTGGTGGCCAACAAAAAAATGTGAATGGCTCTATCTAGAGACAGTGTTTGGTTTGTGCAGTCTGGGCTACTAAAGAACAAGATGGTGGACTGCGAAGAGGAGGAATCGCTCCGTATAGAGATACAAACTGCTCATTTTGAGCAGAAAAAACACGACAGTGCTTATTTTCAGGTGATTATAAATTAATGAAAACATAGTTATAAATTTTATATACGATTTCTGTTCAACAGATGCCCCTAAATTCTACACACTGGACCTTTAAACCAATAGTTAGGTGCCAATAAGAACACTGACACAGGTTTGCTCTTGCAGCAATCGTTCCTTCTGTTTATACTAGCCACTAGGAGATCTCTCCATAATGCTCTTTAACTGGAGGTGATGGGGGACAAAATCCACAGTCCTGATTTTGTGCAAAAATGTGGTCAGAAGTTTATTTGCTAAAAGGCTAATATGAGGCCTCAGCAGATGTTAAACAGAAGAGATGATCTCCCAAAGTTGCAGTATCTTCACCATTTTACATGTTCAGTTTATTGTATAATAATTATTCAAATTAAATTAAAATTTACAAGGTGTTATATTTTTGGTAATGGATGGGTTGCATGGGGGGACTTTGGTCGCCAGATCTAAGTATTTCTAAAATCCTGTCTACGGCCCTGCATGCAAGAGTCAAAACCAAAAAAAAAAAGAATAAACCTTGATAATTTTTGCTTTAAAATATTGGAAAGTCTTTTTGAAAGTATTAAATGCACATTTGAAAAGGCATTCAAAAATTATTTTTGTAAATGTACAATGCTAACTTTTTAGATTTAAAATGGCATCAAAGCTGTTAAAGGGCACATGATTGAATTAATTGTTAAGGACTCTAACCACTACATTTAGGACCTGACTTGACTTGTGACTTGTAAAACAAAGACTTTGTCCCACCTCTGCAGATTATTAAAATGTGTCTTTCCATGTGCTGAAACAACTAAACTTCCCTTGCCTCCTTCTCTACCCTCCATCTTTGTGCTTCTATGGGAGAGTTGTTCTTTTTGCTTGTTGTCAACCTTTTCTTTTTAAACGCTGCTTTGATTCACTCAGCCTTTATTCCTCTAACACGTTCCCCCTCTCTTTCTTTTCTCCCTCTGTTTGGCAGAAATCTCGCCGTGATGTCGGCAACTTCGACAAGGAGTTCACCAAGATGGCGGTGGAGCTGACGCCCACAGACAAGCTCTTCATTATGAATCTGGACCAGAACGAGTTTCAAGGCTTCTCCTACACCAACCCTGAATTCATCATACAAGTCTGAGTTCCTGTTGGTTTAGACGCAGCCGGAACAAAACTTTACTCGAACCAGTACGGCCCCAGTTACATCCACGAGGACTCATCCAGCATCTCATCGCACCACCACTGAAGCTAAAGCCACAACGTCTCATCTACACACACACCTTTGACCCACACCAGCATCTAAACTGGACAACAATCAGAAACCACCACACTGGCTTTAGCTGCTGGTTGGTCACAGTGGGACTGAGTTTGACCAGTAACCACACGGTAACAGGCCAGTTTCCAGAAAACACCAGGCATGTGTAGTGTTCACACGACCTCGTGGTGAGCAGGTCAATACAAAGAGTCATAGTGAATGTGTAACTGTGTGTATGTGCTCTTATCGATCAACAGCAGTGTGTGTTTGTTTACTTGATTTTTTCTCCTCTTCGGCCTGTAAAAGTTGCGTCATGAACATTCCATGATCAATACTTCATGTATGTGCTCACACACACTCACACACACACACACACACACACACGCACACACACACTTAGGTCACTTTGGGGGAAGTTCCAGACTTACATTAATTTCCTGGAGTCAGACCCCCAACGCTTTGTTTCCACTTATGTATGTGAGCGGAGACAAGTCAACAGGAAGTCTATTCATTCCTATGGAAATCTGCAAGATATCCAATGTGCCTGCGAAACTCCTCCCTGCCGTAATATTGCGGTCTGGAATTTGCCTCAAGTATGTTAAAAAAATTGAACTTTTGCAGTGGATTAGGAGAGACAGTATGACAGTGTGCTAGCTTAGCTAACAGGCCGCTAACTAGCTAACAGGCTATTTTCCTCAGTTCAGTTGCCTGTTGATTGTCAAGTGAGTTTGTGTGATTAAAAAGAACTTGTTTATCTAGTTTTAACACATTGTGAGTCTGAATAATGTTATTATGGTAAAATACGGTTGTACGTTATTTACAGTCAGATTGTCATTATGACTTGTTCAGCCGTCCATACATCTTTTTAATTTGATGTTTCACAAAACATGTAATGTACCTGGCAGGTCCTGTTTCTGTCCCGTAAGGTTCCAAGCATATTCCAAACTACTGGATGGTGAAAAACAGACAAATTTAGCCTCTCCTCCATGGCTACAGGTAGTTTCTATCAGGTTTCTATCCATCCATAAAGAAATGCACTTCCTTGTGTTTGACACTAGAGGCATCGTCCGTATATTTACAGATCTATTGACACCAGTCACATATGTAAGTGGAAACGAGGTGTAACCCTAAATTTAACCAGTGCTTGCGTCATCTTAACCCTTACCCCAATCTCTGAACCCGTCATTTGTCGGTCTGATGACAAGAATCCTCTGGGGGCAACGGCCAATAACTTGGGAGATCCAGTACAGCAACTGGATATCCGGGCCAAGACTTCCCTTTCTGTGCACCGGTCATTTTATCTCTATAAGCACATATCTGCATTTAAATATGAAAAGGTAATACGATGCTGTCATCAGATGATGGCTGATGGGTTCTGAGGTTGTATTTTTGGCCAATGTGTTCTCTTTCTTGATGTAAGTCCACGGGAAAACTGGGCCACAAGGTGTCACATGACTGATGTAATTCCACTGTTTGGCCACTACTAAAATTGGCCTCAAAGCCTGGCACATTTCCTGGGGTCCTAGTTTCACCTCTCCACACAGACTGTTTACCTGCTGCTCAAAGGATATTGGACAATACTACTTAGACTAGAAATGAAAACCAGAACATTTGGATACCCAAGTCTTGTCCCGTTGCCTACAGATTCTGCATACATAGAGATTACCCAAATATTCACCTGACCCAAAAAACAGCTTTTTCCAGCTTTGGGGACATGGCTTTGGTCCCCAGTTGGACAAGCTGTCCTCAGTGAACTGGGGTCTCATTTGTAAAACAATGTGTAGGATCCATGCTAAAAATGTACATATGGACAAAAGCCAAAAATTGGCGTCCACCAAAAGATATTCGACAGTTGCTACAGTCAGGCCACCGCCTCACCATCTCCAAAGTCATCGAAATGCGGCACTCGAGCAGTGACTTGTGGCGTCAGAAACCAATGAAAAAAGGCATCCTTTAACGTTGGCATGATATGTGGCCGGTCGCTGTTATCCTTTAATGGCGCCCAAAGGCCTCAGGGGGAAACCTGGCAGGATAGGGATAAAATGTAGGACAGTGAAAGTCCAAGTGGGGTGGGCTTTCACTGACACCGACTTTCACCCGAGAGAGCGGTATTCGCGTCCTGTAAGATTCTAAAGCCAAACCCTGTTCTTTTTTTCTAAACCCAACCTCATGTGTTTGTTGTTGAAGAAAAAAAAAAGTTTATTTGCGGTGTTGTGCTGACGTAGTGAGTTTATTTTGAAAGAGACTGCATGTAAACGTTAAATTTCCTGTGAAAACAGAAGTGTACCTTGTAAGAAGAGAACATGACACGGTGTCTGAGAACGTAAACAACCAACACACCCAGGGTGCCTCGCACATCGTACGTGGACGTGGAGAGACCACGACCAAAACATCAATATGTGAAGAGGTCGGAGTGAGAATGTGTTGTCTGCGTTGCCAGCTTCCCGTCTCCAGAAGTTTCCAAAGCATGGGTCAAAGTTTCTCCCATCAAGTCTGTTTTTAGAGATCACAAGTTTTGCGTGGGAAGTGGCGTACGTGTCTTTCAGGCATCGTTTTGTGGGTACACATTGTTTAGAAATGAGACCCCTGGTCTTTAGTCTGGTGCATGTCCCCGAAGGTAACCTAAATCACACATGCACACACACACACACACACACGTTTGTGCAGGCTGCGGTTTGGAGAGAAGAAGGATTTTTAAAGGTTCTGATTTACAACCTCATGTCTAAGTTAGTCCTGAACTTAGTCTTAAGCACGTATTGTCTTCCGAATTGATGCAAAAAAAGAAACAAAAAAAGGAAAAAAAAAAAAGAAAAGAGAAATTCCCCAAAATGCCTGTCTGGCAGTGATATTTAAAAAATGTCTCTGTCTTTTTCTCCTGCTTAATCTCTCTCTTTCTCTTTTCTCTATGGCACTGTGTACGCAGTGGGTTAGTGCTGTGTAGGCCTATACAGTCTTTGTGGTGCAGCTCCTCTATGCATGCCATATTTGTTGGTACAGTAGTTCCCTTAAGATTTGCGTTTGACATCACAGAGGACGAGAAAAACCCTCCGGTGTCGTGAATTTATCGATGCAAGTCAGTTTTGAAATATCCATGCTCAAATTTTAGTTTCCACTCCGAATGCTGTGTACGCCTTCTCTAATAATGTCGAAATATGCTACAGAGAAATATGAGATTTTGTGAAATGAACATATAAAGTAGATGTAATAATTCTGTATGACTTGTATTTCAGTGTATGTGTAAATAGGAATGGGATCTAGAGCTAGAAGTGGTTTTCATGTTGTAATACACTTCTATACTATTCTTCACAGCCCCGACTCCCTTTCTCTCTGCTCTTTGTCCCTGCCAGCACTCAGCTGTCACTTTTTACTTTGTTTCCCCATTTTTATATCTCCCCTTTCTCCTCCTCTTCCTCACCTGTTCCCCGACTCACATTCCCATCGGTGCGATCTGAAGAGGAAAAGGAACTGGGAGATGAGATAAGTAAGGCAAGAGGGAGAGGGGGAAAGAGGGGAGAATAAAGTGTTTACTATGCAAAAGGCAGGAGAAGAAGAAGAAGAGGAGGATGAGGAGGAAAAGGGCAACTTTTATAAAGCAACTTGAAGAAATTGTGTAACAGGAACAGTATACATATGTTGCATGCGCCGTCTTTACCTGCGCGTGAGAGACACTTACAGTATGATACCTACATTAAAGTGAATTATCATAATACCATTTCAGTAACACTGGCTCTTGTGTTTTACTTTACATTACACTTTTGAAAGGTTTATTTATTTCTGTAGAGTGGTGCAGTAATTGTCTGCACCCAGTGTATGGTGACTCTTTAAAAACAGACTTCAGCGTATGAACAATGTACAAATGGTTAGAGTAGTCTGTTTAATAGAGCACAGATACTAAAAGATGACAGTTTAGTGACATTTTGGTTTGGCCTTGGGTCGGGCCTACAGAGCTCAGGCTGCGCCCTTGTAATATATCAGGCGAAAACAAGCATAATCCCTGTCATATCATCAAGGAGATCGGCAGAATGCTTCTAAAAATAACTTTCAAGGCTTAAAGTGACTTGTGTTACAAAGATAAATGGTGGTTATCTCAGATTTGGCTCTGCTCACAGAGAGAGGGAAGCTACTCTAACTTATAGTTTCATTTTTATTTTTATTGATACATGAAAGGAATTAAAACTAACAATGTGTGTTACAGTTAAAACTGGCCTTAAAAACTGTTTTTCGGCAGCTTCCTGTTATGCAACAAAAACACATTACAAAACAAAATGAAATTAGAGATAATCAATAGAAGCAAAACAACATGCAGAGAAGAGGACTTGAGTGAGCAGAATGGGACATGGGATTTAAAGCAGTGGTTGCAGGTATGTCCTTTCATCAGGTAGTGTTTATGTGCATATTTGAAGTGTGTAATAGAGGTTATTGCTGTAATTTAGTATGAAATCTCATTCCAGATTTTAGTGTAAGTGATAGTGATCATTTTCATTATCATTGTGTTACATAACAGGGTTTCGATTATTGTTTCTTCTGTCAGGTGTTAGAATATGATGAAAACATGTTTTCATATCTTCAGGTCTCAGAAGTATTGTTTTGTCTATCAAACAATCCCAAACTAAAGATAATCAGTTTAAGTTGTCTAACATAGTGGAGAGCAGCAAATCCACACACTGGACAAGCAGAATCTGTTGACAAATTTGCTCCATAATTGACCTCAACAATTTATCAGAGTTAAGGCTTAATGCTTTCTTTAATTGGTCTGAATCAGTGGTTGAATTATGTTATATTTGTTTTTTCTATTGCATGAAAGTATCAAGAAAAATCCAAGTTTAAATACAAATGAATGAAAAACAAGTCAAAGCGATCGCACCCTTTGTGCCCTCACACTTATGCTCAAATATCAGAAACATTTGAACAACATCCAGTGTTGCTGAGACTTCATATTTGGTAATAGCTGCTGGTTTTAAACTTGAATATTTTCAGTCACTCTCAAAACTGACGACAGATGGCAAGTGGAAACTTAATAGTATAATTTAAGGTACTGGACACAGTCAGAGCAGAGGACTGTAGACACTACTCACGGCTGTGAAAAGTCAACTCTTCTGCATTTTTGGGTAAAAACACTATTAAGCTGTTTTTATTTACAGATATTTCTCCTACAAAGACACAAGTTGATAATCAATGAGGATAGAATTAACTATAGAAATAATAATAATAATAATGATATCCTCCTGAGACCTGAGCTTCTGTTTGGTATGCATTTTTAAAAATTTCTCCTAGCTATTTGGCATCAGTATGACCTGATAAATAAAGAAAAACTAAACATCGTCAACAATAATAAAGTCCCAATGTCCTCAAATAAGACGACAATGTCAAACAAAATGTGATCAGGTTTTGGACTCTGCCCACTTTTGTGTCAGGATCGGCTGTAGACTGACTTGGCAGAGATGGCCGCCATCTTGTTTTTACAGCCACGAGATGACACAAAAAAGTGTCCATGAACAAGGACAACAGGCCTGAGTTAAGATGAATGAAGTATAAGGTCAAGTAAACCCAAAACGTGATGTCCTCATATAAGGACACAGGGTCTCAGGAGGGTAATAACTATTGAATTAAAAGGCTCATTGTTGATGTTGGAAATGGTAGTTTTATTTTTTTTATATATATTTATAAATATTTTATTTATATGTACAATAATATTTTGTTTTTTTATTATTATTATTATTTTTTTATTATCATCATCATAATGCACCAGGTCTCTATCAAAGAAATTGTAGGTTAGTTATTGGGTAAGTGCATTTAATTTTAATTTAATTTAATTTTATTAATTTTTTGGTATACTATTATGAAAGTAATCCTTATTATTTTAATCATAATTTATTATTTTATACGTTTATATAAATGAAGAAACTTAGATGTCCTGATCACTGTGCTGCTGTCCATGGTGCTGAACTGATTCAAGCTATAGGGTGACCTGCTGACCTTAACACACACACACACACACACACACACACACACACACACTGGGGGCGGGATCATCCTGCAGTTGCTGCCACACACAGTTGTGTTACAACCAACTCGGTGGTGTCCAGATGAGCTGCTGCCGCTGTTTCCTCCCATCAACTTTGTGTTTTATGGAGGATTTTGGTCTTCAACTTTTGGCCCCTCGGCCTGTTTTCCTCTCAGACTGTGTATTTGTGCTTGTAACTAAACATGGAGACATCCCAGCTCAGTGAAGCAGGTCTCGTGCGGGTAGTTTAGATGTAAAAAGTCTCGTCCTTGAGCCTGCACTGTCCGAGTGTAGCGCAGGTTGTAGAAGATGTGCACAGAGTTTGAGTTTCCTTCAGCTGACTGGATCCACACAGAGATCAGACACCGGGGGAAAGTTTATAACAGTTTCTAAAACCCGCTGGTCTCCGTGCACCGGAGGACTCCTCGGTCAGGAGGAGGAGGAAGAGGAGGAGGAAGAGGAGCAGGCTGGGCCGACATGAGGCTGTGTAACCGGGGAGTGATGATGCTGCTGACCACGGCGGGGGCTTTCTGCGCCTTCAGCCTCATGACCATCGCCGTGGGCACGGACTACTGGCTGTACTCCCGCGGGATGTGCCGCTCCAAGAGCCAGAACGACAACGAGACCGTCCGCAAGAACGAGGAGGTGCTGACCCACTCCGGACTGTGGAGGACCTGCTGCACCGAGGGTAGGACACACACTCCTGTACAAGCTCACAAGCTTCAGCATTATATACTGGTTTCTAAGAGGCATTAAAACTCACTGAAAAACTTTAAATAAACATTATTGTCAGATATCAGTCAATATAGATACAAATTTGAATTTTAATTGAATTTTAATTTTTGAATTTCTGCAAATACAAATAAGAACATCATGTATTCATCTACAAATTCATGTAAATAAAGTCACAGAACATGGCAGATACATATATAATACAGTGCAAAACATTACAATAAAGTAATTTAACATAACTTAGACACTTATGTGGTCTGAAAAAGGTGGAGGCTGAAAACACCTACACCTTTGACTGCACATCATATTTAGCAATCAACAAAAAAACAAACCAAAACAGGCAAACAAGGCAAAATAGCAACAAAGACAACAAACAACTTACACACTTGAAGTTCCTGTGCCCTGTTCTTCTGTCACCATACAGTCTCATCATCCATTTTCATATTTAATCGATACCTTACTTTCAAACTTTTGTTTAAACCTACTTAATGTTCCACATGTTTTAGTTCCTCACTACAACTGTTCCATAAACTCACTGATTTAACTGAGATACACTGTAGCTTGGCATTGATCCTCATCAATGTGTTTTTGGACATGAAAACACCTCTCAGAGCATATTGACCTTCTCTGCTTTGAAACAACTTTTGGATACCTTCAGGAAATAATTGTTTTGTTGCTCTGTACATAATTTAAGCTGTGTTAAAGCTGACCAAATCTTCAAATTTAAAAGTCTTTACTTTAATAAATACTGAGTTTGTTGGCTCTCTGTATGAGTTTTGTTCACAGTTCGACCACTTCTACACAATAAGTAATGTATGCATGGCAGAATAAACCAGCAGCACAAGGTGTATAATGAGGCTTGATTTAGATGATTTTACTTTATATAACATTACAGTTGACTTGGAAATTTTGGTTTTGATGTAAATTATGTGCAGCTTCCAGTGTAGTTTATTATCTGTTACAACACCTGGAAATTTTATTTCCAACAGTCAGTTTCAACTTAATTCATCACAAGTTTAGATATCAAAGTGTAAGATTAATAAACAATACACTGTAAGTCCCTATGGGTGATATATCTGTTACTTCCACATGAGAGAAAATGTACACCATGTCTCTATACTGGGTGATAACTAAAGTAAAGTAATGTGGTGGTAGCCTTCACTATAATGATATTATAACACATATAATTGTTTTTATTCAAAGAGAACGTTCCCTGTATTTTTATCATCAGCATCACAAAGTTTAGGATCTTGCAGAATTGACTACAGAATAAACTTTAAAAAAAAAATGGCAAACACAATCTATAGCACCCAGTGTTGTTTAAGTAAAAGTAGCATATATATGCGTTGAAAATGTTACTTCAGTATATGTATGCAAATATTATTGTTCTTGAAGTTTTAAACGTAAAGAAACAAGTTGCCTCTGGAAGTGTCATCACTAAGTATATCATTGGATTCAGTGTAGCTTTATTTCAGACACATATTGTAGAGCCTCTTTGCTATAAAAATAATAAATACATGAGGAGGACAACACAGAGATGTAATCACTGCAGTTTACAAGTCCACAGTGATTAAAACACATAAAGACATTTGTTCCAATGCTTCCAAAAACAAGAGGAACACACTGTGTCAGTTTATTATGGCCATACATGCATTTAATCAATTAATCAACATGTAAATTTGTACATAAAATTTCTCAATGCAGCATGAGAGAAGGGAACGTGATAGATACTAACATTAACTTGAGCTTGAGCAAGCCTGTGAATGCATCATTGAATGCCACCTGAATCTTTTTAATCTCTGCTTTACTTTAACTCCACCACAAGTGGGCTGAATACAGAGGAGTACAGAAAAGGTTGTTTTAACATCATCTGTACATATATGTGAACTATATGTGCCAGCATATTGGCTTGTGTTGTGCATACAGTTTGCAACAGTGGTGCTGCACATCATCATCCTCACTCAGATCACTCCTGATGATGTGACCTAAATCTCTTACTTTGTTCAGCCACTCAGTGCTCGGATGAAGGAAGGAAAGTTTTGCTTTTGATCCTCCTTGGTTTTAGCAATCACAATAACACTCTTTTAGAGTTAAATTCAATGTCAAACTTCTCACTGTAACTTGAGCAGACTCTGAGTAGTTGCTGTGAGCCAGCACCACGAGGAGGAAGAAGTATCAGTGTAGCTGCTTAAATATCAGGTGAAGTGTAAGTAGCATTTTACAGATAAAGATATGACATGCATGTCCCTTAATGTAGTAATGATTGTTGTCAAGTAAATGTAGTAGAGTAAAAAGTAATAGTGAAGTAAAAGTGCTGTAAAACTTCAATTAAATGCCTAGTCCCTTTTACTAGCCTGGTGTAGCTACACATTTAGACAAATAAAGGCCTGTCTCTATTAGACGCCTGGTCTGGTTGCCAAGCAGTTCATTTTTATAGAAGTTCTTCAGATGTGTAAAACCAGGTTGTTGACTGCCCACTTGAGCTAACGTTAGTTAGCTGCTTAGATCGCACATACATGTATAAATATTTGAACTTTGTCAATGTAGAGCTGTCACACATCGTTAGCTCAGTTCAGTTTATTTTACTGAAACCATGAGCACCAGAGAAGACTGTAATTCATTTACATTTACTGGCATGATGAAAAAACAAGTGGTGACTCTCTTCCTCTGAAGCTTTCATAAAGTCAGAATATGTGTCCATTCCTTGATTACCTGGTGAGTTATTCATATTCCTTTAGTTTATAAGGGTCCACTGATCAAAAGAATCAAAATTGTTGTTCATAAAAATTAATCCAAGTTATGAATATTCTTCTGAGACCCTGTGTCCTCATTAAAGGATTTCACATTTTGGGTTTACTTGACCTTATACTTTATTCTACTTATCTTAGACCTGTTGTCCTCGCTCATGGACACTTTTTGTGCCATCTAGTGGTAGTAAGAGCACAGTATACTAATCTATGTAAAAACAAGATGGCAGCCATCTTTGCCAAGTCAGTCTGCAGCCGATCTTGACACAAAAGTGGACAAGGTCCAAAACCTGATCACATTTTATGTTTGAAACTTTTTTATTTATGATTAATAATGTTTGTAGTTTGATATGGCAACAAAGTTGACCAATTTTATCAATTTTAGTAACAAGCTAAGACACTGTTAATAAGGAAGAACTTGTTTGAAGACATTGTGACTTTATTGTTGTCTCATGTTAGGACATTCAGAATTTATTATCGTCTTGTTTGAGGATATTGGGACTTTATTATCGTTGACAATGTTTAGTTTTTTTTAATATTTATTGGGTTCTATTGTTCCCAAACAATTTAAAGTGCATACCAAACAAAAGTTCGGGCCTCAGGAGGATATTGTTTTAACAGGATAAAGTGGTGCTATGTCAGCATGCTGGGTAGCATCATCCTCGAGTGCCATGAAACAACACATACTCTCAACACCTAACTGATAACTGTTGATCAAAGCCTAATTTTTATACAAGTAATATTCATACTGGTTTAAATAAACAATTTAATCGTGTTTCCGATCTTTGCTGAGCAACAGTTTTATGTAAAAATAATTAAAGGCCTGTCCCATGTAGACGCCTGTCTCAAATATAGGCCTGTTGATTTCAGTGATTTAAGCAATTAATAGCCTGGGCTACTAACTGAAGTCTTATGGTTTTACGGTACATAATAAAGTAATGAAATGGGAAAAAGTCAGGGAAAGTGCAAGTGCATCAACATTGTACTAGTACCGTTAATCAGTAAATGTTACAGTGTTACATACTGGCAGCGGTAATGTTTATTTTTCTTTCACAATCAGAGATTAAACAAAGTTGAAACTTGCATTTACTGTACATTTTTAGTAAGTATGCAAGTAAAACAGATTTTTTGTTGCCTTTTAAAGTGCACCAGGAGTGCAAATAATCTATTGTTCCATTAAATATCAGACTTTCAGGAGACAGATAAACAAAGAGAATAAAAATAAACTAATAAAAGCAGCGGTCCTGAGGGGGAGTTTGTTCTTCATGTTTGAGCTAAAACAGACATTAACTAGCCTTCATTAACCAGCCTTTTGAGCCAACAGCTGTCAGTTAAAAATACATTTGAGGCGTCGTCTTTATTTTTGTCTCTTTATGCAGAGTGAAAAACAGTTTTGTTAAGTCTTCTGTGAAAATCCGACAACACATCCCGTATTTTAGCTCTGATGGGTTTGATTGAGATTAATGTTCACGTCTTGGGGAGGGCGGGAGAGGAGTTTAAGGCTTGGGTGTGTGATGGATGGAAATGACATTTTCAATTATTTATTGCTTTTTAATAGCAGCTTTCTCTCTCTTATCCTATATCCCTCTGTTCGCTAATTTTCGGAATTAAATGGGAATGTTGAGCTCTCTCTCCGTCCTTCCGTCCCTCTGCTGCAGTCCTGCTATCTCTAAAGCTCCAAAATGGTTTAATGGAAAGGTAACAACGCATGCAGGGTAAATCAATGCTCCAACAGTCCTGTGTGTGTGTGTGTGTGTGTGTGTGTGTGTCCGTCAGTCTGCGTCACAGAAAGCCAAAAGCAGGCAGACAGACACAAGGAAGCTGAAAGCTCTCTGTGCCTTATGTGCCATACATAATCATAAGATGATGCGGCAGTGTTGATTTCTTCAGGATTACACATGGCAACAACAATAAACAGTGACATGTCAGGCGAGGCATAGACACAGATAAAAAATAAAACCAAACCAGGACAGACGGGGTTAGCATGTGGTCGTGTGCACTCATTAAACACAGCACTACAGTGAGACATTTTTAATGGGGCCTCTCTGGGTTATTTTCATGTCAAGCCACAACCAAATTGTCCTCCAAAGTAACAGTTTGAATAAAGACTAATGGTACTGAGCTGGCAGAAGAACACGCTGCCTAATACAAGTGCTCAGAAAATTTCTATTCTTGTTAAGAGTGAGGAAAAATATGCACAACATGTTACCTCATCTCGCTTTGTATCCTGACAATAATTTGAATAAATGCTCTCTCAGTGGCGTCTCTCTCTCTCTCTCTCTCTCTGTCTGACCTGTTCAATGCGGCCGAATTACAGCTTACTGAATGAGTTTTGTTTTGGTAACCACGGCAACCGAGTCCCATCATCAATACCGGTCAATCAGTGCAGCACATAGGGACACATTTATCAATATATCTCTGCATGTGCAAATGTTGAAAGGCACTGCTGGGCGCGAGGTCACTGAGAGCAGCATGTGTGCAGCTGATTTATGAATCTTCAGCAGATCAAAGTTCACGTTAAAATATACATAAGCCGTGTGACAGTGATCGTCTGTTTGTCAGTGATTGGTGGGACTATAGAGTATTTTGTTTTATGGTTTGAATTCTTGCCAGCATACAGTGACAGGAGATTTTCCCTGAACTGTGGGATGTTTTAATATGCTGAATACGTGCACAAACTGAAGCACTCAAAAGGCATGAAGGACACAGAAAACACTTGAAATGGCAGCTAGTCAGGACTGCATTAGCATTATTAAATTTTCTCACTTTTCTGTATTTGTCAGCTTCCTCCCCCATCCCTGAAGGCTATTATCACATTTGTAGAGAGATAAAGATGTTGTGAAGGCACCGTAATGATCCAAACACTGTGTTTGCCAACACAGACATTAATTGACAACACGTTCTCAGTCATAACTCATCAAATGCGGCAGCTTGGTCAGTGGCTTCAAACTATGACACTCTAGGTACCCCTCCAGCGATCTAAGAACCCTGACCATGATAAGCCTCTGGGTGCGAGGGCTAATATTCTGTGAGATCTGATGTAAGCAAGTGGATATCTGGGCCCAGACTCCCTCATCTGTGTGCAGGTCAGTTTGGCTAATCTCTACATATAAATATTTGCACATTAAAGCAGATACGTTTTTAAAAAAGCTAATATAAAGCTAATTTGTCGCCCAAGATTGCATTTTGGCCAATGTATCCTGCCTCTCCACACAGACGGTTTACTCTATCTGTTTACAGAGATTACACCTGTAGCCTCAGTTTTGGATGTGTCAGTTAAACTTAAGTCAAATCTTCGCTAACTGTTGATAGAAGTCGTCTGGTAAACCTGGTAAAGTCTGCACTACCCAGCCCTGAATGATGGTTAGTTAGTTATATAGTAGAACATGGAAATTGTTGTCTTTTGACATACTTACTCACGTGGCAGTAACTCAGTGCATTTAGGCATGTAGACATGGTCAAGACGACCTGCTGAAGTTCAAACTGAGCATCAGAGTGGGAAAGAAAGGTGATTTAAGTGACTTTGAACGTGGCATGGTTGTTGGTGCCAGACGGGCTGGTCTGAGTATTTCACAAACTGCTGATCTACTGGGATTTTCACACACAGTCATCTCTAGGGTTTACAGAGGATGGTCTCATGGATGTGCAGCCGACAAATCTGCAGCAGCTGTCTGATGCTATCATGTCAATATGGACCAAACTCTCTGAGGAATGTTTCCAGCACTTTGTTGAATCTATGACACCAAGAATCAAGGCGGTTCTGAAGGCAAAACGGGGTTCAGCAGGGTACTAGCAAGGTGTACCTAATAAAGTGGCTGGTGAATGTATATTGGCTACAAAACATGATGTTCTTTTAACCACTTTTCTGTCATTTTTGCATTTTTTTCTATGAAATACTGGATTACTTCAGACCCCTAAATATCCTCCAAATTAAAAATCTGAGAAAAAAAAATCAGTCTTAAGCTAAACTGCACAAAACTCATGTCCAAAATATACCTATATATAGCTTTACTTTCTGTCACATGTCCAGAATGCACACAAGAGGTTAAAGGTCACACTTCCTACAGCAACTCAGTAGAAGACAATCAGTGTTCAGACAGACAAATATTTTTCCCTGTAACTCTCTGAGCTTTAGTCTGATATCTTGATGTGCCCTATATTCAAAGCAAAATATTCTACATTAAGCTTGGAGTTGAACTGTATAAAAGCAGGCAAAAAAATCAATAAAAAACATCCCATCAGATGATAATGGTCAACATCACATTAAGCATTGTGCAAGTCACTGTTAGAGAGAGCATGTAGAGTTTACTGGGTCAAAGACACTGTATACAGTTTGTATGCCACATTATAAAATGATACAGAGTTTCTTTCACTTTGTCTTTTCTGCAGGGACGTTTCGGGGTGTTTGCAAAGACATTGATCACTTTGCTGAGGATGGAGACTACGAGCAGGATGCTGCAGAGTATTTACTGAGTGAGTAACGACTGTGTGATCAAACAACTATAATGGAAGTCTCAGGTGTATAACTGATATATATCCCACTCCTCTCCTCTGCTTAGGAGCAGTACGAGCCTCCAGCCTCTTCCCTATCCTCAGTGTGGGATTACTATTTCTCGGAGGTGTGTGTGTAGCTGCCAGCGAGTTTTACAAGTCACGTTACAATGTCATCCTCAGCGCTGGTATACTCTTTGTCTCTGCAGGTCAGAAAAACACGCAAATCTAACATGCATGCTCAGATGTACAGTATTTATCATTTCTCTGACCGTCTCCATCTCTCTAAACTCTTTCAGGTCTCAGTAACATTATTGGCATCATCGTGTACATATCAGCCAACTCAGGTGACCCCAGCCAGAGCGACAACAAGAAGAGCTACTCCTACGGCTGGTCTTTTTATTTTGGAGCTCTTTCCTTCGTGCTGGCTGAGATGGTGGGAGTCCTCGCAGTGCACGTGTTTATAGAAAAACACAGACAACTTCGCACCAAAGGCCGGCCGTCCCTCATTAAGCCGCCCATCTCCCGCAACTCATCTTACTACCGCAACCGTTACTACCAGAACCGCGGCCGCAGATACAGCTACAGGAGCAACCACAGTGGAGCGGACTCGACCTCACAGTCCTTTCGAGCCTCCTTGGTGCGAGACCGAGAGCCGTCCCTCTCAGCTGAATCCAAAGTCATGGCAGGTTTGCCAACCCCAGTGACAGTGGGCTCGGACTTCATGCTCTACACCTTAACTTCGCCTCTCAAAGACGGTAAGATTAACATGGCTGTGGACGATTTAACTTCTGCAGCTGCTCACAACAACACAGAGATCCTGCCTGGAAACTGTGCGGCCAACAGAAGAACCACGCCTGTCTGAGAGGACAGGAAGTGGAGGAGTGGAGATGTACAGAGACTAAACGTAAGAGGAACTTCTGAGAGAGGAGAACTTTTAAAAAAAGAAAGTCCTCTCACTTTATTGGTACGGAAAGAGGAAAGACTTTGGAGACTGGAGCAGGGCTGAATCGACTGATCTGTTGGAAAAAGTGACAAAAAGTCACAATTTCCCAAAGCCCAATGTAGCGTCTCCAAACTGCTGACCAACAGTCCAGAACCCAAAGATGTTCAATTCATGATGCAAAGCAACAAAATGGAGCAAAACCTTGTGTTTGAGAATCATGATTCAGAGAGTGTTTGGCATTTTTGCTTGAAAAATGCGTATTTTTGTGCTTTTTGTATGTTTTTCTGCTATGGTATTTCAGTAGCTATTAGGGATGTCCTGATCAAGTTTTTATGTCCTCAATTCTGATCCAAGTCATTAAATGTTGAGCATCTGCTGATACTGAGTTCCGATCCGATACTTCTATTTTCCTAGATAATACAGCAGCACAGTTAAGAAGTTATTCAAATCAAATGTATACAACTGAATAACTCTGCAATGCATTACGAAAGAAATCCCCCCATCCAAGCTGTTTCCTTAGTTTTTTTTTTTTTTATTACGAAATAAGTAAATAGTTGCAAAGTAACAAACCCTCCCTGTCTCTAGGGAATATAGTAGCCTATTCTCCAGTGTTTGTTGCTTCGGTGCAGCCTTTGCACAAGTTACCTGAATGACCTGTGTTCAACTGAGAGTTTATTTTCGTTGTCTGTACATCTTTTTAGCGGCTTAGGCTACATTAATGAATTGCTCTTATTGGCTTGTCACTCACAGAGCTTTTGTTGCACTTTGCAGTGGCATGGTGAGTGTGGTTGTTGTTAGTTCTGCACCGCTGTCTGTCTCTCCTCTGCCTATGGTGAAACACCATGCACCATAAACACAAGATACTCTTACACTGAGCTGAAATTAAATGAGTGCTCACATTTTTGGTAAAAAAAAAAAAAAACATTAAGAAACTGTCTCATACTGATTTTTTCTGTTGTTTATGGCATGTGGTGTTTTGCCATGGGCAGGGCTCAGCCCCTGCTCAGCAGAGTTTGGGAGAGACAACAGAAGAGTTGGAGACAGCTGCACTTCGCGTGTCTCTGCATGAAAGCGCCACGAGTAAAAACATCTGTGTGACAGCTGGCGTGAAACAAAGAATCGGATCCTCTGCCTTGATCGGCCCAAATCCCGCTCTTTGAGATCAGATCGGGACATCCCTAGTAGCTACATCTACAGAGTATCTGTAGTGTGTGTGCAAATGAGTGTATATAGTGATAGGAATGTGTGAGACAGACAGTCATTCGGAGAGAGATGAGACAGAAAGGAGGAGCTGTTCATGAAACTATCACACACACACACACACACACAAACAAACAACTGGGAATGACACCTAACTATGTCCCCCTGTCCCTGTCCTCCTTTTTTGTGGACGTAAGCTCAAAATCGAAACCCCATTAAATGCATTAGACCTCTCTCTATCTGTCTCTCATTGTGTCTGTATGTGTGTTTGAGTGTGTGTTGCGTAAGCATGTGAGCATACGTGTAACAAAAGGTTCTGTCCTCTCGCTTGTGTCACAGAGTCTCTGTTTACATCTAATAAAGCTTTAAATGAACACAAAATGTGCTTTGGAGAGAAGTAAGTGTGGTTTAAGGTGTAGTGTTGTTGCTTTCGTGCTGCACAGGGCACATCTCGTGTGTGTGTTTCTGTCTGTGTGTGTGTGAGGGAGAATATTCAAGTGTCTGTCCTTGCATAAGTGAGCACAGAAGCAAATGTCCAAGCAAAGTACAAATATAAAAACAAACAAGTTAGCAAAAATAAATGAGCCCCCCTCTTCCTGCGCTCTTCATGTGTGTGTGTGTGAACGTGCATGAGTAAGCTGCGTTAGAGACGATGATAGGACAGTATAAACAGCTTCACAGACCTACAACAGAACAGCAGGCAGACTGATGTGTTACCATGGCAGCAGCAGCATCATTCAGGCGAACATTCAAGGCAGTTTTGATGAATACGCTTTCAGTGCCATCATGTTCTGACCACACAGGAGAATCAGCACCATCACACAGCTGCCACACCAACTGCACAACCATCTGACAGTTTTAGGCAAACATTTTAAATGGGTTCACATGTATTTACTATTCCACAGTGTTGTAATAGCCACACTCAGAAAGTCCTCTTTTTCTTATGTATCATCGCGAGTCCTTTAACTTTGCTCTTTGGTATTACATCAGAACACCAGAGTACCCTGGCAGTGGTGGGATTTGAACCCACAACCACAGAGACACTTAATCCAGCACCTTGTACTGCTTGGCCATGCTGCCTCTGATATAACATCTTGTTCATATTCTCTAGATTCCTCGTCATATCACTAGAGGGCACTCTGTGCCATCAGTGGTACGCACACCGTAGTTTGAGACACATCTCACACTGCACACACTCATTTGATCCAATGTCAAGATACGATTTTTGACAAGTGCAGCTTTGATGTCTTTTTTTACTGAGTAAGCCATGAGTATTATTTTCTGTACTTACCTGGCAACACCATCACAGTTGCCATGCCAACTGTGTACACTATCTCATGTCAAGTGGACGAAGTAGTTCAGTGTGAAGCACACCTTTTGAGATAGGTCCACATTTTATTCCAAATCTACAGTTTCTTCCACAGGACCCTTCTCGTCACTGAGAAGTCTTTCTCTTGTCACTTTGACCTTTGCTCATTGGTATTGTTCAGGGGTGCTTCTACTACAAAACCCTGGCAGCGGTGGGATTCGAACCCACGCCCCCGAAGAGACTGGAGCCTTAATCCAGCGCCTTAGACCGCTCGGCCACGCTACCCATGACTTTCAATGGACAAGTCATTCAATTCAATGTATATGGAATATTAAGCATTACTAGTATGTTTATTACCTAGTCGATACCTTTGCCTGTCCTCTGTGTGGTGCTGGGCAGGACCCTTTGGAGAAGTATATCTATGATCAGAACATCTATGATTTTTCTTTTGACTTAGTATCTCTAATTGTGATTTTCCATTCTGACCGCTCCAGACATTACCTGATAACACCATCACATATCTTACAGATGACATGGCCACTTTATAAACTATCATATTTCAGCTTCAAGAACACCTCTTTAAATGGGTCACCTCATTTGTTTCTGATTCCACAGTGTCTGTTACCACACTTAGTGAGAAGTCATTTTATATTTTTATATCTTTAACCTTGTACTTTCCTCAATAGTAGGCTGTAAGTAGCTGCTGGGATTCAAACCCATACCCTCAAAGAGACTGGAGACTTAATCCATTGACTGCTCGGTCACACTTTCCCTGAAACCCCATGTAAGATGGTTCGTACCTGTCAGTCTATATGGAGTATTAGACTGATTTGTCAGTGTTATGTGTATCAGCTTGTTGATACCTTTCCTCTGTTTGGTGCTGGGAAGGTAGTGTACGGTGTGTTTTCACTGAAAATGGCTGCCTGTTGTGTCTGGAAATGGAGTTGATGAAAGCTATGATCAGGCTGAATGTTGATCAGGATTGGAAACCAAACAGTGAGCTGAGATACACTGAAAAAAAACATGTTAAAATGGATTTTCTGTCTCTTCAACAGAAGACATTACCTGCTAGCAACATCCTGGATGGGTTTATCCAAACACCATGTACACTGTACAAGGGGTTTCGTGTGATGCACACAATTTCTATACCACAGTGACTGCGCCCAACAGGAAGAGGCCGATCCAACCCTGAATTGTTTGTCCTTCTTATGAAGTTTTTTTTGCCTTGGCATCATATCTGAAGTGTTCCTGCCCAAAACCTCTGGCAGCGGTGGGATTCGAACCCACGCCCCCGAAGAGACTGGAGCCTTAATCCAGCGCCTTAGACCGCTCGGCCACGCTACCTTTGTGATTGCATTTATAACCACTCATCCAGTCGGTCTGTGTTGAGTATTACACAGACGTTAGAGTACAGTAAATCATGTAGGATTATATTTTCTGTTTTATTTGCTTTTATTTCCCGATGACGACCCTGACAACCAAAGAACACCTGAAAACAAGATAGTTCACATCTATTTTGCAACACATTCTCCGCTTTCGCTGTATGCTGGCACAACGTGCCAAATACAAACTATACAAAACTACACACTGAAGCTGGATCAATTGATTTTTTTAAATGAATAAATACACATTTATGAAATTGTAGTGGACACTTGGCATGTTGAGCATTCCTGTTACGCGGCAACATTTCTGTCCCCGTTAATTACTTCCTCATATGTTCTTTAAAATGGGTCAAATATTTTGACCCTGTGCTAAACCGAAACCTGCAATCAGGGGAGCCGGTTTCTGCCCAAAAAATGATAAGAATATTGAGAATGAATCTTACTCATCGAGTGCATTTTTAACTGCCAGCGTGTTCAAACATTTGTTTTCTTGTCCTGTAGGAAGTGGGCTTCCATTTTGAAACAGACCGAAGCTGAGATAAACCTCTTGTCTTCCTCCTTACTCTTTGGAAGAACCCTGGCTACATCCGGTTCCGTCATGCGCCATTTTGATGAAACAGCGAGGACAGAAGCAGTTTGGATCACCGAAATGGATTTTATGGATTTATGTTGAAGATTTATCTGGATAAACAACTTTCAACCTATAGTAAAGGAAAATAGCCGTGTGCTGAAGAGGAACCTTTGCGCCCTGATTGCCTAACTAGTGGATTTGTTAGATTATTCGACAGTTAAGTTGGGCAACATTGTTAGCATAGCGCCGTTAGCCATTAGCTGTTAGCTTTTGTTTTCATATTGTGTTGAGTGGCGAGGTAACGTTAGCTAATCTCGAGGTGTAGCATGTTGGCCTTGACATTAGCTAACTAGCTAATTTAACATTTACACGGTAGATTTCGATTTCAGAATAGTCTTTCAAAGGTCTAACAGAGATAACGTTAAAGTTGTGGACTCGTTGCGGAAGCTTTCACGCAGTTTTGTGGACTTTTTGTGGAGCTCGGTAGGGTTTGTCCTGACTTGACAAAGAAGAACTGTCCCCAAAAAGGCAAGCCAATCACGGACTGATGCTCGGGAAACTCCAGGCCCGCTGCTAGCTACACCAGCGGCTTGTAGCGCAGCGGCCCGGGCTTTCCAACAAAGACATTTCACAACGGACTTGGCCTCATTCACATCCTTGTGGTAGATTTACTTTGTGCTGCATGGACTCTCTTGGATTTGGCATCCTGTTATGTTTTATCGGACTCTAAAGGACTGACGAGGCTCACGGCGCCGCTCCATGGCGCTCTGGCCTCACATCTCGATTATTTTTCTTTGGCAATAACAAGGACTCTTTCGTCATCTGCGAGCTGAACCCTTCCCCATTTTAGTATTTTCTTTGTCTACAGTGTTTCAGCGAATATAAAGAAGGTTTACCTATTAAAGTCACCAGATTTAGCTGTGTTCAGTGTTGACGCTGTTTTATTTTGTTATCATACCAGGCCTGTGGGTTTTTTTTCTTGTGCTTGATTGACTTAAGTGCTTAGACCTGTTAAAATGTCGTGTGTTCACTATAAGTTTTCTTCCAAACTGGACTACAACACAGTCACTTTCGATGGGCTGCATATCACCCTCAACGAGCTTAAAAGGCAGATTATGGCCCGAGAGCGCCTCAAGGCCACAGACTGCGACCTGCAGATCACCAATGCGCAGACTCGAGAAGGTATGTGATCAGCTGACACATTACAAAATGTGTCACAAACATGTCACTCATTGTTGTTGGGCGAAGATGATTGGTGGAAATCTAACGGTAGGAATGGTAAAAAAAATGTCAGACTGTATGTTCAGGATATGTCTTTAACTTATAGCCTGATATTTTCTTGACATGTATACATACACTGTGATACACCACACAAAAGCTGGAACTAAGCTATTTTCATTGTCATCGAATCTGCCCATTGTGTTCTCCATTCATCATGTGATCGAAATAAATCAGAAAAATGGGGAAAATGCTAATTGCCATCTCCCAAAGCCCGAGATGGCATCTTCAGGTTGCTTGTGTTGTCTGACCTATAGCCCACAACCATTAAGATGTCAGATTACGATATAAGAAGACCAGTGAACCACTAAAATCACTCACAAGAAGCTGGAACCAGCTAGTTTCTGGGATGAATGCTTTATAGTAACTGTAAATGGTAGATCCATTTCCAAGTGGTTGCAGATGGACTCTCTGTCAACCTGTTTATATAGCACTTGTTTCTAAATTGACTATGTAAAGCTTTCCCAGAACCAGGTTTCATTTGAAATGTCAAAATGCACACTGATTAAGATAGACTAACAACCATACATTATGGGCATTTAAATTACGTTTAAAAGTTTAATTTAGAATATACAGAAACTCTGAGATTTGTATGAATTATATGATCCTATGGTTACTGTTATGTGTTTTTCACTGCCTTAGTTAAAATTTTAAGATGATGCAAGCCTTAGTAAACCCACTCTCAACCCTTAGTCTGGCTCTTATACAACAAAAAAAATATTATGCAATGTGGTGGAAATTGTTGTTTTGGCAGTTTGTGGTAAGACACTGTGTGTACACTTCTGATTAACTCAATACATCTGTTTTGCTGTCTGGGCCCCAGTTAGTAGATGATTTTCTAATGAACAGTGTTTTATGTTTTCTAATCATTTGTGTCTCGTGTTTTACAGAATACACAGATGATGAAGCTCACATCCCGAAACACTCGTCCGTGATCGTCCGCCGCACTCCGCTTGGTGGAGTAAAACCTGCTGGCAGGACGTTCATTGTGTAAGTATCCTTAAAATACAAAATTATTACTAGAATCATGATTACATAGCAAAGTGGTTAATGATTTAAAGTCATGAATATGTTTACACTGGATTTAATTAGAGAACAGACTTCCTTCTATAAACAACAATAGTTGAAAACGTAATCATTTTGTGCCTCAGTGTTGTCAACCATTGATGGTTTCTTTCTGTCCTGTTTGTTTCTGCAGAGATCGTTCTGACACAGCTGTGGTGGGATCTTCTAGACCCGTATGTAAAACAAACCCAAAATCAACACACTCTCCTCCTCCTCTCACCTCTCTCCCTCTCCCCCTCTTTCTGGCTTTAGTCACCTTTCTCGAGAACATTCTGTCAGCAATGATTGAGTCATGTGTATCCTCTGTTCACTGTGTGTTGGCTACATTTGTGTTGAGATCTCAACCTCTATGTGTTATTTGATGTCTTTTTGGGAGGGTTTCCTGGAGTCACCACAGTTAAATAGTTTGTTGTTTCTCTCTAAAAACCCTGGGTTTCTGTTTTGAAATAAGCAGATTAAAGTTTAAAATTACTGAAAGAGATGAGGTTAAGATGAGAAACAACAGACTAGCCACCATTGTTTTTTGAATGCTTTGAACTGACGAAATGTTGAACTGTTGCCACTTTATAAGTGATTGATTTAAATAATTTAAACTGTTAATGACTGTATTTCATAATGAAATGGTTTTGTAGCCTGCTTCAGGCCAGGCAAATGTATTTTTTTAAAGGGGTTTGTAAAAGGAAAATATGTATTGATAATTTATTGTCATTTTATTTTCTGTGAAAATATTTTAATTTTTATGTGGTTTAAGAACCCAATGAAGAAAAGTGTGGCTGGGATCGATTGTAATTAACTCTGATTACAATTACAAGACTAAAGTTGTGTGAGTGGAAGACTCGCCAGTGGTTTTTATTTTGAAAGATCATCCTGCTAAACTTAAATATACTTAAATCTGTTAACATTTGCCAATGTCACTTGTTTTCTCCTGTACAATTTCACCATGAAGATGTTCTATTCTGCATTGAGTATGGACTGCACATAACCCTTAAACCTCAAAGGCTCACAGATTTCATCCTCATGAGTTAAATGCTTTGAATTAATTTAGACTCCTGAGTGTCTGTTTTACAAAGAAGCAGGTGTATTGTTACAACTGTGGTTGGGGGGGATCAGTGAGAAGCTAGTTTTGATACTTGAGATGCTGTGACTTGGCCACTGACGTATAATGTTGTGACATGATCACAAAGTACTATGACACATTTTCAGTAAAGGTAATATCTTGTCAATCTCTCGAGGCCTTCCATGGTTGCTGCAGTGAGAAGTATACTGGTGTAGTGTGTCCTGTAAGCTGTAAGCTGCAGAACCTGTCAATAAAGTTGTTCAGTGGTTCAGTGTCAGAACCACTTGCACCAGATCCCTGTGTGTTCCCTCCACAGCACTCTGCCAGCAATACCCAGTCTTTTTTCCGAGCCCTGCGTATCATGATGGAGAACCAACCCTGCCCACTCGCTTATTTTCTTGAAGGAAATTTTCACAAGAATTAGGCAGAGCAGCCATTTTGTTTGTTGTTGTAAATTTTTCTTTTTTTTTTTTGGTCTAAGTATGAGACTTGGTTCTCGTGGTTCATTTAATGCTGACCTGCATTAGAAACATTCCTCCAGTTGCTTTCACCCTTTACTCTTTAGTGGTGTAGGGGCTGTTTTAGGGAACAATTTAAAGGAACACTTGACAACTCTTGGCAGTTTCTTTTCCTTCACCAGGCACCTCCTTTAAAGTGGAAACAGACAGCTTTTCACCTCCCCTGTCACAAAGACAACCGTTTCGATTTACCTCAGAGTGTGGCAATCACCACAGTCTCCTCGGTTACTTCGGTTGCTCCACCGTCTGCCATTTCCACTACTGGGGATAGTAACTGCAAATAACTTTCTGATGCCGTTTGGTAACTGGTGATAGCTACCAAGAAAATCTTGCTTCATTTGTGCTGTAAATTAAGCCCTCACATTCCCGGGAGATGGAGAAGTGAAAGCGAGAGTTATAGGGAACCAATCTAAACCCAGATTGTGTCCTTAGTCCATAGCCATTGCAGTGTACAATCAACATTGACGCCATAACAATAAGTTAAAGCAAATTTCTCCATTTCCACTTTAAAGAGACACTTCTGTATTCGTGTTTTATCAGCTGTCCACATTTGACATTTTACAATGTTGGCATTTCTTATTGAAACAGCTTGGCACCAGTCTCTGCAAGCTTATTAGTTTATGGAAAGCAGTCTTGTTGAACTTGCATTGATGACAGCTTCTAACAGCTATGACAACCTCTTTTGACAAGCTGGTGCAGAAACTTAAATCACTGTGGCCTGGTGAAGGGAAACTGCATGTTAAAATTAAATGTCAAGTATTCCTTTGAGAAAATTGCCCTCTTTGTACTGTAGCAGGAGAAGCTTAAGGACTTTTACAGAGGGATGTGCCAGTAGTGTACATTTTTGAATTTGCTGATGGTGCCCAAATAGGGAGGGAGGTTGAAGTGTTTACGCAGATGCTTTGGTCATTATCATAATTACAACGTAAAGACTTATGATATAAGCATAACCTGTAAATATACAAGAGTACAAGTTTGTTTCACTCTTTAAATGTTAATGCAGGTTAATTTTTATGCAGTTTAGCAGTGTTGAAATTCACTAGGATTTCCATTTAGTGAAAATAGTTAATGTTTTTTTATCTTTAAGATTTTTCAGTTTAAGTTCTAAGATGCAACAGTAAATCCTAATGAAACTTGCAACTTCAGTAAATGTAGAAAAGGTGGATTTTGTATATGAGCTGTAATACTTCATGTGGCCTGGCCAGTGAATAGACACTATTTTTAGCAACTATACATTTTAAAAAGTAGAGTTACTTAATGGACATCCAACTATTGCTCTTTTCCTATAAAAGGCACCTTCTTATTCATAGATTATTTGACTATGTTCAAGTAATTTCTTAATTTATTCTCTGAACAAATTAGATCTCCAACATAATCGCCTCTGACACAACCCTAGACAAGGCTTTCACAGCAAGGTTTTTTAGATTTTTCTGGACGTACTACAACTCAGTGCTGTCAGTAGAGGGATGAACATCGTGCACAAGCCTCGTAAACCATTGCTCACGTGTAACTGCATTATTTCATGCACTCAATCCTCGTCAAAGGCTTTAACTTTGGTGCAAAGACTTAAATGGAGACTCTAAGGGACTGGACACAGATGTGGTGGGGAGCTATCTGGGTTCTTATCTTCCACTGTATGTCTATAAGGTAGTATGTTAAAACCTTTAATGTCTCTACTCTGATTCTCCTGCAGACTGATTCTTCTCCGTCTTTGTCACTCGCCCAACTCGCGAAGGTACTGTTTGTGTACATGCTGGCTGCACTTCCAGAAAATAGTTTGAAGTTGAATTCAGTTGAATAGTTTCCTTTTATCTTGTTGGGTTGACATCCTTCTTTTATCTTTTTTCCCCCTCTCTCCATTATGTGTTATAGACTGCTAACTTGGTTGACGCTAATGCATCAGAGGAGGACAAGATTAAAGCCATGATGTCTCAGTCCAATCACGAATATGACCCCATACAGTTAGTATACACACACACACACACACACACACACACACCTTGTTTTGTGTTTGATTAAAGTCAGATTTTTGTTGTGTTTTAAGGTCGTGACGCAGCGTATGAAACAACATAATGCTTTAAAGTTTTAAAATGTGTTGAACTTGTCTCTGTAGTTATTCCAAGAAGGCAGTCGGACCTCCACCTGCTCACTATACCTGCTTTCGTTGTGGAAAAGCTGGTCACTACATTCGGCAGTGCCCCATGTTGATGGTAACTATCACGTGTCATTGTGGTGTTTATTTTTTCTACATTACAATGTAACCTCTTAGCTTCTTTTTGTATGATTATGATTATCATTATTATTTTTTTTTACTTTGTAGGTCCAGGATAAGAGTGTAGAGGGTCCCAAGCCTGTAAGGATTAGTAAGGGTATTCCTCAGAGCTTCATGGTGAAAGCAGAGCCAGGCACCAAGGGAGCCATGTTAACCAGCACTGGAGAATACGCTATACCTGCTATAGATGCGTATGTGTCAACCAAGAGGGCTTACAAAATGCACAGCTTTGTATACTTACACAGTACATTAAGTGATGTCATATTTGCCTTTGTCATAGCCAGTTTTATGTGTCCATATACGCAGGTTTTTCTGCTGTTGCCTTTTTTTGTTTTGCTAGTAACATAATCATAAACACTTAAAAACAAATCTCTGTTACTACAGGGAGGCATATGCACAAGGAAAGAAGGAGCGCCCTCCGTTTGTTCCACATGACCAGTCGTCATCTGAGGACGATACAGACCCGATCCCTGATGAACTCTTGTGTCCAATCTGTAATGACCTGATGACAGATGCCGTAGTTATACCCTGCTGTGGAAACAGTTACTGCGATGACTGTAAGTCTTAACTCATAATGTGCATTCGTAATAAAAATAGTACTGAGTCAAAAAGTAGTCTTTGCCAAGCAAATAAAAAAAAAAACCTCAAATATATTACTTTCTGTGTTTTCAATTCGCACAAACATTCAGCAGTCGTTTAGGGAAAACTCCACTGTGAAAATGGTAGAAATACTATAATCAGCTGTGGTCTCTCTGGAGCACTGCAGCCCCAGGACATGCTGCATTTTGAGTAGTTGTTGAAACTCTCATTTTTATGTTCCACTGTGTATTGGAATGATTTCACGCTCGATCACTGGGAAAGTCGAAAATCATTCTTGCAAAAAGTTGAAAATTATACTCTCAAATGTATGTAGACTGGGCAGTTTTAGGGGAGGGATAGTTTAATCGAAAACGTACATTATATCATAGACAAGTTTTTTTTGTTTGTCAGATGAATGTGAGCTTTTGTATAAATAAGAACTATTTGTTTTCAGGTATCAGGACTGCCTTGTTGGACTCAGAGGAGCACGTCTGCTACACATGCAAACAGTCAGACGTTTCGCCTGACAATCTCATTGCTAACAAGTTTCTCCGACAGGTAACCTCCTTTACACGCACGCACTTTGAGGTGTTGCATTGTTTGGTTCATTTTACCTGAACTCAAAGCAAAACTAGAAAAAAACAAAATTTTAAACAGTGTTATTATCTGTTCAATTTCATGCAGGCTGTGAACAACTTTAAGAATGAGACAGGATACACAAAACGTGTGCGTAAGCAGGTCCAAAATGCAGCGCCACCTCCGCCGCGCCCTCAGTTGGTCAGGCCTCTGCACTCAAGACAGCAGGACCCACTCCTGGCCAATGTCACTCAACCTCCTCCTACAAGTGCACCCTCCGCTGCTCCTCAAGCTCAGGTCCCGCCTCCTGCTCCTGCACCTGCTCCTGCTGCTCCCTCTGCTCCTACTCCTCCTCACGCTGCTGCTACTGTTGAAGAACAAGCTGATTCACCAGCCCCGGCACCCGTGGCTGACAACCAGTCTCCTATGCACTCCACCAGCCACAGTGAACCACCCCCACCAGGGTAAGTTCAGTCTAAGACAAAGTCTATGCACCTACATGAAAGCACATACTCAGAAAGTGATGTTTGAGGCAAAGAGCCATTTTTACTAATCATAATGTGTCTGTTTATGTTTTAGGGAGACAGATGCAGAACCTTCTGTGACACCAGAGTCATCAGGAACCTCTGAAAGTGGATCACAGGTGAGTCTTCCTTGAACGCCTGAATAAATTGATGTCCAAACGCAATTTTTCAGGCTGTTGCATTTGTTGAAAAGAAGTATGCTTAATCCGCGCATAATTTAACTGTAAACACACTTTGATAATCCTTAGCACATACTTGTGAATCCCTGAACACAAAAAACTCTTGGAGTTAACTACATTTTTCCTCACTGCGTTTTCTCCCACAGAACTACCATTTAACTGTTATTGGCCACCCGCCACCTGTAAGGGCGCCTCATCCACCAGGTAAGAGGTTCAATTTAGGTCACTTAGGGAGATTAAGTGAGCTTGAAGGAAAGACACTCTGTACCTAACAAACTGTCTCTCTGCTCTATTAGGTCACCAGTCAAGGCCACACCACTCTCACAGAGGGGGAGGCAGACCCTGGGAGAGGTAAGGTCGCGTCTGTGGGACTGTAATCAAAACTCTATTCAAATTTTGTATTGTAATCTTGAGAGCCTCACATTGGTTTGTGTCCCTGTCTTTGTAGCAGGTTTTACAGAAGTAGAGGAGAGCACCCCCCAACTCACCTCCAGACAGCTCCACCTCCTGCGCCTGTTCCTCCAGTGTACCCAGCTCCGTCCCTCTACCCGCCCCCACCACAGCCCTACCCCCCACCATACACCTCTGGCCCTAGCCTTATCCCTCCTGCCATCAGCTACCAACCTCAGCCTGTTTATGCCGCTGGACCACCGGGGCTCAACCCTCCCTGGGTTGCCCCTGGTACCCAGCCCCCTCTTATCCCTCTTCCCCCGCTGTCTCAGCCGCCCCTCTCTAAGGAAGATTTCTACAGACAGCGGCACCACAGACAGGACAAGTGAGTTGTTTCTTTTTGGGTCTTCAAAACTGATATTGATTTTTTTTTTACTATATTAACACCACGCAGGGTTGGGAGTGTGAATTCACTAAGATAAAAACTATTAAAATTTAACACTGAAGTAGTTTTCAAAGTTTTTGTGTTATTCTTTTTATTCACAGAGCTACATCCAAACTGGATGAGTTTACTAAAGACTTCCACAAAGAGCTTATGAAGTACAGAAATGCACCAAAGAGACGGAGACCGTCTTATTCAAGGTAACATAATTAATAGAGCCTATCAAAATTGCTTTTCGTTTTTGCATTAATTACATATGCATAATCCTTAAAGCCATTTGTTATATTTTTTACATAATCTGGTTTCTCTCTCCCTCTTGTTTTCTTCTGGTCCTCTCAATCATTTCCTTTTCCAGATCCCGGTCATACAGTCGCTCTCCATTCAGCCGTTCTCCTTACTCTCGCTCTAGATCCAGATCAAGATCCAGGTCTTACTCTTATTCCCCCAGTCGATCCCGCTCCCGTTCGCGCTCCCATGGCCGGTCTTATCCCCGCTCCCCTTATTCTAGACGTAATGGACGCAGTTATGGACGCTCACGGTCAAGGTCCCGCTCTCGTTCAAGGTCTTACGGGTATCGGCGCTCTGGCTCGCCACGTTCTCCTCCCCCCTACCGGCCAGGAGGCTGGGAGGGAGCAGAAGGAGCAGGACCCTACAGGTCTAGGTCACGGTCTCGTTCCCCTGGCCCTGGTGGCTTCCGGAGCCGCAGCCCTGGTGGACGAAAGCCGCCTCCTCGGGAGCTACCACCATATGAACCGAAGGGTTTAAGTCCTGGAGGCAATGACCGCTGGGAAAGAGAACGGTATCGACAGTGGGAGAAGGAGTATGCAGACTGGTACAACAAGTACTACAAAGACTATGATAACCAACATCCCTCACTACATCACAGAGGTCGAGGAAGCAGAGACAGGGAAAGGGACAGGATGTCCCCATTATCTAGAGATTACTCCCCTCAGGGGAGAAGAAGAGGGCGAGAAGACCGAAGTGCTCCCCCTCACCATCCTCCATCATCTTCATCAGCAGGGACTAAGACCAGTTCTAAAGTCTCAAAGACAAAGAAGGTAAAAAGGAAGAGGACTGGGGAGGAACCAGAGCCATCACATCAGTCAGTAGACAGAGGCGATGCTACTCCTGTCAGAGACGAACCAATGGATGAAATCCCTTCACTCGCTAAAACACCTCCCATGTCTTCAAAGGCCTCAGTTGGAGCCGCAACCTCTAAAGCTCCAGCCTCAAAAAGCACTACTGCACCTGCTAAACCCTCAACCAAGTCAACATCCAAAACTCAGGCTGATAAGACAAAGAAAGAAAAGGGTCAAAAGGTAAAAGCTAAAGTTAAGACCGAGGGTGTGAAGGGAAAGAGTGAAAAGGTGAAGAAAAAGACTGGAGAAGGAGTGGTGACCAAGAAGAAAGACTCCTCATCTGCCACTAAACCATTAAAGACCGTTAAATCCAAACCAGAGGACGCCCCCAACTCAGCAACCCCTAAAAAGGAAAAGAGTAAAAGCTCTACAGGGAGGCCTGCCCTGCTTAAGACTCCTCCACTGTCCTCCCAGAGCATGCCTCTTCATCATCCCTCTCTTCATGATGGCCCTAGAGCCAGCCACGACATGAGGGGGAGAAGAGATCTTCCACAGAGTGGTGGTCTCCTCCCCATCCCTCATCCACACGGACTCCCACTCCTCCACCGACCTCCCTCCCCTGACGGTCGGAGGAGGATGGGAGAGGAGGGCCGCTCTTTACTCGGACCTCCTCCTGGAAAGTTGAGGAGAATAGATGGGCTAGGGGGTGGAGGTGATATCACCTCCCACTCTCACATGTCTCATCAGCCCCCGCTCCACAGGCTCCCACCCCCATCAGACAGGCCTGGCCTTCTTCCACTACCAGTGAGCCGTGAGATGGGCCGGGGAGACGCAGATCGGGGACCCATCAGACCTCTAATGGACCTTCAGGTGAGTCTAGCTCTTGTAGTCGTCAGAAACACCACGATACAAAGATTTGTGTTTTTACAGAGGGTATCTACAGATGTGTTAATCATCTCAGTTTATTTGTAATGTGTATTGTGTATTCCTTCAGACTCACTTCTTTCTGCTGCAGCTAAAGATTACTTTCATTAGTGCTGAAACAAATAGTCAATCAACTGGTTTATTGACAAGGAAATTGTCATGTAATTAAGTTAAATGCAGAAAATGTTCCAGCTTCTCAAAAGAGAATATTTCCTGTTTGTCTTTACTTGTGAAGAGAGTATGCTTGGGTTTTGGACTGTAGTTTGGATGAGCCCATTCTCACTCACTCTGAAGCTGGTGCTTGGGCAGTGACATGCGGCAACAGAAACCAATGAAAAAGGCGCCCTTTAATGGCGGCATGATGCGTGTATGGTTGCCATTACAGTTTAACGGCGCCTGGCGGCGTCGGGGGTATACGCGGCAGGACAAGGACAAAAGTTAAGGCCGAGCGGGGCGGATGGGAGGGATGGTGAACGGGTCAAACAAACATTGACTTTCACCCGAGAGAACGGTGTTCGCATCCTGTAAGATTCTAAAGCCAGAGCCGGTTCTTTTTTCCTAAACCTAACTATGTGTTTTTGTTGACTAAACCCAACCGTGTGTGTTTGTTGTTGGAGGAAAAAAAACATATATTTGTGGCATTATAGCGACATAGTGCGTTTATTTTAAAAGAGACTGTATGTAAATGTTAAAATTGGACAAGGAAAGTTCATGACCAAATGTCAATATGTGACGAGGTTGGAGTGGGAATTTGTTGTCTGGACAAAACAAGCTGTATGTATGTCAAATCAGGCTTTAGTTGGTGATGGGCATTTTTCACCTTTTCAGACATGTTATAGACCAGTTGATTACTTGAAAAAATAATCTTAAGTTGCGGCCCCAGTCTTCATTTAAGTTTTGTTTTATATTTAATTCCATAAATTAAACAGTAGTGTATAAAATGGAAAAAGTAAATGAAGAATAGTGGGAAAAAAATTGAACATTGCACCTTCCTTCAGTGCTAGGTGACTTTCAAACACATTTTTTAACCCAAAAATCTAAATTAATGTCAATTAAACCTAGCCATTAATCAGCTTCTCATTTCAGAGCTCATCATTGCAGTAAAAGGGCAGAGTCGTTCTGAGTTAATCCTCTTGTAACATTTTACATGTGTTTTTGTCCATCTCCAGGTTAAGCCTACCCAGAGGAGGATAAAGTTAAACCGAGATCTGGGGAGAAAAGGCAGCACTGAGACGGCACCCTCAGACAGAACACCGTCAGGTCCTGAGAAGACAACCTCCACCTCAGACAGATCGACTGCTGCTAACAGCTCTGAAGGAGACCGGCCCAGCAGCACAGCAGAAGGTGGAAGAAAGGAGCCGTCATCATCTGCTGAAAGAGGAGTCTCCAGAGAGAGACCAGGAAGTGCTGGAGAAAGGCTGCAGGGCTCAGACAGAGAGCAGAGCAGAAGCTCAGGATTGGACAGAGAGCGAGACAGAGCTTCAGGATCAGATCGAGACAGAGACAGAGACAGAGAGAGAGGCGTGGCGTCTGACAGAGACAGGGACAGGGACAGGGTCTCAGGTTCTCAGAAGGTAGCGGTTACAGGGGAGAGAGACCCCGAAGGAGAGAGGCCTTCAAGGACAGAGCGCAAGAACGCCAGTGGTGGAAGTTCAGGAGGGAGGTCTGTCTCTCTGGATAAAATGACCATCGCAGAAAAATCAGCCATCTCCAGGAGCATGACAGACCTTCAGGAGAAGCCAAGCACATCCTCGAAGGAGAGAGGGGAGGGCTCAGAACGATCAGCTAAATCCACCAGGTCTGTTAACATTTGTTTCCCTGCTGCTTGTCAAACCACAATTCATATCTTTGATGGAAAGAAAACGTGTTCTACTGATCATATGCAGTGGCTCCGTAAACACAGTTGTTATTACGTGTAATTATATCTCATTCTTGTTTCCCAGGAGTGTGTCCAAGGACAGAACAGAGAGGAGTGTCCCCTCAGGAGAGAAACCAGCTGCTGCTCACAGAGAAGGTAATTTGAATCTCTTTATGTGTGTACGTGTGTGACGAGATGATAACTTTGATTTTGTCTTGTGCTATCTAATTAAGCATTGATTAAACCTGTGTTTCCTTCCCTCCTCCCTCCTTCTCCTCCAGCAGTGAAAGATGGTGAGGAGCCGGTTGTGAGGAGCAGACCTAGGATCAGCCGAAAGGCTTTGACGAGCCACACCACGAGTTCTACTAGGTGAGTCTGATGTGCCTGTTACTTAGAGACCATTGATTTTTAGTTTTTAAATATTTAACATATTTATTTATATTTTATGTTGCGTAATATCTTTGTTTTTGGATTTGTTTTGTTGGTTAACATCATTGGTGCACCCTGTAAGTCATGTGTTAAATGCCTTGCTGTAAACCAAACTTAATTAAGGATAAAAAATACAATCAGACTTTGTATGAGCGCTGTTGCCTGGAAGTTAGGGATGGGTATTGAGAACTGGTACTAAACTGGTACCAGTTCCTCCACTCAGAACTGAAATATTGTTACACTGGAAAAACAGTGCTGCTATCAGTATTTATATAACGTTAATTCATATCAACAAAGCAGCCATTTTGAAATTCTGTACCGTCTAGTGATGACAGAGCTGCCGACGTCAGGTGATTACATTTGCCATTGTAGAACTGCTTGTTTATATTCTGTGCTCTCAGTCATGGCTGACAGAGCAAAAAGATATTAAGTATCAGCTTTATTGAATGTAATGAAAATGCAGCTAAATGCAATGTTTGTAAAAGTTAGGTGTGAGTAAGGGGGTTAAACCAGCAATTTCATACAACACAACTACAACATTGTATAAATCTGAAGCAGTGCAGTGTGTTATACTGCGTTAGCGAAGCAGCTGCTGCACCTACATCGGTGCTGCCTCCCAGCTAGCAACAACTATCTTGACCTCATCCAAGTTAAGGTAACACTTAATTGTTAAAAATAAGTCTGCTCGTATTAACTCAGGACATGGTTAGAATCCGTTTTAAGCACTTCTAGTTTATTTTTCCACACAGTCCCATGGAAAACAGGTGTGTTTGTTAATCCAATCTGATGCTCCACAGTAAAATGAGAGCGCTGTTATTTGAAAGAGTCCTGCCGCTCTGACAGTGTGGGGCTCTGAATAATCGAACGGTATGATCCAGTTTGTGCCACGGTGCACTCTGTTGCTTGGAGTAACTGTTCACAAACACACCCAGTGGTGGCTGTCATGACAACCACACATAACTAAGTTTGTATTGCATATGGTTGTTAATATTTTCAGCTGTAGGAAGATGACAACAGCGCTTAACTCTGTTGTAATAAATGTTGAATCTTTCCATGTCACCTCTTTATTTTTTGCACCACATTATGGAAAGAAGTATCAATAAGAGTACTGACAAGTATCAGTATCAATAAAATCCTAAAGATGCCTGTCCCTGTTTAAAATACAGTAGCTTTGGGTCTTACTTTTCTGTAAGCTGTTGATAAGTTAACAGTGTTACAGGAAAAAAATGGATACATACTTCAGGTTATGTTTGAAACATTTGAAATTGACTTGAATATGTTTTTAGGTATGGGTATCAAAACTCTACTTTTTGGGTCACTGGTATTCCTCTTCTCAACTCTAAAGTGTTAAGAGAATTTCCGCACAATTTTCTTGTACATTTTAGAGCGTAGGCTTATTATATTTAATTTTAAAAAGTAGAGCTGAAACAATGGATTGAAAAAAAATATACTTTTACGATCAATAAAATGACAAAAGTTTCTCTGTTTCTAACTTCTGTGTTATGGGAATTAGCAGTTTTTCTCTGTCTTATTTAATAATATGAGTTGAACATCTCAAGACAAAAAGCAATTTTAGCAAGTGCACACAAGCAATTTCAAGACGTCACCTGGGATTTTGGTCACTCTTCACCATTACCTGACATTTGATAGACCAAATAATTAATCAACTAAAGAATCAGCCAATTATTTGATAATGAAAATTATGGTTACTTGCAGCCTTAGAAAAAGTATTTTTGTATTCCCAGCCTTACTAGTTATTGTGTGAAGAGGAATGATTGTATGTAACCAGGTCATGTTCCTCGACAACCTTTAAGGGGTAACTCCGCAGATTTTACACATCAAATATGTGTAAAAAATCGTAGTAAGCCCTTGTGGGTCCAGAGCAAGCTGCAAGAATTTGTAGAAGCTGCCTTACGTGATGTCACTTGAGTCATTGTGGTTTGGACTTGAGACTGAAAATGAAAGAAATCAGCAGTCTGCAGCCCGCCCCTCGTCTCTGCTGGAGGCGAGCAGCTCAAAGCTACATTAAAATGCCCAAATCTCCTGCTGAGCTGTCAGTGTGAATTTTCATTGCTGGTTAATGTAGACGGCAGGTTGTCACAAGGAAGAAGAATGCATGGAAAAAGAAAAGGCGAGCTCTCTCTTCCTGCTGCATCAGTTTTTTGATCATTTTTGTTTTAGTCTGTCTTTTATGACTCTGACAGTTTTTACAGCTGCAAATCGGTGCTGTACACTTTTAAACATCTGTTTTTCCCTCAACACCAGGTCAACTCAAGAAGCAAAGCGAGACTCAGACAAAGATCAGAAGAGCGTATCGTCCAAACCTGCAGAGCAGCCTCCATCTAGTCCTGTGAACAGCCGTGGCCGCAGCCCGAGTGTCAGCCCAGCAACCAGCCCAGCCAGGGAGGAGCCGCTCATTCAGCCTCCTCCTCGCTCAAAGTGGGAGAGGGAAGATGACGAAGAAGGCCAGGAAAATGGACTCAGCGCACCCAAGGAGCCCTCACCGGTGCCACCGAGGGGCAGAGGCAGAGAGGGGCAGACTGAACCACCTAAACCTGTGAGGGGTGAGGGACGGGACGCCACAAGGGAGGAGAGAAGAGGAACAGTGAGAGAGGAGAAGAAAGGGAGAGCACCGAGGGAAGAGGGTAAAGGTGGCAGGACGGCCCAGGCGAATTCTGACAAACCAACCAAAATAAAACTGGTGAGGGACGAGGGAAGAGGCGGAGGAAGAGATGAGGGGCGAGGAGTGACGGGGAAGGAGGAGAGAGCCGCAGAAAGCAGAGGTGGAGGAGGACGAGAGGAGAATCGTGGCCCAGAGCCCAGGAGACAGCGTTTGTGTTCTGACCTGGGTCGCGAGACAGACGAGGCGGCCTTTGTGCCCGACTACAGCGAAGGCGAGGGCTCTGAGCCAGAGGGAGGAAGGAGCGGCAGCGGCAGCTTGTCCCTCAGCCACCCCTCCAGCCCAACCCCGACCAACCACAGCGGCTCGGTGACCACCACTGACAAGAAGAAGAAGAAACACAAGAAACATAAAAAACACAAGAAGCACAAGAAACACAGCGGCCAGGACAAAGAAGGAGAACAAAAGCAGCACAAGCACAAACACAAGAAAAAGAAACACAAAAAGAACAAAGAGAAAGACGCGGAGGAAGAGGAGGAGAAAGTGGAGAAAGCAGAGGAAGGGGCTCCGTGCTAACGAGAGCTAAGCTAAGACTGCTGCCTCAAATCTGTAACCTTCTTTGTTAATAAGGAGATAATAATATATCTAGAAATATTGGCTAACACTGGCCTTCTGCTCTGTGAGGGAACGATGATGGATCAAACAAGTCTTTGACTGTCCATGACACTGGAGGGCTGTCTGGCTGTTAGTCACTTAATATCACTGCAGGTCGCCAAACTTACTGACGGTACTTTGTTGTGCCTGGGCTGCAGCGTTTTGACCGCTGCTGAGGTTTCTTTTATGTTCAATGTGAGCCTCTTCTGTGTGACTTTGGGTCGGGAAAAACTCGGGAGTGATGCTGTGCTGGCGCTGTTGTGATCAACACAGAGGCGGCCAGAAAGGACTTGATGATAATAACTGACCACGCAGCAGTGAATCTAAATGATAGGAATAACAAACACTGTACTCAGGGATGTGATTGCTTCTTTGTAGAGGAGGAATTGCTGTTTCTCTGCCTCTTTATTAATTTGTAAATAGAGATGAACTGTTGCTTCACATAATAATTTTCCCTCAGTTTGTTTTGCTCACATCCCTGTGTGCTGTTCAAGGCTTAAATACTGCATAACCTTCATTGCTATGAAGGCCGTTGTTAGCTCTTTTCTTTATGGACTGCACAAGCAGTTTTGCATGTTTTAGCACATAAAGTACAAATCAGTTTTCGTTTCAGTCAGTGCTAACCATTTTCAGTTGTGATAATCTAATTTTAGGCAGCCGTTGCTGTCAGTTCATGCCAGTACAGCTTTTTTTTTTTATGTATGTTTAAAATGAAGGCAACAATAGAGTACCTATTTAAGTAAGGTTAAATTGCTGCAAGGTAGATTTCCTACCAAAATTAACATGAATAAAATCCAGTAATTCTTTTTGGGAATGGTGAGCCTTATGGTATTTGTGATTAATGTGCTAAAATGTACAAAATCACCTGTTTGGTCCTGTTAAGTTAAAACAAACTGTTATGCATCCATGCTACACTGGATTGTATAAAACTAGGATGTGTTTATTAATATTGTCAAATCAGTTGGCACGTTTTTGTTCCCAAAGGTGCAGTGGCTGTCTATCGCGTGTTGAGTGAGCGAATGTGTGTCTGTTGGTGTGAAAGCGAAATGTGACGCAAGTGGGACAAATTGGAGGACTGTTGTTCTTACAAATGAGTTGTTTTTCTTTTTTTTAATTAAAATGTTTTGACCTCATGAAAATGTCTGAGTTGTATTTTATCAGTGATTGAAGACCTTGTTGTGTAATGACCACACAGATGAAGGTTATACACACTCTGTTGTATTGAATTGACCATAATTGAGATGTTTGGACGCTCAAGAGCAACATTAGAATAATTCAGATGTTTGTAATAAGGGCTTTTCATGTGGGCATGAATAGAAGGTGCCTGCGTTTAACCGAAAGGCTAAGTATGAAATTATATGGAGCTACAGTGTAAAAAAAAATTGCAACCCACTCTGGGGAAAAAATAAAAAAAAATGTTTTAAAATCTTAAAGCAAACAATTTAACCCTCAATTCTTGAAAATCTGCAGAGTATGCTGAACACTGACAGGACACAAATGGTACATATCAGAAGAAAATCAGTGGCAAGAAGTTCAGTTGTTTTCAGTTTTGGTTCATTACTTCTGTCATACACTAACCAGTATAAATACCTTGGGCTGACGCTGGACGAACGCGTCATTTAAAGGCACCATCAGTGTCCTAGCTCAGTCAGCAGGTAGAGCACTGGGATCTGCACTGAACAAAGTTGCAATGTAGGATTTTGTACATGCACACAACTCTATAATTCACGTGTGTGTCCTGTGTCTGACTATGCCTCTGGTGTCTGGGGTTTCCAAGAACACACAAGTTGTAACACAGTGCACTATAGAGTGATTCAATCTTCCTTGGGTGTCCATTAGCAGAAATATGGAATGGGGAACCTCCAAAAAGGTCATACATGTCAAATGCTTTAGCTTTGAAATAGACTTGCGAAGATGTCAGATCAGACACTAAAAAGATTTTTTAATGAGGACACTTCCCACAATCATTATTTTACTTGAACAACTCGTCATTTGCTTTTCAGAACAGGTTACTTTGCGATATTCAGAAGATTAGGTGTGAAATGTTTTGCATGTTAAGGGAAAAATGGTCTGTTAACATACAGTATAAACCAAAACTACTAACATATTGTCTCATAAAGAATAGCTACAGTGTGGAACCTTGCGTAAAGTATAATCCAAAAAAAAGATAAAGATCCCTGTGTGCACAGTTGCACTCAGGAACGCTACCATCAGCCATAGAGACTGGGAGGTTTAACACCACCCTTAGAGGAGGACAGAATTTGTTTGTTGTGTAATGTAGGTGAAGCTGAGAATGAAGTTCACTTCTTGTTTTACTGTCCTGCATATGAAGACGTAGACGTCAGTAAGACCATCTCTATTTATGCTGTTTTCTTTTGGTTGGATGATCATGATTTCAGAAAGGGAACCTTTCTTTGTGGCTGAATTTCTTCACCAGGCCTGGTATAGAAGGCAGAGAATTCTGTTTCTGGACTGAGTAGTTAAATAACGTGTACTTTTGGATGTTAGTGCAGCATCATTGTAATGGTGTCTTGTAAACCCATGAGGGCTGGGCACATGTAAGTGTGCATGACAAGTAAAAATCAATCTTGATGTGTAGTGGACTTCAGTCACTCTGTACTGTAAGAGGCTTACAGTCTTATCAACAGCAACAAGAGAAATCTTACTTATCAGGGTTCACACCAGTCTCAGCTTTACTGGTAAACATCTTAATGTGCTCACTGCTTTCTCCCATAAACAGGAGTTGGTATAAGCCACTTAAATGTTGCACATAACAGAAATGGCTGTAGTGCTGCAATGTGATAATGAAATAATAAAGCCTACCCTGCAACTGCCCAACATAACGGTGTAATTATTCTCTCTAAAATCTATAAAGTATGACAGTATCAAACAGCTTAGTTACATCTTAATGAGAGGTTGTTTAACCACGATCCATTTTTTACAGTCACTATGGGTACAACAGTACCAGCGAAGAGAAAATATGCTCATATAAAACTGTGCCAGTGAATAAATTCAATTTCTGTTGCACTCTCTTGACCTCAGCATAATTTTACAAGACAGCACTCATAAATTTTACCTGACAGTTTGACTTATATATGAAGTTTCTATCTGAAGACAGTTGGCTGCTCATCGTGTACCTTGCACCATTTCTGTATTTTTTAAAAATTTGAGCAGTCTTTACTAGCTGAGACCTGAGTTTACTGTGTGGGCTGTCACATTAGTTTCCTCTGTGCTCCCACCATCTAATAATGTGTAAACACAACATTACAGCAGTGCTCTAATTAAAATGTACTGTCTCTATATTTGAGCTAATTAAGAAGTCAAACATTTAGAATGATGGTTACTAAAATTAATACAAAGGCTAGATAGAGGTGGATGGATGGATAGATGGATGGATGGATGGATAGATAGATAGATAGATGGGGGGGTAGGTAGGTAGGTAGAGAGGGAGAGACAGCGAGATAGAGAGATAGATAGATAGAGGTAGGTAGAGAGATAGGTAGAAAGGTAGGTAGATAGATAGAGGTAGGTAGAGAGATGGCTAGATAGACAGAGATAGATAGATAGATAGATAGAGATAGGTAGGTAGATAGATAGATACGTAGATACATCGGTAGATAGAGATAGGTAGGTAGGTAGGTAGATAGATAGATAGGGATAGGTAGGTAGATAGAGAGATAGAGATAGGTTGGTAGGTAGGTAGAGATAGATAGATAGATAGATAGATAGATACGTAGATACGTAGATACATCGGTAGATAGAGATAGGTAGGTAGGTAGGTAGATAGATAGATAGATAGATAGATAGATAGATAGGGATAGGTAGGTAGATAGAGAGATAGATAGAGATAGGTTGGTAGGTAGGTAGAGATAGATAGATAGAGAGAGAGAGAGAGAGAGATAGGTAGGTAGGTAGGTAGGTAGGTTGAGAGATAGATAGGTGGATAGGTAGAGAGACAGACAGACAGACAGACAGACAGACAGGTAGATCGGTAAATAGGTAGATAGGTTGAGGATTTCTAAAATAAAATATTGATGATATTGAATGATTGTCAAACTTAAATGACCATCATAGTAAGAACTAAAAAAATAAAAATATAAAAGGATAAAATAGTTTAGTAGCAACATGGTCATTAAATGCTACATCTGACACTTGTTACAAGGAATCCTCAGCACAAGGGGGACACATACAGTACATGAGATAAAAGAACAAAGACGTACAGCAGCTCATGGAGTGTCAGATATATTTAGAAATAAGGGGATTTTCAGAGGATGAAGTATGTCCTCGAAAGCAGTTCCTCAAACACAATGGTGAGTCTCAGGGTCTTTGGCAGCTCATTCCTTTACCAACATGAATAATTAAAGTAAAACGTCCCACAAGGAGCCGCGTGCAGTGAGACAGACTGAACACTGTGTGGAGCTGTAAGTCCTACAACTTTTAACTAACAGACAGAAACAGATTAACAATAAAAATCTTCTCTCATATGCCTCAGCTCCAAAACACAACCCCACATGCCACCACCTTTCTCCCCCCATCTCTTCCCAGAGCACACAGCAATAAGCTTCATTGTGTTTGTGTGTCCGTGTGTGTGCATGCTGGAAGTGTGTGTACCTAGTCGGAGAGATGGCGTGACTGCTGGATCACAGAGGAAACAGGCTGAAGGCAGGAGATGGGTTCACATACGGGTTGAGGGAACACTGTGAAATGAGAGAGCAGCAGATGTATTTTCCCCCAAACAGCAGTACATAAAAGCACATTCTCAGCTTAGTCCCTTCATTGTGTATGTGTGTGTGTGTGTGTGTGTGTGTGTGTGTGTGTGTTTGTGAGCACGTGTGTGTATAAATATATATAAGGTCATCCTTAATGGACTCAGAGATCAGTGAGACCATTACAGAAGATTAATACATTGTTTGTTTTAACCCCCAGTCCAGATTATCATCACACCACGTTATTCCTCTCATCTACCAGCCGGCAAGGATCACTCTGCATGTGTCTGTGTGTCCACACGTGTGCGCGCATGTGTGCACCTGTTATCGGCCTGTGTATTTGTGTGTCTGCTTGTGTTTTGCCTTACAAGCATGACATCATTTCCTGTCATCAAGGCCAAAGGTTGCTAAGCAACTTCACTTCTGCCGATTGTCAGAAAAGATGCTTCTCCGCTGACTGGCTCACAACCTAACTCTCTCTTATCCTGTCATAAATGTAATGTCTGAGGAAGATGCTGGCTGTGTGTGCATGATTGCCCATGCGTTGTACGGACCACTGTGCATTTATGCTTTGCAGACACAGTACAGGAGAAGCTGAGAGAGAGGGAGAGGGAGAGGGATGTGTAAATGTATTGTCTGATAGATATCTGTGATTCCTACAGCTGATAAAAGGGATGAGTCAGTAATGTTAATGCACGGCTGAATCTCTCCAGTTGTTTGTCTAAAATATAGCAACATATGGGAGCAGCTTATTACGCCGGTGAAAAAGCATTTTTGATTTGTCACTCTGACCATAACTTTTTATGTACATTAAAGTTTTTGTGTTTGTGTAGATATTTTGTACATATCAGTAAAATACTTACTGTGTGTCTATACAAGGACACGTTTAGATACAAGGTAAGAGGACAAGAGGTTAGGGAATAAGGAACTAACAACTATGTGTTTAGGAGGAAGTGTTTTTTAAATACAGGGTACAGATTTGATAATCACAGGGTGCAGTAATGTTATTAGATAAAATGTCAGACACATCATTTATATAAAAAACGACAGACTAAGTAATAATAATAATAATAATAATAATGATTATGCATTCCATTTCTAGTCGCTTTTCAAAGCACTCAAGGACACCTTACAGGACACAGTTTAAAAAAAACACGCAGCAATGTATCCATAGATCATAAAATCAAATATACAATAAAAGTTAATAAAATAACTAGACAAAAATCATAGGTATAAATATAAACACATCTCAGTATGATAGAGAACAACTCAAGGTCACCACAAACATGAGCCTCCCAAAATGATTGTTAGAGCAGAACCTCCCTCTGCAAAAACTGAACATTATAATCTTCGTGCAGTGGTGCCCCCAACAGAGGGCCATGGCCCCCCTGTTATAATTCCTGGTGCCCCAGTAAGAGGCTATGCCATGCATCATTTTTCAAGCTAGTGGTATCATGTGAGACTAGACTTCCTAAGGCATCCATTGGTACGAAACATGCAGACAAAGCCCCTTTTACACTGCCAGATTTTCCGCGAATGTTGGGCCGTTTTACCGGCAAGCTGCGAGCGTTTAGACACACAGAGCCCGATTGGCGAGTTGATCCGAGTTGCCCAATTTTCCGCCTTGTAGGGTAGTCATATTGGCAGAACGGTTTTGGTCTAAACAGAGCGAGGCGGCCTTCCGCCTCGGGAGGCTCTGTTGATGACTTGTAGGAGGGGCTGTTGATGACGCCGCACATTCGACCCACTGGCGTGGACTTCAAACCCGGAAACAGCTGATAGCAGGAATGAGTATCTAGCAGCACTAAGGAGACGCAAAGCAGAAGATGAGCAACTGGGGAGATAAAGAATTGCGCGCCCTCCTTGTCCTCGTTAACGAGGAGGCTATTAACCGTCAGATGACAGGAACCATGAAGGACGGGCCGATGTACGAGAGAATCGCCGAAGGACTGACCAGCCGCGGCTTTCCTCGGTACGTCACTGTTTATGTCACACGCTGAGCTACACGTTCTGTTACTAGCTCACGCCCCCCATTGCCTCGAAAAAGGCGCATTCTGTATAAACAAAAGTAGGCAGGTGGCATTTTGCCGCCCTCCCCGATTTTGTTTTTTTACTGCCGATGCGGAAAGAAGAGGGATTGGGCTTTCCTGCAAATTTGCACAATTCCTATGTAAAAAGGGCTATAGTTTGTTGGTTAGGGGGCTAAATAATGCTCCAAACTTAGGCTACATTTTGGTAAGGGTACAACTGGCAGGGCCATTTTCAGAGGGGTCCCTTGAACTCTCACTTCAAGATATCTGAAGTAAAATGGGTTCAGTGGGTACCCACGAGTATCTCCTCCACTTGAGAAGGCTTGTACCCAGGAAATGTTTTGTTCCTTACAATCAATGAAGTCTTTCAAATGAAACTACCAGCCTATATGAAACCAAAGTATATCAGTATCCAATTCCTTCTCTCTCATTTTTAACTAACCAAGAGCATATTGAATCCCTGAAATTCAGTTATGGCTTTTGGTTTTGGTGTGCAACCCAAGACGTTCAGTGGGGCAGCCAGATGGGGCCATTCTGGGGGCGCCACTGCCTTCATAAAGGATTTATTGAATTAGACTCCATTGGTTTTAGATGGATTGACCTTATGAACTGGCAGCTGAGTGCCTTTAACAAGGCTGAGATTCTACAGCTATAGCAGCTCTGTTAGTCAATGCTTTGAGCTAAACACTAACATGCTGATGTTTAGCAGGTATTATGTTTAGCACATCAATGTTTTAGTTTTGCTTTTTAGCATGATATATTTTCCAATTAAAAACTTAACACAAAGTACACCTGAGGCTGATGGAAATGTCATTAGCTTTGCTTGTATTTGATCAAAACCACAACTCTAGACAAATTGAAATTAGACTTGATTATGGCACTGGATGAAAATTCAGGGATAACCAAAGTTATTAAAATTCATCCTGAGGGTAACATGAATGTCTTTATTAAATTTCATGGCAATCCAATCAACAGTTGTTAAGACATTTCATCTAAAACCACAAATGTGAACCTCATGGTGGCACTAGTGGAAACATCAGGGAATCACCAAAGTCATTCAGGTTATTTTGACTGAGAACAATGAATGGATGTAGAAAATTTAATGGCAATCCATTCGGTAGCTGTTCAGATATTTCAGTTTGGACCAAAAGTGGTGGACTGACAGACCAAGAATTAGTCTTAAACATCTCATATTTAAAAACATATTACTATAGTTCTATTTTTATGCATAAAGTTAAATAAAATACCATAACTACTTCCTCAGTATATTAGTATGGTCATCCTGTACTTCCTGTTGATCCCTGGTACGTACAAAGCAACAACATTTGGGGCTGAAAAATGAAACCAAACATGAAAGTGCTAAAAACTGCAGTTCCTCTGATGACCACTTGAGGCTGGCTCTAAAACAGAGTCAATGGGAAGGGATTTTTTTTTTTAATAACTCACACATTTACATTGTATTAAGGCTTAAAGGAGAAGTCCAGTATTTTGCACTTTGAGCCCCATTCCTGGTTGTTTATGATGAAATAGAGTGGTTAAGACCAAAATCTTGACAATTGCTCCTTCTCTGACAATTTGAGAGAATTTGGCTTTCCCCTGCCTGGCTTAACAATGCTGTCTATGACCATGTGTAAACCTGTCCTAAAACCACCTTAGATGTTTGTTTTCAAAGCCATGACAAGGTTGTAGTCATTGTAGTCTTTTAGCTCAGCGAAAGTGCCGGCTCGACAGTGCTGTGTGCGCTCCTCCTCTTCGGAGGAATTCTCCTGCAGTTGCTGACCGCACAAAACTTGCCCATTATTACTCGCTTGTAAACAACCTTCGCAGTACGATGCCTTTGAACACAACGCCAGCCTTCTTCTTCTGCTTCTTTCTGTGACCCATTACATTGCAATGGTTTCCTGCCGGTTGGCGACACTCACGTAAAGGAGCATTATCGCCATCAAGTGGGCTGGAGTGTATAACGCTTCAGGGTCAAACGAACGATCAAGCGGAAGTTTACACACGGGTGTGAGGCAGCTGAAAAAATAGTTCCACAATCGAGACGAATAGTGAAAACACAGATGGAAACCACAGTTTGCTGCGATTTTTATGTGGGAACATCAACGAACACCTCTGACCACTCGGTGTGTTTCATGGCTTTGAAAACGAACGTTTAAGGTGGTTTTAGGACAGATTTACACATGGCCATAGACAGCATTGTTAAGCCAGGCAGGGGAAAGCCAAATTCTCTCAAATTGTCAGAGAAGGAGCAATCGTCAAGATTTTGGTTTTAACCACTCTATTTCATCATAAACAACCAGGAATGGAGCTCAAAGTGTGAAATACTGGACTTCTCCTTTAAAGTTCTACAAATTTAGGGGCGTGGTCTCTTGAGTGACAGGCTGTCTGGGAGTCATCACCACAGTGACACTCAAGGCTTCAAAATGGGAGTCCACAAACCAGTGGGTGACCTCAAGGTAGCTACGGCCATTACTTTATCCATTCTATGATATGTACCACATAATCACCTAATATGTGACAGGTACTTTAAAAGTGCTTACAGTCTACTTTGTTTTTAGGGCCCACCTAAATGCAAATTTGTCACCCCCTGTTTTCAGTTCTTTATCCACACCCATAAGTATTTTAATGATAACCTGAATGAAAATTGTTACATGTAATTTGCGGGCTGTAACGTTAAGATTTACCACAAACACTTACAACTGTGTATTTAAGCATCAAGGTAAAGACTCAGAGGCAGAAAAACACAGATGAACAGAGACAGATAATTACTGTTGTCCTCTTTGTCCCCCTGCTCTGAAAACTGAAACTTTAAGACGCTGATATTGACACCGCTGACCATGCTGTGTGTGTGTGTGTGCATGCCCCGTTAACCTCTTCATGCACTGCTACTGTAACCAGGTCAAGTAGAGCGGCAGGAAGGCTCAGTGTCACACTGCTCATGTGTTTGTGCACACATGTGTGCATGTACAGTATGTGTGCATTTGCGCTGTGTATCAGGATGTGCCCTCAGGTGGCTGTCATGGCAATTTCAATGATTGATCAGGATTATTGATCTGTAATCGAATTCCCACTGTGTGTGTGTGTGTGTGTGTGTGTGCGCGCATTTGTGACAAAGGCATGGAATAAAACACTTCCCCGTATATAATGTTATGTGATGGTCACCATGGAAACACACCCAAGGGGCTCCTACCACACACTGATAATAATGTTTGGCCTAGATACCCATCCTCAACCGATAACAGAGGGAATGTATTTCTGTGTGTGTGTGTGTGTGTGTGTGTGTGTGCATGTGTGTGTATTTCAGTGACTAATGTAAACCATCATTTGAACACAGCACAGTGACGGAGCTGGAGTAAAAAATGCATGAAATGATTCTGTGGAGCAGAAAGAGTCTTGCATGAGTTACACGAGACAGTAAGTGTGAGAAGGATGAGACGAGCTGGAAGGAGAGGGAAAACGAATGGGAGTGGGAGTGGAATCACACAGCTAGGGAGACCCAATAACAACCCATTACTACCAATGCACACACACACACACACACACACACACACACACACACACACACACACACACACACACACACACACACACAAACACACAGAGGCTTCCAACAATGCTCATCAGTTTTCTTCTCGGGGAGAGTAAGATGTTAGCCGTAGAGGTCTGTGTGTTGTCCTAGATATCTTTAACTGTGTTGTTAAGATACTCTAAATGTTTGATGTATGCTGCTGCTGCTGTAACAGTTATGATAGCTGCGAGGAGTCTTGTCAGCTGTGGGCGTTGATTGGGTATTGCACGGTGTTTCCCTACTCAGTGAAAATCTAATCTTAGTTTCTAGCCTCGCTGGTGGTGAATCTGTTGGTCAGTCTGTAAATCCAGCTCTTTGGTCAAGAGAAAAATATCTCCACAGTTTGGTACAGGCATTCTGCAGTCAGATTGAATTAGGTGATCCCCTGACTTCATATCTAGCACCTTCCACACATAACAATTTTCACTCAAGATAAGATAACATAAGTCAGATAAGGCAGAACTTTATTTATATGTTGGAAACTGTTATGCAATAGTTGCAGTACAAAGTAAGAAAGTATGTAATGGTAGTGAACAGTAAATAAAAAATACACAATGCAAAAATATAAACAAGGTTAGTGGTAAGGCTGCTCTTTGGTGAGTTGCATGTATATATGTATGAGTAATGGCATATGGCCTTGTATCTACAATATCAGATTTCAGGTGCAGGTACGTGTGCATGATCAATTCAAAATACTCAATGACTATATTCTTGATATTGCACCTAATATCCCATTCAGAAAGTTAATGATGAGATACAAATGGCTGACAAATGAACACAAACATAAAGTGCAAGGTGTTGGGCTACTGCGAGCCTCCAGATCAGGTTAGGTGCTTCTTGGCAAAGATTCAGAAGTCTGTAAAACTTTATTGGTGGAATGAACCCCTTTCTTCTGAAAGATATTCCCTCATTTTGTGTTTTAATGATGGTGGTAGAGAGCAAAGGGGTTTTCTCCAGGTACTCCGGCTTCCTCCCACAGTCCAATGGAAGGCTGCAGGTGACTCTAAATTGTCCGTAGGTGTGAATGTGAGTGTGAATGGTTGTCTGTCTCTATGTGTCAGCCCTGTGATAGTCTGGTGACCTGTCCAGGGTGTACCCTGCCTCTCACCCAATGTCAGCTGGGATAGGCTCCAGCCCCCTCGCGACCCTCAAGAGGATAAGCGGTTAGAAAATGGATGGATGGATGGTAGAGAGCAAATCCCTTTCATACTCATTAAAGGTTGAGGGGGTAGGATTTAGTGACATCTAGGTGACGCTGGTGATTACGTGTAGGCAAAGTACAATGCCCGATACGACAACATGGAAACGCCAATGAACCTATCTAAAGCCAGCCAGTGTTTGGTTTGTCCATTCTTGGCTACTGTTGAACAACATGGCGGACTCTGGGGAAGAGAGCACGCTCATTATGTGCATAAAAATGGCTCATTCTAAGGTAACGAAAACATAACGATTCTTATTTTCAGGTGATTATACGCTTAAGAAACATAGTTACGAATATTATATACCATTACCAAAGACTTTCATGTTTTGTTCTTTGACATAAAATACGTCAGTAAATACACCACTCATAAACTTTGAAGCCTCTATGTGTCTTAAAAAATGAGACCACAGAACGTCATCATGCTGAGCTGTGGCAAACACAGCTTTTCAGTCTTGCTGTGGTGGTGACGTTATGTCATGCAACTATGGTGTAGTTCGCTCATGTCCAAACATTAGCTTTTTTTTATCCTGGCGACTGCATTTAGGCTTCAAAAATCATGAAAATGGTTTTCATTTGTCAAGATGATCTTGCTTAATAAAATGTGTATAAATAGTATAAATATTTGTTTGCCACAGATCTTATTTTTGGCAATAATCCAAAATCCAATGGAAAAATCCCACAGGCTTTTTGACGAGGGAACCAGTGCGATGCTACCTCCAGGTTAGCCTACAGAAACATATCATTGGTGCACTCTGTTCCCATAAGCCTTGGCTGTGTATGAAGATAACGCTAACACATCATGTGCAGGCTATAAGGCTAGAAGTTTGCACTAACATGCTAGCAAGTTAACACGCTAACAAGCCATAACTTCCAAGCAAAGATCATTTTAGAAGGCTAATGAGCTAACAGGCTACATACTTCAATATGCATGGTCAAAGCTTTGCTGTTAGTACAGCTGAGGCTAAAAAACTGATGCAAATTGAAGCCACATTTTAGCTTGCATCGTTTGTGCAAATGTATCCACTAAAGTTTCTTCAGTCTCTCTCCCTTCTCCTGACCTCTTGTATCTGTACATTTACTGGGATAAGTGGGCAGTCGTGCCTCCAGTAAAATCTGCATCACTGAACACACCCTGACAATGCTGTGCTGAGCTTAGCAAGCTAAGTCTGAATGTCCGAAAATGGCCACTGCTTAAAGGATAAACCCATCTGATGTAGGTACCAACGTGGCTTTTCCTCCAGCACAGCAAATTTTATGTCTTTTGCCCCGCTAGTAGGATCTAAAAATAACTAAGTTGTCTGTCTATTTTTAATGTCTCTAAATTTGTTTTCTAGCGTGTAATGAGTATTATAGCCTCCCAGAGCTGCTACCATGGGACTCTTGTTTTCTGTCTAATGGAGTGTAAACATTAAACAAAACATCCCCAGAAAATTATTTGGAGGCGATATGTAGATATTAAAAAATTAGCAGGAGAGCATTTAAGACTAGTGCTCCCTGTAAGCTGTTTGCTTAGACCTACTGTACACTGTCGTTCTAATATTAGTTCCCAAAGTGGGATCCAGGGACTGCCCGGGGGCCTCCAGGGAATTGGATGGAGCCCCCAGAAAAATGAGCAGAAGTTGAGTTTCAGCTCTATTTTAAGATGTTAAAGATGCCTATTCTGCTTTTTTCACTCTCTGCCTCAGTCTCACCGAGGCAGCTTTCACCTACTGTGAAATATACACGTCTTTTCACTGATGAGGGTTCATTAAAAACATCTTATTTATGATATGGAAATTAATCAAATGAAGCCAAATTATAGACCATGCTGAAAAGTAAAGAAAGTACACTTACCACAATTTTGAAGTGCTTGCACTTTGAGTCTTTCAGTTTTATGCCACTCTATACCTCTACTCCAAAACATTTCAGATACAACTTTAACTCTTCACTTAAATTAATGCCTGTTTGACATCAGTCGTCACTAGCTCCAGAGGTGTGGACACAAGTCATGTGACTTTGGCTTGAGTCACAAATTTAAATATTTTAGACCTGATAAATCAATAAATCAAAGACCTTTAACTCGACTTGGACTTTAACACCACTGACTCTTGACTTCACTTGGACTTGAGCCTTTTGACTTGTAAATAATTGATACCTTTCCCCCAAGCCCAAAGAATAAAAAGTATGTGAGTTTATTACACTTCAGTTTAGTTCTCCCTCATTTCCTGATTCAACAAACGTTAATGCTTTCAAGTCAACACACGATTCCCCAGATAATCCACTTTGTTTGAACCAATCCGACAGCACCCAGTCAAGTTGCAGGAGAGAGCCATGATGAACTGTTACGTAACTCAGTGCCAGTTGGAAAACAAAACAAAACAAAAATAGAACAGTAAGTCGAGGCTAATATTAAAATAGCAAGCTAATGCTTTGCTAATGTTATTAATCTGTCATTAAAATGGCATGGCGTTTGGTGAGAAGCATATCATGACTTGTTTGAGACTCAAAAATTCAAAGTTTAGGACTTGGGACTTGATTTAGTCTTGACTCAGGATTCGCCGGTCTTGACCATAGACTGTTAAAATAGGATGTAACTACCATGACATCACCCATTGGTTTGTGGACTCTCATTTTGAAGCTTTGAGTTCAGGATTTTGGCAGTTGTCATTTTTATATCGACAGTCAGTCACTCAAGGCGGCCCGTCCTTAATAAAGCGGAACTTTAAGCCTTAATAAAATGTAAATGGGTGGCTTCTGGAGCAAGCCTCAAGTGGCCATTCAAAGAACCGCTGTTTTTTGGTACTTCCTTGCTGGCTTCATTTGTCAGTCCTGGGGGTTGCCATTTGATCTTGACATGGGACTTGAGTGCAAAGACTTGAGACTTACTTATGACTGGCAAAGCCAACCTGGTTGCGGCGGGACAAGAAAGTTCGAGTAGAGCGGGCCCAACAAACACCGACTCTTACCCAAGAGAGCGTTGTTCATGTCCTGCAAGATTATAAAGCTTAATCCTGTTCTTTTTTCCTGAACCTAACCACATGCGTTAGTTGTTGGAATTTGCATTGTTGTACTGACAGAAGTAGGTCTTTACTGGTGGAACAGGAAGCTAGGCTTAGACAGTCAACCTGTTCTTACTCCGAGGTCATCGAAATCCGGCACTTGGGCAGTGACTTGCAGCGTTAGACAGTGATGTAAAAAGCTGTCCTTTAAAGTTGGCATGATACGCTGCCGGTCGCTGCTATAGTTTAATGGCCCTCGGCGGCCTCAGAAGGAAAGTTAAGGTGGCAGGGGTTTGAGCAGGGTAGGGTGGTTGATGGGTTTTTTAGTTGTTGAAGGAAAAAAAACCCAATTTGCGTTGTTGTACTGACGTAGTGCTTTCATTTTGAAAGAGACTGTATGTAAATGGTAAATTTTCCTGTGAAAACAGAAGTGTATTTTGAAAGAACACAATGAATGTAACAGGCAGAACGTGACACATGTCCTCGAGCGTCAACAACCAACGCACCCAGGGTACCTTGCATGTCGCATCTGGACGTGGAAAGTCCTGACCAAATGTGGATATGTGAGGATGTCAGAGTGAGAATGTGTTGGCAAAACAATGACTTGGTCCCTACTAACTACTTTTCAGGTTACAGTTTTGACCCCAATGGTCATCTTATAAAATATCAAACAGTGTCATAACATGTCTGTTAAACTTGAAGGGGCTTATCTGTATAAAGAGCACTTCTACTTTTGATGCTTGATTACATTTCATCAATAAAACCTTTGCACCTTTACCATAGGTAAAATTTTGGACGCACAACTTTAACTTTCTAATGGGATATTTTAACATTATGCTACTGCTACTTTAATTTAAGTAAATATTCTAGATATTTCTCCCATCACTGTGATAGAAGTGCATTTATTGGCCAGTGGTAATTCCTCGTTCTCTGAAACATGACGTGGCATGAGTTGATTTCAAGGTATTGTGCTGGAGCTCTGCCACACCTCTGGGTTTAGTGAATCGACATCCCTACTGAGTGTGACTGTGGAGCATCATTTCTTACATGACAGCAGCACCCTCCTCCCGCCCACACACACACACACACACACACACACACACACACACACACTGTCCGGGGTCGCTGGCTGGTGAGATAACCGCCAGGCAGAGACAGAAAGAGGGATATTGGGATGGGGTGCACTGTGAGGCGGAGGAGAGGGGACCAGTCACATGCTCTGACTTGCTCCGTCAGTGTCAAGTTATCCGGTATTAAGAATATAAAGCTCTCAAGCCAAAACTTTCAAAATAAAACGGCTATTTGAGTAGATAGAGTGCCATACTATTAATATCAGTTATTATTATTTTAGTTTTTCAAATTCACTCACCATCAGTCTGTGTGATGGGACGGTTCCACAAAATGTGAGGACAGTAAAATACAAAAGGTAATTTAATTTAACAACAGCAATTAAAACAATTAAATCAAAAGGGCCAATTAAATCAAAAGGTCATTTCTCCTGACAAAACTTGTAAAATACTACAGTTTCTAATGTATACTACCTAAATAAATGCTCAGAGAATAATAGCCAAAATAATAGCCCTTACATTATGCCACATTTTTTAACAATTAATCTTTCTGTCCAGTAAACATGACAGCTGTGCCAAACCAGCCATGAACTCACCTGCTGTAACAACATTCAAGTATCCACTATGTTTCCACTGTTAGTCCACAATGTGAGCTCAGGTCTGTGTCTTTATAACTGAAATCTGAGCAAACTGTAAGTATCTCTCAGGACTGTGGTGCTGTAGTGTTGCTTCCGGGACTTTAGCGTCTTATTTTGAAGGTAATATCCGAGTATTCCCGGTCTGCCTGTCTCTGGCTGGCTTGACGCGGCTCTCCCTCTCCCCGGTGCGCCTGAACTCCAGTACCTGACACCGCAGAGCGCGTCCAGCGGCTGAGGGGACGCAGACGCACGGGGGAGCCGCCTGGTTTTATTTAACTTTACTTTTCCCGTTTATTAAAACTTCTGCGCCACATTCCTCTCCATTTTTTTTTCTTCTTCTCTTTTTCATCCTCCCGACTGACGGACTGAGTTTGGATATTGGTAGAGGGGGGAGGAGGAGGAGGAGGCAGAGGACCAGCGGGCTGCTCTCAGATGGAGCACCAGGGCTCCGGGAGCTCAGGGCGCACGGCGGACCCGGAGTGAATGACGCTGGTGGATGGACGCTGCTCCCCGGTAAGGACGGCTGATAAAGTTTTTGGATTTTTGTGATATAATATAGCCTACTTTTTTTCTTTGCTCTCCTGTCCCGGGCACTGCGCTTTCTGAATGCCCATGGCACAATAGAAAATGTCCAGATCCTATGATGTCGCTCTCTGTCAATGGCGCTGTCTTCAACAAAAAGGAAGAAATTAAAATAATATTCTCACAGGCAGTTATAAAGTGCCTGTGGTACTGCTAGTGTCCTTATCATACTTTATGGCAGGCTTACATATATTTTACATGTCATATAATGTCACAAAATTATGTGAGTCATTTTGAGATGTTTGGTTTTATATAATTCTTCAGTTTATTACAGGATTAATTAGACTGTTTTTGGGCTGAGTGTGATGCTGGGAAATGCTCTAGCCTCATAGATGTCGTCGGTATTTGATACTGGTTGGCCTTCAGGAGGATGAATGTAACTGTGTAACACAAAGAGTAAAAAGAAAATGAATTTCTGCATTTTTGTGGTTTGCTCAGGGTTTATTGAGCATGACGCTGTGGTAAAGATTTAAGGCAATTTGTGCATTTGTGATGAGTCCACAGCAGAAAACTTAATGGCTTTCAGAGGTCTTACAGAGGTGTGAACATATTTTGTTCCGGTGACTGGTTGAGATTCAGTAGGATTATTTAATTTCCACATGGCCTGGCTGTTAGCAGGGGAGGCTCATAATGAGTTTTTAAAGTGTTTTCAACAGACTCATCAGCAGGTTTTTAACTACGCAGAGGAATGGCTTTATTTTATTTTTTTTCTCAATGGTTAATTGATGTCTACCCAGCAGCTAGGCCTACTGTTGCATCACAACAAAAAGCCTTAAACTGTGCGGCCCTGGACTCCTCACACAGTCTAGGCGACGTGCCCATAATGAAAATACACAGGAAAGAAGCATACTGGCAGATTCAGTCTCATTATTTTCATCAGACGCACACACACACACACACACACACACACACACACTCCTCTCTACACTGTGAGCCTGCATGCCAGCTCTCCTGTCCTGTCACACAGTAGGCAGAGTGTATATACGCCTGCATGGACTCGTGGTTGGCCCAGACTTCTATTGTCCTGATTTTTATTTATGTTCCTTTTCCAAATAATCCAGCTCTTCCTCCAACTTAATAACAAATTGGTAGCTTTGGAGTAAATTTGCCAGAATCTCAGGGGATCAATAAGCAGTGGAATGAGCACACGGAGGACCAGTGGGGAGTTTGCTGTGTACTCGAGACAGTGTGGACTGTGTCACATGCTCCAAGTCCCATCCCTTCCCTGCCAAACTCCACTGCCTACTGCCCAATAAAGCAGAAAATGTGATGAAATTAAAAAACGAAGGAAAAAAAGAAATGAAAGGCCTAGAAATGTAGAAATGAATCCGCTCTTGTGATCATGCTCTTAATTCAAACTGAGACTATCATTCAATTTGACATTTCCTACATGATATTCCAATGCTCCAAGAAATTCCAGTCAGTACTTATAAAAATGAACCACAGGCTGCTGCAGCTCGACATGTCACTGCGTTTTATGAAATTTTATGTTAATTATAGCTCTAGGAAAAATTATAACTCAAAGAGCTGTGAGTAGCACTAATCATTATGAGTGAAAATTGATTGTAAATGAAGAAAAAAAAAACACCCCACATTTTATTCTTTTCGTAGTAATATGAAAAGGCAGTGTAAGCTACTTTTCCCTCTGTATGTCCAGATTGTTTAAAGCCAGTCTGGATTAAAAGCATCAGCAGTAATGGCCTGTTGTCATCACTGAATTGTACAGCTGTAGGATTATAATGAAGGGGTCTAAGTGCTTCCTGTTGTCTGTGCTGACTCTGTTTGCACCTTTGCTCACGTCTATTAGCTCACTCTGTTCTGGTTTTTGTAGATTTATGTTTCCTGCACAGGACCGCTCGCTGGCTGTGATTCTTCTCCTGAAGGTCGCTTATTGTTTCCGAGAAAAACACAGAAGGAATTTTTTTTTCTATGCTGCTTTGCTGGAGGGTATAGGGTCTCATGGACAGGATGGCAGGCTTGACAGTCAGCGCAATTCCGGTTTGTTTAGAGAAGCTGCAGTGCCAGCCACAATGCAACACAGCAGAAACACACACAGTCGCACTGGCACACACACACACACAAATGCATCCGTATGTTGCGGTGTCCTGAACAGTTTGCCGGTGCCCCTGCGCCCTCTTTTAGGTTCAGGCTGTCCACAGCACGGCCATGACGGGCACCCAGGACCCAGACCTGCATGAGCAGCACAGAGGACCAACGCAGGAGGAAGGGGATGAGGAGGAGGAGGGGGAGAAGGTGCATGTGTCAGTTGAGGGAGAGGAGAGGGAGCAGGAAGGGGAGGAAGAGGAGGAGGAGGAGGAGGAAAAGGAGGAGCTGCCGTACCCCACTCTAGCACCAGTGGTTCTTTTGGCTCTGACCCAAACCACCCCACCTCGCTCCTGGTGCCTTCGAGCTGTGTGCCACCCATATCCTTCACCGCAGGCGTTGCACCTGAAGCACTGTGAACATGTGTGTGTGTGTTTCTGTTTATAATGTGAGAGAGACATTGTCTGTTTGTGTTTCAGCTCTGTACTTTCTCAAAGCCGTTGTACCTACGAGGCACCTAACGCCGAGATGTTTACTTTACATTTAAACACACGAGAGACGAGAAGGTCAGTATTGTGCATGTCCAATGTCCATGTGTGTGTGTGTATATGACTCGGATATTTTATGGTTTAGAGGTTTGGAAGACCTCAGGTATTTTCCTTGGACCCATTAGCCGTAGGAAAAGATGGGTAACATTTTTCCCTGATTGGAGGTTTCCATAGTGACAAGCCCTAATGAATCTCCAGGGTTACAGTCGCCTGTCAGTAGCATTGTTACTGGCCTCCATTAATACAGCAGAAGTCACAAATAGTAAGAACTCACGTCACCTCCCGAACCTTGCTCTGCTCCTGTCTTCATCGTCTCACCTCCCATTCCCCTCCCCGTCTCTCACTCTCTGTCTCAACCCCTATCCACTTCTGCTGTCGACGTGAAGGTGTGAGTGTGTGTATGTGTGGGGTTATCAGCACTGTAGTGTGTGCGTGAGCAGCTATGAATACTCCGAAGCATGCATAAACGTCAGCAACACCTCAGGGATTTGTCAAGGCTTTCCAAATTGAATATTTTCCACTGCTTATGACTCTATGTGTGCGTGCCAATGTGTGTGTGTGTGTGTGTGTGTGTTCCTCTGCTTGTGCGTGCGTGTGTCATTGTGCTCTTGTCTGTGCACGTCTGCGGGTATTTGCCACTGTCAGCACTCTGTGTACTTTATAAAATATAAATACATAATTGCTGAATAAATAAAATGTACACCAAGAGGAAAAGAGAACGAAACTACAAATGCCATAAACAAAACTCCTGTGTAGCCTGCTGGGCGGTTACCATGGTCGCATCCCAGAACGTTGTACGCTCACTGTGTCAGCACTAACTTACTGAACACACTGGCAAACACACGCTCACGGTCGTACACACACATACATGCGAGCACACACACTCACACAGGCATGTGAATGCCCTCACACAAACGAGGGAATCTCCCATGGAGAGGCTCTTTAGAGGAATCACCTGGTTGCCTGGCAACAGCGTAGCTCTGCCCCGTCGGCCTGGTTACTTCCGATTGCAGTATTTGTTTGTTTCTGTGTGTTTGCGTGTGTGTCAGTCTTCCTATCCGTTTGCGTGTCCATACAGCGCGGCTACTGGCATCTGTCCCACTTTATGTTTATTCATGTTTCTATACTTCATACTTGCAGTGTGTGTATGTGAGTGTGTGTGACACTCTGTGTGTGTGTGTGTGTGTGTGTGTGTGTGTGTGTGTGTGTGTGTGTGCCACTGTGAGTGATCTGCGGGGGAAGTAATGTGGGTGGACGTTGTTCGACAGGGACATTAATGTGAGCGCACTGGGAGGGGGGCAGTCCCCAAGAGCTGTGAGTCCCATTTTTTCCTGAGGTGACCCCTCCTTCCTTTCTGCCTTTTTCTGCACTCAGTACATATTACAAATTCATTTCCTATCTCCTGTCCTTCCATTTCCTCCCTCTTAAAAACACAGTCATCCTCCTTTTGTGCCGTGTTTACAACATACTGTACATCTCTCCACCCTACAGCACATCTAACAAATTTATTTGGAACAAAAACAAGATTGGCTTTCGCTATTATATAACATTCTCTTGTTGTGTTTCTTCCAAGCTACATTGATTTCTGTAATTTCCTGTTTCTTTGGGAGGAGACTGTAAGTGTGGAACAAGGTGTCTACTCGGTGAAGTGCTGAGCTTCTCCACGAGGCAGTTATCCCGCTCCTTTAATGTGTAATATATGACACACAGAGAAACATACACACACACACACGTGTAGGGGAGGTGCGTGGGCAAGCACACACACACACACACACACACACACACACACACACACACACACACACACACACACACACAGGACATAACTTATTCAGCAGTGCATGAAACATTCAGAGCGTTTCCTTTTGTTTAAAGATGAGAAAAGCTGTATCTGTCACTCCTATACAAGTACCTTTCTCTGAACGCCTTTCTTCTCCTGCGCTCCAACTCTTTTCTTCTTCCTCTCATCCCTCTTTACTCAGTATCAATCCCTTGCCCTTCTATTTATCCCTCTCTCTTTTCCTTTTTCTAAACTGCCTCTTAATTGGGTTGAGGTGTGTGTGTGTGTATGTGTGTGTGTGTGTGTGTGTGTGTAAGGGTGGAGTGATAAGGAGACGACGATGGATAGAAGGAGGTCTTACTCAAAGTAGGGTGAGCTGTCAGAATCATTTCAGCCAATTAACATGATTCCTGTGAGTGTTTCCATGGTTACCGGCTGTCACACTCGAAGGGGGTGGAGCCAGAGGAGTTGACGACTTGACAGTAACTTGACTTGGCCCACCTTCTGTACAGAAGCCCTCGCCTTCTCTCCCGCGCTAACACACACTGCACATGACTTTGAGCTTAACTGGGTTACGGTTCATCAAGTCTGTGTGTGTGTGTGTGTGTGTGTGTGTGTGTGTGTGTAGTTACCAGAGTGAAAGCAGGGTCTAAGAAGCAAAGGGCATAAAGAAACTAGTGAGCAGGTTGCTCATTCATACAAGTTCACATTTGACGAATTCCATCTAAAGCACATATTCCTTAGATCAATACTGCTTTGTAGTAAGGCACCCGTTATCTCATATATAAGTTGTCTTTATTCACAGTTATTAATAATTTACCAAAGCATTATAGATCGTATATGATATATACATTATAGATAATAGCTTGTACAGCCACTTTATTAGGTACACCTTGCTGGTACTGGGTTTGACCTCCCTTTGCCTTCAGAACTGCCTTGATTCTTTGTGACATAGATTCAACAAGGTGCTGGAAACATTCCTCAGAGATTTTGGTCCATATTGACATGATAGCATCACACAGTTGCTGCAGATGTGTCAGCTGCACATCCATGATGTGAATCTCCCGTTCCACCACATCCAAAAGGTGCTCTATTGGTTAGTGATCTGGTGACTGTGGAGGCCACTGGAGTACAGTGAACTCATTGTCAGTTTGAGATGATTTGAGCTTTGTGACATGGTGCGTTATCCTGCTGGAAGTAGCCATCAGAAGATGGGTACACTGTGGTCATAAAGGGATGGACACGGTCAGCAACAATACTCAGGTAGGCTGTGGTGTTTAAACCATGCTCAGTTGGTACTAAGGGGCCCAAAATATCCCCCACACTATTACACCACCACCAGCCTGAACCGTTGATACAAGGCAGGATGGATCTATGCTTTCATGTTGTTTACACCAAATTCTGACCCTACCATCTGAATGTGGCAGCAGAAATCCAGACTCATCAGACCAGGCAATGTTTTTACAATCATCTACTGTCCAGTTTTGGTGAGCCCATGTGAATTGTAGCCTCAGTTTCCTGTTGTTAGCTGACAGGAGTTGAACACAGTGTGGTCTTCTGCTGCTGCAGCCCATCTGCCTCAAGGTTTGTTGGTTCAGAGATGGTCTTCTGCAGACCTTGGTTGTAATGAGTGGTTATTTGAGTAACTGTTGTCTTCTATCATCTTGAGCCAGTCTGGCCATTCTCCTCTGACCTCTGACCTCTGGCATCAACAAGGCATTTACGCTCAGAGAACTGCTGCTCACTGGATATTTCCTCTTTTTCGGACCATCCTCTGTAAACCCTAGAGATGGTTGTGCGTGAAAATCCCAGTAGATCAGCAGTTTCTGAAATACTCAGACCAGCCTGTCTGGCACCAACAACCATGCCACGTTCAAAGTCACTTAAGTCACCTTTCTTCCCCATTCTGAGGCTGGTTTGAACTTAAACAGGTCGTCTTGACCATGTCTGTGGGTCTAAATGCATCGAGTTGCTGCCACCTGATTGGCTGATTAGGCCAGTGAGTGTATTTGTCATTAATTAAAACAAAGTTGTGAAAAAAATCCTTTGGCTTGTGTTGAGCCTCGTCCAGCATTACACTAGCTTTGTCTTTAAGGTAGCTCTTAAATTCATCGGGACGACCCTTTGTTAATGACATACCAAAACAACAACTGCAGGCTTGATAGCATATTTGAAAAGGTCAGACTTGTGACACTTGGATGACTTGCTAATGTTTGTAAATGCAATTAAAGTGACAGTCAAAATCAAAAGTACGTATTTTTCCTCTTACCTGTAGTGCTGTTTATCAATCTAGATTGTTTTGGTGTCAGTTGCTGAGTGTTTGAAGTTGTAGAGATGTCTGCCTTCTCTCAAATATGAGGCTCATGCTTGTGACAGTGTGAGATGTAAACATAAATGGAATCTTCCTCAGCTGAACTGCAGTGTTAACTTGCTCAGTGGTGAGCTTGTAGTAGATGCATGCCTCCCTCGGTGTGGAGACATGGTTGTCAGGTGTTGTTTGGTGGAAAGACAATAGTTCCTTCATGAAACTGCTCCCAACAAGGTCTGTGGATTATCATGAGTAACCAGGTCATGATTTCTGCAAAGAGACATTGCTGTTGAGTTTTTAAATGTTTTTTGTGGTGCTTTGAGCACCACAAGCCAAATGCCATCTAGTTCCATTATATTCAAGAGAGGGCAGACATCTCTACAGCCAATATCTCCAACACTTGGCATCTCACACCAAAACAATCTAGACTGACAAATAAAAGTACAGATAAGAAGAAACACATGTATTTTTGATGTGAGGGTGAACTGTGCCTTTAAGTGTTGTATGGCTCATGAGTCTGTTTTTATCCAGTGTATGTATTCTGATCTTGTGTCAGAGATTAAGTATAAAAATCTTATCACAAGAAAAAAGTTATAAATAATGACAATGATATAAAAGCAAAAACATATATTCATATTTAAAGTAAAGTCCATCAGTTTGATAAATGAACCCTCATCATTTCAATAATCTTGGGTTTTCACTTTATTAAAAATGTAAATTTTTCTGTAGGAACCCAGCTTTATAGACATTTTTACCATTTACTGAGAGCTGGTTTTTAAATAGATGTTTTTAAAACACAGCTTCATTTATTTTCATTAAGATATTTGACCGTAAACCTGTTTCGACCTGACGATGATGCTATAAGGAAAGTCAAAAGGCAGGTCTTGAAAGTTGGGAGCCATTTTGCATGTTCCCCATCAGGATTCCCCATAGTTGTCTATTCTTTTTACTCACAACCACAAATGTGAACCTTGTGACGGAGCTAGAGAAAAAGTAAGAGGATCACCAAATTCAACACATTCTCACTCCGACCTCGTCACATATTGACGTTAAGTCATGGACTTTCCACATTCGCATACAACGTGCAAGGTCTCTTTCAAAATAAATGCACACGGTTGGGTTTAGGTAACAAAAACGCGTGGTTAGGTTTAGAAAAAAAGAACAGGGTTTGGCCTTATAATCTTATGGGACACAAGCACCGCTCTCCTGGGTGAACGTTGGTGTTTGTTGGACCCATCCATCACCCCTCCCACCCACCCAACTGGGAGTTTCGCCACCTTAATTTTCGTCCTTGTCATGCTGCATTTCCCCGCCGCCAGGTGCTGTTAAACTATAATGGCAACCGGCCGCATATCATGCAGACGTTAAAGTCACTGCCCAAGCGCCGGATTTTGACAACTTTGGAGTGTTTGTCCTCTGGGTATCACGAATATCTGCATCAAATTTCATGGCAATCCATCCAGTAGTTGTTGAAATATTTCAGTCTGAACCAAGGTGGTGGACCAATCAGCTGACATTGCCATCCTTAGAGTGACGCTGCTAGCGTGGTTAATGACCATATACCATCTTTTAGCTAAGAAGCCATTAATAAGGAGTGTTTGGGAATGTTAGGAAGTCATTAGTGAAGTAATTTTAGAATAATCCATCACGTTTGCTGCAAGTAAATGTTAATAAGTTGTTAATAAATGGATCCTCAGTGGTCCTCATTCTCTGCAGAGCTTTTCCAAAAGGCAAATGGTCAAATGGGGCGCCGGAGAAGTCTTCTCAATAAATTTAAGAGTTAAGTAAAAAGACAAAGCAAATGTCATACTGGAGGAGGATATACACCAGCCAAAAGGATTTTTACAGCCTGGCAGCCCTGAAGTTGTTTTTCTTAATGCTTTATAACTGAGATATAAAGCTATAAAAGTTACAACATCTAACCTCTTAAAAAGGGCGCCTTCTGAGACAGCGGGGCCACACTGAAAAATCTCAGGCTGAAAAAATAAGGCCATATACTCTGCGTGTATCCAGATGGCCGGTGTGTCCCTATGGATGATCCTTTTAAGTTAATGAACGTTGCATATGAAAATGCGCCCACACGCTGGCCTTAGCATTCGTATCCCAGCCAAGGGTGGAGGATGATGCCAGAAAGATCATAGTGATGTGATCTGATTTGATTTATAATGCCTGCCTGACCTTTATTACCTGTGTTGGCACTCGAGGAGAGAGAGTTCGGGAGGGGGACTGCATGAGAGATAAGGAGGAGGAGGAGGAGGTGGCGTTGGGAGAGGGAGGAAGAACGAGAGGATGAGAAGATGAGGCAATTAGGGAGAGAGGACAAAGAGTGGAGGCCACGTCACATTTTCAGTTGTTTACACTTTAAGCTCTAATCGTCAGGGTCTTAACCTCTCTGATCCTGCTGTTCAGTTGCGCTTTTTTTTTTTAACTAAAGCACGATGCCATTTTTCTTCACCTCGTCTCTAATTTCCCTTGTTCCCTGCCCCTCGTTCTTTGTCTTCCACCTCTCCCTTACAGTATCTACATCTCTATTTCTCGCCCTGTCCGTCCCTCTGTCTCTCCATCTCTCCGACGATGTTAATTATTAAGTGTAGTTGTAGTTTATCTGTTGGCTGAGACTCAGGTTTCTGACAGAGAGACTAAAGCTCTACCCAAGGGCACTCATATGTGGAGATGTGCAGAAACGGACAAGGAGGGCGGTTCATGGAGATGGGAGAGTGTATGTGCACGGGAGAGGAGAGGAGAGGAGAGGCAAGAAAGATGTGAGAAATGATACGGAATGAAGATGGAAAATTATACCGCACTGTATGAAGGAAGAGGGATAGACAGAGAGCAGGAGGAGCGGAGCAAAGAGAAAAATAATTGGGCCAAAGAGAGGGGAAAAAGACTGGAGAAGAAAATGAGAGATGATAGAGGGAAAGGTTGAGTGTGAGAGTGGATAAAGGAAAAGCAGTGGAGAGAGTGAAACAGTGGAGAGGACGTTCCCTCTGTGTTTCATCACTGATGTTGAATGATAGGCCAACCGTGGAAATACTCCCATCTCATCCATCACTCACACCTTGACCCTGCCCTGTCCCCTTGTTTTACTATGCGTGGGCACCTATGTGTGTGTGTGTGAGTGTGTGTTTTATGGACGCCCAGGGTTATTTAACTGTAACTTTTACAGATGGAGCAGGATTAAAACGACCCTCCTCAGCATTGAGGAAATGAAGGATGCAGTTGCACTGAAGGACATAATTTTCTAAACAGCGCGTGTGTGTGCGTGTGCGTGTGTTTATGTGTGCGTATTAATTGTGTTGTGTTCCAGTCCAGACAGGATGCAAGCGGATTGTGAAACTCAGAAGTCAGTTCCCACGGTGAGATGGGGGTTCCCATGGCAACCACAGCAAAGGGAGGACACTGGATTACCCTCTCCCTCTCCCCCTCTCTCTCTCTGTCTCAAGGGTGATAAAGGATTGTACTCTCATTAATTTTTCCGCCCTCTCGAGAGCAAAGTGTCCGGGAAGGGGACTCTGTGTGTGAGCGCGTGCGCACATGGGTGTCTATGTGTATGTGTCCATGTGCATGCTCCAGGCTTTGTTATGTATGCGTCCTTGGCTCTTGAATACATTCCTGTCATCCATTCAGCAGTTTTTCACATTTGCGCTCAAATGTGAGTGTGTGTGTGTGTGTGTGTATGTGTGTGTGTGTGTGTGTGTTTGCATGAACACAATCTTTCCTTTAACTTTCTACTTCAGACCATTTCCCCCCCTTTAAACCTCTCTGCTTTCCACTTCTGAGCCGTGCTCCTTCTTCCAGTTTGACAGCTAGCAAGCAACACAGATGCACAAACACCCACCATACGCCAGTTTACCCTGAAACTGACTTCAAATGTCTTACCGACTGTTTCATGCTAGCTGTCTTTCTTTTGTAGCTGCAAATATTAAACATGTCAAAATGCTCTGTCAGAAGTTGTGCTTGTAAATTAAAGTTGATACATTTAAGCTTATTATAGCAAGTTTCCCGCCCTTATAAAAGTTGTTTTTTAGGTTAGTACACTCAGTTCTGTGCTTGCAAATTTGATTTTACAAGCTGTGAGGCGCAAAATTCACACATGGTGTTGTGTGTGTGTGTGCTCAGGGATATTTTGTAAGTTCAGTCTGGTGATGTTTTGTACAAGATAGACATGGCTCGACCTTTAATGTCTACCAGTCAGCCTCTTCAGGGTTTCCTCTGGGTTTCTACAGACGTTACCATTGGCTGGATACAGAAGGGTGACAAATCAAAGAGAAAAATCTGAATAAATGAAGTGAGAAACATAATGGATGCAGATGATTCCACACAGGGCACGAGGGGTCACTCAACAGTTTGGTGAGAATAATAAACGTGTGAATCATATCCTGTGGTCGTCACAGTCACCACATCTCGATGGGAGATTTTAGAGTGACATGTTAGACAGTGCTGTCTAATGTGTTTTTGAAAGAATGATGTTTATCACAACAGGAGAGCTCCTGAGAATTTTAAAATCTCTGACAAAAAGCACTGAAGCTGTTCTGGCAGCTTGTGTTGACCCAACAACTCATCAAAACACTTCATGTTGTTTTTTCCTTCAGGTTGTCACCAATCTGTAATTCAATTCATAGACTCCAGAAAAACAGAAACGCAGCATCTGTCACGTATTGATGTCTGATGGTACAGCTTGGATTTGGGTTTATGGACATCTTGACAGATAATGGAGCCAGAAAATTCTAATTTGGGCAAAGGGGAGGACCCCTGGGTGCTGGTTTGTTGTGATTGGCTGAGGCTCCTGCCAGTCAACCTAATGAGCCACATTTATAAGCACAGCTCAATCAGCTGTGATAATATTGAATATTGTTGTAATCAATGTTCACACTCTGCTGTGGTGGTTTTGACCCTTAACCCTGTGTCACATGGTTTGAGCGCGTGAGCATTTTGGCCATCCTGCTGAACTGTGTGACTCTAGGGATGTTCCAGCCCTGTGGACACACACCCTTCCTGCTGCAGGTAAAGCACACACACATTCACACACTCACACAATCTGAAATTACAAACTAATTATGTTCAGCTTTGAGACTTTATTATCAAGGGTCTGAAAAGTTTTTGCTTTAATTTTTTCGCACTTAATCAGTTTACACTAATCCTCTGGGTTCTTGTCTCTGTGTGTGTTTGTGTGTGTGTGTGTGTGTGTGTGTGTGTGTGTGTGTGCAGGCTCTGGATGATGCAATCTTTGTGTTTTTTGCCGGGGAAATGGTTGTGAAGATGGTGGCTCTTGGGGTCATAGGTCAGAGCGGTTACCTAGGCGACACGTGGAACAGATTGGACTTCTTCATTGTTATAGTGGGGTGAGTGTTTGACAGACGCACACACCCGCACGCACACGTGCACACACACACGCGCGCATCTGACATTAAATATGAGCCAAAATTGTGTGTGTATGTGTGTGTTTTGTGTAAAGCTTAGACACTTGTTTAATGCCAGTTAAATGTCAAGCGTGTGTGTGCGCGTGCTTAGACGAACCGGAGCAAGTTTGTGTGTGTGCGTGACAGCTCCGCAGAATGACAATGGCATCATTCGGTCCGGAGAGACAGAGACCTCGGTGATTGGTAGTTAAAAGGCTATGTATCCCAGAGACAGTGCACTGCGTCCTGCTGGATTCCCTGTAGACATTCAGGGTGTGCCAAGGTCAGGCTGATCAGGATGCCAGTGACACAGCGGTGGCTTTCCCTCTCCGCAGAATGCTGGAGTACTCGCTTGATGGACACAACGTCAGCCTGTCAGCGATCAGGACCGTCCGGGTTCTCCGCCCACTGCGAGCCATCAACAGAGTTCCCAGTGAGTTTTTCTCCTTTTCCCTCCAAAGCACACGGCACTCAGAGAGTATTATGACCGTTTTCATTGCCTCTCATTGTTTTGGCTCTGAGCTCGAGTACATTGGATTTTAAATGAAACAGTGACTGTGAGGTTAAAGTGCTGACTACAAGCTTTTAACACATCCAAATTGGGTGAACAGTATGGGCTCCCCTGACTTTAGGACAATGCAGCAGGTTAATGGCTGTAAAGAGAGAAGACAGAAGGCAATTAAAGAGATTTTTATGGACAAACCATATAACGTTTTTCACTGGACAAGTCCCTGAGCTGCCTGCAATCTAACTCACTTGGCCTCATTCACAAACTGTGTATGCGCATATATCTGTATCATTTTACACACAAATCCAGCATTCATCAGTATTTTCTTACCTGAATTTGTTTGTACTCTGTGAATATATGAAGAACTGCCTCAGACCATATGCACAAATGATGAAGGCCCAGCTGGCTTAGAAAATGGAAACACCAGTGCTGGGCAGTAACGCATTACAGTAATAGTATTAGTTTTTCCAGTAACAAGGGGTGTCACTAATGTAAGGCAGGTTTCTCTCTCATGCCTTACCTATAAACGTGATCCACAATAATATCCGAAAAACATAGGACAGCTGAACATCGACAACAATAGTGGCATCTCACATCTTATTTATATCACTCCCTCAAACTTAATCATAACTCTCATTACCTGCACGCAACTTAAAAAGCAAAATAAAATATGTAAACAATATAAGAACATACATTTACATTAAATTATGTAGATGCAAAATGATGAACAGAGAAAAGCAAGGCAATCTACTGGATACGTTCTCATGAAAATAAATCTCCTCTTACACTAATTACTGATAAAATTTCAGTAATAATTTTACTCCGAAACCAAACAACTTGTTACAACGTTACTTTTGTTATCACATCACTACTAACTTGAAATAAAACATCACATCAGTGGACTATTTTCGTAATTGTTGCACTACACACACATGTCACAAAGCAGCAAGCTAGTTATGAAGATGGAAATGCTTACCTTAAGCATCTGGATTTTAATCATGGACAGCTGCAGCTACAATGAAGCAATGAAGCTTGTGGTTGGATATGTGGTGGATGAAATATTGCTCCATGAGTGACTGTCTGTCTTTCAGACATATTTAGGGAAAGTCCTGGTCACAGGCAACATAAAAACCCCCAGGTAAAAGCTACCTAGCCTTAGCTACACTTAGCCTGCTGGTGATTACCCTGACAGTCACACAGAGGCACACATCTGAATTTTAGGAGAAATGCAATTACCAGTTTTATGGGGTGTAATGGAAAAGTAATATAACAAGTGGTGTAACAAATTACTGTTAGCAGGGAGTAATAAGTAAAGTAATATTATTACTTTTGAAAGGATTAACAAGTAATGAGTAATATAATACATTTTTAGAGGAAATGAGTCCAACGATGGTAAACACACACTTTTTTAACTAAATGCAAAGCACATTAATTCTGCATTCATTTAAGAAAGACTTTAATAGACAACATTTAAAACTTTGTAATTTACTTATGCATTGGTCCAATATATTAAATAACTATAAATGTTATGCTCTTTCATCCACATCAATTACTGTCATTATTAGAATATTCAACCAAAAGAAACTGAGTGTCCCAGTCCAATCTGACACTGGAGCATATGAGAACGTCCATATTGAAATAGAACAGTTTTGGTTTTCATTGTTTTTACTGACTTGGCCAGTAATGATCAGCCAGTCCCACCACTGTCTAGTGCCATGAAACTGCACATACAAGGAGAGTAAATAAAAAACTATTTACCTCCAAGCAGCTCTTAAGATATCTATCCTTGCTGGAGGCAACTTGTGCCTTTAGGAGAGAGCGCATCTTTAGAGACATAACATTTTTGAAGAGAGTAACAAATGTTTTATCAGCTGTTTTTTAAACAGCCAAGACATTCACTAATATGTGCGTAGAAACAACTTCACCGTGTTCTCCATGTTATACCCTTAGGCAATTTATTTCCTTATGTACAGAAATGGGGGCATGGCAGTATGACTGCAAATAGCGGCACATGCCTGTCAGTTTAGAATGATTCTGATTCACTAACGTGTGCAAAGAAAAAACATTTCTGTGCACGTTTGTGAAGAAGGCCCATTTAGCGTTTGACTTGCTGAAGATCAGATTGAGGTCAAAGAGCCTCAGAAACAAGCAGGATGACGTCAGAACAGGCCTGGCAGAGTGTCAGCAGGAAAGATACCGAGTGTCTCCTGAACACTGTAAGTCACAGACCTACATTGTTCATCGAGTGTGGAAGCACCTTCAACTGAAAGTCAGCAACCGCAATCATAGCCAAGACAATGAAAAATGTGTCACTGTCCTTGTACTCTCCGGCTGCACTGTAAATTCTGCTTGATTTCATTGCCATTAACAGCTTTGCTTTGCTTTAAATGGACGCATGTATAAACAAATCAGGGCACAGTGAACAAAGTCACGGAGATCATTATGATGCTTGCGTTGTTCTTAAAAGCTCAGCGCACGAGTCGGCCAGCCAACTTAAGGTTGTTTTTCTTCAACTATACTCTGTGACCTTGGCACGACTCGCTCTGAGTTCCTGTGAAATTGAAGAGTGTTTGAAGTAGCCAAGTCTAGAAGCAGTAAAGAGGAAGAATTTGTATCTGTGCTCTTCAGCAGAGTGGAGTGGAGGCCAATTACCAGTGTTTGAACTCTAATTATTTGCCATTCAATTAATTGCACTGCTCCAGTTTTGTACAGAAGACATTAAGAGACATCTCCTGTCTGGCCAACACTTCCTGTGATGTGGTGGAAGAAGTACTCAGATCTTTTACTTAAATACAAGTAACAATCCCACAGTGTAGCAGAGCTCTGTTACGAGTAAAAGTCCTGCATTCAGTCCCTCCAGCTTAATTAAATCAATATGATAGCAATATGCCATATTAATGCACAAAGTGGACTGAGGTGAGTTGGACACTGTTTCATTGTGTTTGGCAGTGCAGTAGGATAAAATCTTTTTGGAAGGAGGACAAAAAAATAATAGAAAAGATTATTTCAAGAGACATTCCAGTGGACTCCAGGTGTTTTATTTTAGAGGCCAAGAGACCACAAGTGCACAAGTGAACAAATAATTATAGATGTGTGTCTCCTGCATGCCAAGAGATTAATCGCAATGTTTTGGAAAAAGACTGACAGACCAAGTGTCACATATTGGGTTAGGCAAATACTAATAGATTTTTCTTTATAAAGAATGATGTATATGCAAGAAAGCAAGCAGGGTATGTTTGAAAAGGTCTGGGGACAGTTTCTGCTTTTAAATCTATCAGATGATGAAGAGAAGAAATTAGTATTCCCTAATGAAAACCTTGCAATATGGTTAATCTGAGCTCAGTTTTGTGAAGACATTGACAATACGTTTAACTTTGAGATGCTTTTAGGATTTATATAAAAGATAGTTTTATGTCTGAGAAGTTCTTCTTTGTGATTTTGCTCATTTGTGCCTCAGTGTGCTTTAAGTGACAAGGCATCCGTTTGTTTGTTGTTGTTTATGTATGTACACATTTGTGTAGAAGGAAACTTTATAATAAACATACCATTTAAAAAAAAAAAGCGAAAAAGTAAAAGTACAAATGCATTAACATCAAAATATACTTAAAGTGCCAAAAATAAATGTACTTGTTCTGAAGATGATGGCCCATTTCATAAGTATACACAGTTTTAATTATCAATATGTTGATGTGTTTGTCACTGTTTATTGAAGCTGGTAAAACTGAAGCTAATTCTGATAACTTTTTATATCACTGGGTAACTTATATTTAGCATTAGTTATCAGAATTTGCTAAGAAACTTAAGTTATTGTAATTAATGTAGTTGGAGTGAATGTAAAATGGAGTTAAAAGCAAAATATTTCCCTTTAAAATGAAACAAAATTAATATATTATAAATGTATACAGCAGTATAAAATGGAAATACTCACGTAAAGTACAAGTACCTCAAACTTGTTAAATAGGGAGACTAAAATAAATAATTCACCAGTGGAAATTATTGGCTTTAATAAAACTGGGCTGTCTATGTAGTAAAAAGTTGCAGCTATTTTTGAAATTGGTGCGATATGACCAGAAAAAACAGAGGAAAAGGACTGTGGCATTTGCTGTAATTCAAGAGGTAGAAAACCCGCAACTACCAGAATGCACTGCAGCTCAGTGGACCAATTAACACTCCTGCTGGTAGGTGATATAATGCAAAGCATTATATGATCCCATATTTAAACAGTAAACTAAAACACATTTCTGAAAACATCTGAGGTGAGAAATCCTGGTTTATATTTGATCAGCGCTGCTTTGTTTTACTGTTTGATCTCAGTTTTTTCAGCCTCCGTCTTCACAATGCAGGAAACAGTATGGCGCCCACAGTGGATCAATAAACGCTCCTGTTGCTGGGTGACGTAAAGTGAGCTTGTCTGTTTTGACACAAGAAACAATATGGTGGTCAGCAGGTAACAAACAATCTTAAAATTACAGTTACACAGTCAGCTAAAACATTTGAGGCGAGAATTAGCGAACACAGTGACAGAGTTCATTCATATTTTATCAGCACTGCTTAGTTTAATCATTTAATCTCACTTTTTTCAGCCTCAGTTTTTACAATACACCGTGTGGCGCCTGCCTCTTCTCTAGAAATGCACAGGTACAGTCTGTAGGGAGGGAGACCTGGGCACTGGTGGGATAAAGGAAAGTTTACCACAGTTCATTTACACATACTACCCACACTGCTATGATTCAAACCTGGTTGGAAATCGACAAACTAACCCTTTAAGTAGATCTATCCAGTTAGGTTTCACCCCTGCCTGTCACTGGCATTTCACTTAAGTTTCTGTGTACGTGCAGATAATGCTAGTTTGTGGTGTCTTGTGCTCTATGTGTGTGTGTTGGCAGGTATGCGCATCCTGGTGACCCTCCTCCTGGACACTCTTCCCATGCTGGGCAATGTGCTGGCACTGTGCTTCTTCGTCTTCTTCATTTTTGGCATCGTAGGCGTGCAGCTGTGGGCGGGGCTACTGAGGAACCGCTGTTTCATGGGAGAGGATGTCAAAATGTGAGTTTCCATAGTAACCGCCAGATGTCACAACAAGGGATGCGCCGGCCTCATTAGTCTGAAACCCTCGTGTCAAAAGTTTGCTCACAACTGATTAGCTCCTTTCACTCAGCTATTATTTCTAAGAGGGGATCGATAGCACTGATAGTCTGATCTTGTTTGTTCTCTAATCAGCTCCGCCTGGGAGGAAGTGAGTGTGTTTCCTCCTGGAACCTCCAGCATTAGAGATCACAAATCAAGGGATTAAGGGGGCTAAGTGACTTTTGTGTGTCACTATTCAGGGACTCTCAGCGGCTGTTTCAACACGAACCCTTGGAGTTTCACTATCACTCCGGTTCTCTCCTACATGATCCTTCGTGTCACGCTCGATCACTGTCTAACTGAGGCCGTTACACCATCGCTCTCATTCTCGCTCCTGCTCACATGTTCACAAGCACGGTCAGATAATATCACATAACATCAGATAACATCATGTTCACCACCTGACCTCACTTCTGCTCAGCCGTCCCACTCGGATAATAATCCCTGACAGCGGTGTGTTTAGAGGTGGAAGAGCATTCAGTAGAAACAGCCTTTATACTGCCACGCTTCCTGGAACAGTAATCTAGATGGTTTAATACTGAATGTATAGTTACTACTGTAACTGAATACTTACTAATAATGATAATAATAATCAACTTTATAGCAGCTTTTAAAACAGTGCTACAATGTGCTTTACAATTAAAATAAATGTGCACCATCATTAACATACACCGCTGTTTGGAATCACCTGTCATATTCATGTTTTTTTTCTTTCCTTCAATAACGGCTATTCTAACATACGTAGATAAAAACAGTACGATTCAGACACCAAATATATTACTTACCTCTGAAGTAGTCTTAGCCCCCAAATAATAAGAATTAAATTATAAAACTTTCATGTTGTTGATTTCCCCACAGTGTTGTGTAACAGGGCACGATACTGTTTTAACTACTTTCCCCAAACGCCCATTGATTTTGAATGTTTTCCAATCCAGAAAAGCGTAATTGACCCTTGATCATTATTGGAACAAAAAGGTGCAACTGACCCTTTGCTAAGTCCCGCCCCTCAAATGCAGACTGGCCAATCATAGTGTAACATTAGCCAGCTCGATCAAGGGTCCGACAACAACACAGCTGTGCTCCATTGACTCTAATGCAGTCGTTTCAGATTTCCTTCATTTTCAGGCTGGTTTTGTGGATTTGGAGCTAAATGTTGTGCCTGGGGCACGTCGTGTATTAATGATACTCGTTACCTGGAGAGGTTGGAAAAAGATATACGTTTCTTCCCTGTTCCAAAACCAAAATCAGACCCTGAAAAGTGTAGGGTTAGCTAGCTAGCTACTGAAGATATAGCCTACTGAATGTATACACATGCTGCTTTTGCTTTGTAATGATTATAACAGTGAAACAAAGACCGACCCTGCTGTACAGGAACCAGTGAAGGGAAGCAGGGGAACTTTGCTGATGTTCAACCACTGTTCACCTGCACACACTGTGATGCCACACAGCTGGTTCAATATCAGCAAAGTTTCCCTTTATATTCATTGTCTTCTGTGTTGATCAGCAGTGATGTGGTGGTTCACTTTTACACTGTGATCTGTAGCCTATAGTTGGGCTTTAGCTTCTAACTATCTTTGTCTTTTTAACCTGTTGTTGCTGCTGAGTCAGTTTGACATCCTGGATATATCCTTCAAACACAGACTGTAGACCCCTCTGTCTGCTTCTCTCTGGAATCACTGTTTCATTTTTCCAAAAATATGATAATATTTCTTCAGGGAGTGCAGTTAGTTACAGTGTGGGCTCCATGCTTACTGCGACAGCTTGTTGGACCATCACAAAGAGGCGGGGCTTAGCGAGAGTCAATTGGGCTCTCAATAATGTTTTTCTTTAGGCCCTCTGCAGTCTACATAGCGGTTTGATAGATTAGGGTTAAAGTCGTTAATTAGTTCATAGTATGCTCAGCTGATATTCCCTGATCCAATTCCAGCAGTGCTAACCTTAGCCCTAACCTTATGTTATCACAAAGTTTTGCTAAAGCAACACACCTGTGAATTCCAGCTTGTTTTAGGCTTTATTGTTCACTTGACACTTAAACAGGAAGCTGTTCCCATTTAAATCTGCACACATTTTGATGCCGAGCTTCCAGTTCACTTTACCAGTGACTGGTGGTTTCTTCTATTCTTTTTGAACTGTTGCTCAGAGGGATCTTTGTCTCTTTCTGCTCTTTCATTTGTCAGTCTGGATGAACTATTGTACAGCGTTTTGTTCTCCATGTACAAAACAAACCCTTCATACAAAATAACATCTCGTCTTAAAGAAGGCTTTCTACACCTTAAAAGCATGACAGACCATTCAAGCATACACTGTAAGAAAGACGGGTTCTGAAGGGTCCTTCCTGATGGACTGAGGTTCATCTGCGAACCATTTGCCTCTGAGGAACCCTTATATATGTTTTTAAAGAAAGGGTTCTTCAAGAATTCTTTGTAAGACCAAGGGTGCCGTTAAGAATCATTTTCATCCAAAGATCCTTGTTGGAAAAAAGAGTTCTTCAAGGATTGTTGAAAGTTTGGGTGTTAAAAGATCCTCAACGTCAAATATTTGGATGTTTCAAATGGTATTTTTAAAGACAGAGTCCCCTCAATCAGTTACTTGAACTTACGTTCTGCCATAGTAGTGTCAGTGCCATAGTGCCATGACATACAGTATTTGCCATCATGTAATGCCATACAGTGGCACATGGTCTGCTACAATTAGTTTTTTATTCCCCGATACCCGGTACTTGGCATTTTGTAATCGGTTCTAATTTGGAACCGAGTTCAACGTCCAACCCTTGAAACCGTAAAGACCCCCCAGTAATAGTGGTAATGATTTCACAAAAATCTCCTATCCTGAAAACGTAATTGTGATCCTTAAGTGTTGTGGGTTGCCTGGACCACATCAGCCCAGGTCCTTTAGGGGCCTCATGAAGCCCAAGGCTGACCTGTTAAACTAAAACCATGATTGATGGGACAGAGATCTATAGGTAATTACTACTGTTCCCCCGGGTGGGGTCTAGCTGAAACTCTTGGATTGTAAAAGGTTTCTTGATTGAAAGCCCTGGATTGGTTTAAGTTAGCACCCTTAGAAGATTGAGAGGTTCTGAAGACCCTCCTATAGAGGGTTCTGGGTGGAGTGATTACACGGTAGAAAGTTTCTATGTTTTTTTTTTTACCACTACAAACTGTTTATTGTTTTCATTTTTCACGTCATGTCACTATCTTATTTATAACGACGAACAACATATCCCGTTCTGTTTTTGCGTCCTAAGGCTGCTTGAGAGCAGTGGGTTTGTTTTTTCCTCGTCCCAGTGATCGGCACATCTGGGTGATGTTAGTATATGTGGATGGGTTTCCATTCCTGTCCCCTACAATTGCAGAGCAGCACACAGTCCTGTTCTTGTGCATAACTCTCTCTGGTGATGCTGTAGCTGACTGGCACACGGGGAACCGGCAGGTGGTTCTTCCAGCTCTGGTGTATTAATTTGTGCTCGTCACAGTAACTGATTCACACGCCGTTTGGTTTGTTTTGCTAACCTCAACATTTGTTTATTATGTTTCATATCAAAGACCCACAAATATTTATCCACATCCACAACTGCCTGACCCTCCCTGTGTCCAAGGCTATTCATTTATTTAAAAAGGTCTATGCTATTTAAATGTTCGTTGACATTTTTTTTTTATTTTAATACAAAGTGGTAACCACTGTGTGTGAATGCACGAAGGGGTCAGACCTGCACAGCACTTGATTTGAAATGAACCTTCAAATGAAGGTAACTCATAATATGTAATATATTACATTTTGAGAGTAATTTGCCCAGGACTGCCTTTCACAGATGGTTCTAAGTATAACCGTTTTTGTTGAGTTTTAGGTGGAACTCTCTAAAAGGATCCAGGTGGAAACTTTATAAAAGGTTTTTATTGAGCCATAAAGAGTTCTACTACGGGGCTGAGGAACCCTGTATGGTTCTGGTTAACATCTTTATTTCTAAAAGTGTAAAGCGTAGTCCTCTCAGCTATCTGACTACAGAATCAGGCTTCTCTGTCAGGTGATTCCATAGTTTTTAAGGTCAGTGTAAGTACAATGAATAAAACAAAACAAAATACCAAAATATAAAAACATAAGATAAAAACAGTAAAATAAACAAACAAACACGTGAAGACTTTTTTAAAGATACGTTTTAAGAGGTGATTGTGATTTAAGAGTGGGTGAGTGAAGACTCAATTCTCCGTTGTCGCATTTGAGGCTCAAAATAGTTCAGTTTATTATGACTGGAGCACAGCATCATGACAAAAACAGGAGCTGCAGCGCTGACCAAAAGTGACGAAAAGCAATTTTTTATTATTATTCTAATTTTATCACCGAAGCAGGAGTCTGTGATTGTATTTCTAACGTACAGCTGTATAAGGAAAGACAATATCACATTGTTATTGGCTTTAATCTCATGTGGTCACATTAGACTGCTGTCAAAGTACCCCATACAATTTTACTCAAAACTAATCCTTCTCTAGATTTTTTTTTCAGCTAGCAATTTGTATTTTTCTGCTTCATAAACAACAAAATGACCTTTCTTAATAAGAAGTGCGGAGCGCTGCTCCTCTGTGACCCTTCTCTACACCACAGATGATTGATTGCTTATCTCTCCACTGCACCCTCCCTCTTTTCTTTTTTCTCCTTAATCTGTATTTCACTCTCTCTTTCCTCATTTCCTTCTTAAGCACCCTTGTGTATTTCATACTGTCTTTATGCTATTCCAGAAAACAGACCTTTTGAACAAACAGAAGGTCGATAAAATGATTTATCCTCCTAAAAATCATCCAAACTTTACCTGAATTTGTCCAGAAACTTACTGTTTGTATTTTAGGCTTCTTTTTCGTTTTGTTTTGGAAGACTAAAGTATGAGACCAGCAATATATTATATATGTTCCTTATGTTTCTTATTGGACCAAAACCAACAACGAAATGATTCGACGAGCAACTAATAGGCTATTTGTGTAGCTGCAGTCTGATACAGCTTATTCCTCTGTGCTATAGAGCGCCATTGTTGTCCAAAAACTATTAAAAACACATTAGTGGGCCACAGTGTTGCACTGGAGGACATCCATCCATCCATTGTCTGTAACCGCTTATCCTATTCGGCGAGGGGAGGGGCTGGAGTCTGTCCCAGTTGACACTGGACGAGAGGCGGGGTACCCCCTGGACTATCACAGGGCACTGGATGACAGGTTCCTTCATTTAAATGATAATGGGCACTGTAGTTTATTTTGAGTCAGTCTCACAAACACAGTCCTGTTGTCGTAAGTTTTACCCACTAGTTCACAAAATGTCTCTTAAGCCTTTTCCCCACTGCACAAAACAAACGCTAACACCCGTCAACATCTGGCTTTTGTTTTGAATGAAAACAGATTCAATCATCATTCAATCCCAGGTCAAATGACTCTGCAGTGGTCATGGGTATTTATTGGCTCCACCTCCGGTCTGCTCCCACTAGCAGTGACGGAAATACAACACCTGGGTGGACGCCTTAATTTTTGCCCCTTTGCGGGTGATGTGCTATGACAAACTGCCAAAATGTACCTTCAGTCTCTGTCCAAGCAACGCTCGAACTTGGCACTGAGTTTGAGAGAGTGACACATTCTCACTCCGACCTTATCACATATCGACGTTTAGTCATGGACCTTCCACGTCCAGGTACGGTGTGCAAGGTACCCTGGGTGCCGCGGATGTTGACGTTCTAGGACACTGTGCCAAGTTCTGCCTGTGACATGTGTTGTCTTCTTTCAAAAAACAAAATTTCAAAAAACTTCCAAAACTGTCTCTTTCGAAATAAACGCACTACTGACAATGCAAGACACCCCCCAAGCGCCGGATTTTGATGACTTTGGAGTGAGACCATGGTGGAGAGAGAAACTGAAAAAGTAAAAGATATTAAAAAAAAGACGTAACTGTATCATTTGCACTGGCCTCCATGCTGCCTTCTACTATTTACCAACCTGTTTTTTGGCCCATCTATGAGGCTGAAAGTGAGACACCAGGAAAAAAACAAAATAAAGAACACACACACACACAGGCATACTTGTTTACAGCAATGGGAAAGGAGTCTATCCACTATTTTTAGCAGCTTTTCTTGGGTTTAAAAAACCCGCATACATCTGTTAATTTTGGTGGGAAAGGGGTATTAATCCATGACTGTAAATAGTCCCCAACAAATGCAGTGTTTACTCCTGTAATGACAGCTCTAAACGCCAGTGTCCAGCTCTTAATGCAAAAACATTTCTGTGACCCATTTTTGAAGATTTAAATCTTCTTAAGGACTGAATAGGCTCGGGGCTGAGTGCTACAGACAGGAAACAGAAGTTGAAAAGTTCTTAGAAACAGACTCAAGCATTGTTGGTCTTTTCAGCGGATTAGTTCCCAATGAGGACACGTACAGTAGTTCCTCTCTTAGTTATTAATAATAATTTTTAGACATGTGTAATAATAAAATATTATTAAATGTTTGTCTTTTCTTCTCCAGGAGATATAACATTTCCTTCCTGAGTGGCTACTATCGGCCAGACGGCACCGATGACCACCCGTTCATCTGCTCAATGGAAAGAGAGAACGGGATGCTTCGATGCTCAGATGTGCCTCGCCGCCGTGTAGGCCGGACTTCCTGCTTCCTGGGCGCTGAGGATGCCCGTCCAGAGATGGAACTCAAACCAGATGAACCAGTGCCATGTGTAAACTGGTATCAGTATTACAATGAGTGTCGGGCTGGGGAAATTAACCCGCACAAAGGAGCTATTAACTTTGATAACATTGGATATGCATGGATCGCCATTTTTCAGGTAAATGTTAAAAGGATTTATGTATAAAGGGAAACATCTTCAATCAGTGAGTGATGATGCTCAGTGATTACTCTGGGTCTGTGCTTTCATGCAGGTAATTACTCTGGAAGGCTGGGTGGATATCATGTACTACGTCATGGATGCACATTCTTTCTACAACTTCATCTACTTCATCTTCCTCATTATAGTAAGTACACACACACCCACACACACACACACACACACACACAGACTCACAGACAAAGTTGCTTGCATAACAGCCAGACGTAGCATATTGCTTGGTACAACAGTGTGTAATGTGTGTCCTGTCATATCCAGGTGGGCTCCTTCTTCATGATCAACCTGTGCCTGGTCGTCATAGCAACCCAGTTTTCTGAAACAAAGCAGAGAGAACACGCCTTAATGAAATCGGAGCAGCATGCCCGGCAACTCCACCAATCAGCTTCCACGCTGGCCAGCGACAGCCAACCGGGAAGCTGCTACGAGGAGATCATCCGGTACCTGGCACACCTGGGCCGCAAGGCGTGGCGACGGCTGTCCCGCTACTACGCTCGGACACGCACGCGCTATCACTGCGTGTGCGTGTGCCAGAAAGACAGAGGAGGTGGAGCTGCCAGAGGAGGTGGAGCTGGGGAAATGAACGGACTTGCCCACCGGCACTCAGGCCACGCTCCCAATGATCTGTCACACCTTCATCAGCTTTATCATCATCATCACCAGCGTCATCACCAGCCGCAACAACAGCCTCAGTCTGAGCCTGCTGTCAGAAATGGAGGGAATGGTTTAAATTATCCCTTCATATCGCCCCTCTTCAGTCATCTGGATGCAAAGACCCAGGACCAGAAGAGGCTTGTTGCCACGGAGACTGTCAACAGACTGCCACAGCTGGTGGTGGAGCATGGTGAGAGCGAAGGGGTGTGTGTTTGTGAGTGTGTGAGTGCTCTTAAGGTTGCAGCAAAATCTGGGCATTTCAGGGATGGATGCACAGATTTGGAGGCCCTTGGCAAAGACCAGCACTGGGCTGTCTGTATTTGAGCGACGTTAGACATGTTTTTATTTTTGTTAAAAGAGCTTTAAAGGAACAGTGTGTAGGATTTAATGGCATCTAGTGGTGAGGAATGCAGATTGCAACCAACTAAAAATTCTCCCATTAGGATTCCTTCAGGAGGTTTTTATGAGGAGCGGAATATTCACAGAGGTGTCTTCTTCTCCAAAACAAACGGACCAGATGGTTAAAACACTGAATAAGGGCTGTGCACATGCTGCTTTTTTCACACCCTCAAATTAATTGTTTTCAATAGAGATGTGCTTCAGGCACTTAAATGCCAGAGCGATACCGTCGCGGCGTGCATGCATTCGTTAGCGCCTTTTTTTCAACCTTTGAAATGCAGCAGCACGCACTACACGTCATGTGACAAGGAACAACAAATCACAACAGACAGATATCTTTCCCTTCTTCCATAAATATCTTTCTGTGATAGATATGGAATAGTTGATCAATTTGCTGCAGGGCTGCCAGAGCTTTACATCTGTCCCACTGACGATGTGTCCACACACTTATAAACAGCACTTGGAAGAAGATCAGCTCTGCTCACATGATTTCAGGTAAATAGATTATGATACGGTGCTTGTTAAGGTTGCTTAGCAACCTCAGACGCAAGCTGCCACCGCACTCTTGAGAGCTGACTCAAAAAAAGGCACAAAAGTAGCAGCCAGCGCCCGACCTCACGTTTTCTAGGCAATTAAAGACACGGTGTGTGTACGGCCCCTAAAGCAGTTTCAAATTACAAACAAGCATTTCTCCGACAGGCCGCTAGCACAGCACCTGCTCCGATAACTTAAGATCTAGATGTTTATGAGGTTTTTTACTGGGACCAGACGTCTCTTCCTCTCCAAAACAAATAGACCCGTTGATTTAAACCTGTAAAATAATACAAAAAGCAGTTCCACTTTCAAAAAAAAGTGTCTTTTGATGCTTCTTATTGCGGAGGGGATGCTAACTATTGTGGTCGACGCAAAAACGCAAAACTGCGAATGGCTCTAATTTAGAGCCAGTGTTTGGTTTGTCCATTCTGGGGCTAGAAATATGACAACATGACGCTCTCTGTAGACTGTAGACTGGTTCCCTGTATAGACAAGAATGGCTCATTCTAAGGTAATGGCAACAAAACGATTCTTATTAGGTGATTATACACTAAAGAAAATATAGTTATTATGTTATATTTCTGCCAATATATCCCTCTAAATCCTACACACTGGACCTTTAATGTGCCTCAGTCTGTGTCTTGCAGAGTGATTTGGTTAACTGTGCTCTACTTTAAATTCATTCTTCTAAGAAATAATCTCTCAGTTCAGGCTCTGTTCATCCAAATTACAACAAAGCGCATTTTCCCACTCACCCTCAGCAGCATTTAGACATGCAGATCACAGACGTCTGACACAGTGGAGGTGAATTTAATCTTGTTTTTGGTGCTCAATGCATTATGAAAAGGAAGAAGAGCTTTTGCATGCTAGAGTCTGCACAGTTTTTTAAAGACATTAACAAGCTTTCGGTCATAGACCTTGATCAGGCCTACAAGGCAAGTGAATGCAAGAGCACCGTGGTGTATTTGTACACTCAGGTAATTAGCCCCAAGGCAGCACAGCTGTCTATCCCTTACATAAGATCACACACGGGGTATTGCAAGTCCCATGGCATTTGTGGACGGCAGATATGGAGAATCAGTGTTACGACGTATGAAGGGGAAGGGAAACACACATTCACAGCAGTTGCATACTACATCAACGGGGATGCTGTGAAAAAAACATCAGGCACATGCTGTCATATCTCACAGCACCACAGTTTAAAAAGAAAAATATGTCGAATTAGAGCATAACACTCAAGTCAAACTTCTTATTCAAGCCTAAAGGTTGAGGTGTCACAACTGACAACTGATCCAAAACATTTCTCTCTGACCTTTTTATCCACATCTCCCCCTCTACGCTTGATTATCTGAAATCTGAGCTGAAGTGTAGGATAAGATGAGAGTTAGGATGTGAATATTCATGAAAATGATTTACAGTAGGATATGGAAGACCTTTGAAGATATTTTTACAACATTCTTTGCATTTCATGTGATAACGACCCTGATTGAAAATCTTGTGAAAAAAAAAAAAGCTTTGAAAAGCGTTTAAAAAAAATCTAACGGCAGCATGCGATCAATGTCAGTGTCACGTTACTCAGATAAACCACACACATTTTTGACTCAAGAACATGTCCTTGAGAATTTTAAGGTGTTGATTTTTCAGATGTAAAGGGTTTAAAGGGGTACTACATAAAACTGCACTTCCATAAATTCTGACTTTAAATCACTTCTCCGCTCAAAAACGCAGCATGTCTTGCAAACTCCACACCAGGCATAAGCGGTATTTCGATACACCACAGTATTTACAAATCCTGACAGTATGATTTCAATACCGTCAGAAATACAGACTCCTCTTTCTATTAAACTAATACGGAGATGCTGTAGCCTATTTAGGTGATGCAGTGCACAGCATGCGCCAACAGAGGTTTTTACTGGTGGAACAGGAAGCTAAGCTGAGAGAGTCAACACGATCTCACTCCAAGGTTGTCGAAAACCGGTGCTTGGGCAGTGACTTACAGCTTTAGACACTGACAAAAAAGCTGACCTTTAACATCGGCATGATATGCCGTGGGTCACCATCATAGTTTAATGGTGCTCGGTGGCGTCAGGGGGAAACATGGTGGGACAAGAGTGAAAGTTTAGGCAGCAAAAGACTGAGTAGTGGGAGCGGGAGGGGTGGTGGGTAGGTTTTTTTTCCTAAGCCTAACCATGTGTGTTAGTAAACAATGTCAAGTTGCGTTGTTGTATTGACGTAGTGCATTTACTTTGAAAGAAAATGTATGTATATGGTAAACTTCCTGTGAAAACCGAAGTGTATTTTGAAAGAAAACAATGCATGTGACCTTGACACTGTGTCCCAGAACGTCAACAACCAACACACTCAGGGTACCTTGCATGTTGTATCTGGACGTGGAAAGTCCATGACCAAATGTCAATATGTAACGAGGCCAGAATGAGAGTGTGTTGAGAAAGTTGCTGACTGTGAGTTGTGGGGATAATGTTAAAGGACTGTAGCTGTCCGACAATGGCAGAGGAGGAAGCAGCAAGATGAACAGCATATTTTTTCCACTCTGTGAATTAAGGGTTTATTTTGACCCAGCAGAGCTGATGATTGTTGAAACAAAGACTAACCAAGATGGCTTTATTTTGAAAAGCTTGAATTTGGAAGGGGTGCGTTTTTTTCCCCAGTATTCTAAGGAAAGAACATTTACTGTCTCAACATTTGGAAAGTTTATTCAACTACAAAAAGCTGAGAGAGCTTGTGGAGCATAGCAAACTCACCGCTGGGCTGGGGTTCAGTGGTTGGACATAGTGCCGCACTCTTTTTATGCTGTCATGCACCGTATACCTTGAATAAATGTCAGAAAAGTATAAAGGTATGAAAAAATAGATACTGCCCAAGCCTATTCCACAGCCCTAGTTGATAATGCAGACTTTTCTTTACAAAAAAAAATTGTAGTCCCAAAGCTGAAATAACCCTGGTGACATCATGATGACACCACCTGGGGCCGTTTTCTCAAGCTTTACAAAGCTCCTTCAGTTAGAAGATATAACAAATGCTTTCACAGGCTGAGTCGTACTCCCCATTATGAGTTCCCTTGATGTGTAAAATCAGTTAAGTAACAGTGAACATACATATCAAATTTTAATACAATGCAGTAAAAAATTCTAATTGTAGCTGGCACACTTCCCTTATGTAAAAAAGCAAGTAGAAATAATTCACGATGTGCTTACATGCACGGGGGATCCTGGACCAAAACACTGAAAATCACAGTGTGTTTTAGCGCAGAGCCAATTTCAGCCGAGTCTGCCGGCTGAAAGTTTCCTTGCAGCACATATTATCTATAGACGCACACCACAGAACGACTAGATTGGATTCACTATATCAGTCTCCAGTGAAACATGAATTTGTTGTAATTGTGATGACAAGTGAACTGCTCGTGCTAGATTAGTGTTTGTTGTTATGTCATTGGAGCATTCCTCCCGAGCTGCTTGCTAATGAATTCCGCTGAAATCTTACTCCCGCTTCACTCCATGCCCCTTCCCCCTAACATGGGCACACACACACACACACACACACACACACACACACACACACACACACACACACACACACACACACACATCCCTGTTCTAATAAAAGAACTCCCCCTCTGCACAAAAGCATCCCAACTGCACAGTTGCTTCCATGTTATTGAATTTTTGTCTCCCAGAAATGAAATGAAGGTGCTCTCCTTTACTGAGCAGAAAATATATTGAATGACAGAATTTCTGCAGAAGTGCGACACACAGAATCAACTATTTATTTGTTAACCTTGTGCTGCATACATGTTTTTTTTTTTGTGGCTTATGTCTTAATAATCATCTTCTTTTTCCCGTGCAGGCGGATGCACCGGGCACCCTGCGTTACCGTTGCCAGGTGAAGTCCCAGGAGAGTCCTCAGTATGCCCGTACTGTATCTACTACAACCAACTTGGTGACAGCGAAAATTTTAATGAGCAGCCTGAAGACAGGCACCATGGGTACAGCAACTCATGCCATGGCAACAGCCCGTGTCATAGTAACAGCCCATGCCACTGTAGCAGCCCCTGCCGCGGTGATGCACAGGTGTCTGAGCCAAAGAAAAGACTGTGTAAGCGTTGCTGGGCGGGACTCCAAACTAAACTGGAACTCATTGTTGGCAGCAGATACTTCAGCAGAGGAATCATGATTGCAATCCTTATTAACACACTGTCGATGGGCATAGAGTACCACGAACAGGTATGTATGTGTGTGTGTGTTTGTGTAAGAGACTGCATGTTTGTGTACGTGCGTGCATAGCTATGTGTGTGCCCCTCGCAGATTGGATGTGACTATGGTTTGATTGAAAATGGATGTGCTAATCACTGTGTGTGGTGGAGTCAATAAACTTACCCTCCAATCAACACTTACAGCACCAAGCATATGGGATCACGGCGTGTGTGTGTGTGTGTGAGACTGTGTGTGGGTGTGTGCACGCATGTATCAGGAGGTGGAGAAACTCATAAGACCTGAAGTGTTAATTAAAGCGTGACCCTGGGACGGCAGAAAGAGAGTGAGCTGTGCAGAGACGGGGCAGAGTGAGAGAAGAAGCCAGAGCGAATGGAGGAGTGAGGAGGACAGATCTGACATTGTGATTGGCTGAGAGGCAGGGATAGACTGTGGGAGACGTGGGGAAGATTGCGTTTGGCCCATTTCCTGAACAATATGACAGATCTGGATGGCCTTGACTTCTTGAATAAGTAATGTTTAAGGATAAGGCCAGCTCTACTTTATCCTTTTTTATTATCAACAAATCCTCTGAAGAGACCAAAGCGAACAATGAAAGTGTATGAATGAATATTATGACACATGAATACGTCGCCAAAGCCCCGTATAGCTTTTTTTCTCTGTGCCATAGAAATCGATTGTCATCTAAAAACTATTAAGTGCAAACAAAGAGCCACACAGTTTCATTGGACTCACATTCCCTCATTTCAGTGAATGTGAACAGTGCAGTTTAGCCTGAAACACCAGAGACTTGTTTTTTGATCTCTGGAGAGTTGTTGTGTCAGGAAAATGTCACTGAGCATGCTCAGAGACACAGCTACTTGTTTACACTGCTTTGTTGGTTTGATGAGTCGGGAGAAAAAAACCACAATGTTTGTATTCACTGTAATGAAGAAATGACACCTAATGCCACGGCACACTGTGGCTCTTTTATGTTTTTGTAACACGATAGTTTTAATTCGACAGCAGCTCTGTGGCGTGGAGACATAAGATGTTAGATTACTTGTTATTAACATTTGTTAATAATCTTACAAAGTTTCTCTCATGACCCAGTTTGAAATCAGGAAGCCTTTCATTCCCGTACCCTTCTGCAAACAAATTAAATTGTCACACACCAATAATAATAATAATGATGATGTAGGAATTAACAACAAAAAAGCCAAATTTAATAGTTCTATTTTCATCATCTAGAACTTCACATGAATTATTGTTGTGCCGATGTGAAAGGGCTCTGTGTGAAATTCCAACCCAGTCAGCAAAGCAAATGTTGGCATTGTACATTTCTGTAAACTGCGGATACGTTACATTTGAATGTTATTACAGTATGAGGCGGATACATTGAAAGGTAATGTTTTAACAATACTGTGGTTTATGTACAGCTATGTTTAGGCCCCAAAAACACTGAATATGGTTAGGAAAAGATCATGTTTTGACTTAAAATATATGGTGAAGGGAGGGCATAATCCCGGCAGGAAAAGCTGTGATGTCTTAGTTAAAAACAATTGCTTTTCTTGCAACTATCTCGGCAGGCAATATGGCAATGTTTCACTGTTTTCATGGCACTGTCACTGCCAATGAGTCGCTACAAAACATCTACATTAGAGCCTGAGAAAGCAATGGAAACACAGTCATCACTTGCTGAAACACCGCCGGTTTTATTGTGTGTTGGTCTCAAACAGTGGTCTGCAGCTTGTCGGGCATCTCTCTCCTCTTATTCCTTATGATAAAGGCAGTTTATGTATTAAATCACTTAAGAGGTTTGGGGTTACAGTTCTATGATAATGCCATCCTGATATCAGTGGTAACCGTCGCATAAGAGTTGCGCAAAGTGGCGGCGATGAGCTAACCAATAGCTGACACGTATGGAATAACATGTATCCATGGTTGGACTGACCTATGACAAAGAAGACGCTCAGATTACAACACACAGAGGGAGTGTAACTTCATCATCTGCTCAGGACGCCATCACTCAGCTGTATCTTTACATAGAAGTAGTGGTTTGCTGCTGTATTAATGCTCTGAATGTCGCCCACAGATCCTTTAAACTTAGACTATTTTACGTATTTGACAGTGAATCTGAGAGCAAGAATATTTTTAGGTATTATCAGTCTGAATCAATCATGATAGCCGTGCCAACATGAGAACGTTCTTGTTTGACGTGAATGATATTAACTCAGCTTTGGATGTGCTTAAGAATTTTCCTTCCAGTCATGAGTGTCCCTCCTGCAATAACTCCACGGCCCCAAGAGGGGCTCGCACTGCAGTTTGAGATCATTGCTTTGAATGATATCAATAATATTACAATGATAAAAGTGTATTCACTTCCTCTACTCCAAAGAACTGTGGGTAAAAATACACCTATATTCACATCAGGGAGCAGCCTCTCTTTCCATATCTAAGACGTCATCCACCCAAACCTGCGCCGTAGCCTTGAGTGGCATTTCAGAAATCCCTAACATGTTGACTCTACTGCTCTCTTCGCTGCCAGTCTGTCTGTCTCTGTTTATTTGTTCATTTTTCTCTCTGCCTGTCCAATATCTGTACATCAATCTCTCCCACTTTTCTCTCCACAAACGCTGCGCCTCTTCAGCCGCAGGAGCTGACAGATATTTTGGAGATCAGTAACATGGTGTTCACGAGTCTGTTCAGTCTCGAGATGCTGCTGAAGCTCCTGGCTCTCGGGCTCTTTGGGTACATCAAGAACCCCTACAACGGCTTTGACAGCATCATTGTCATCATCAGGTGGGGCTCTGGGGAGTTTCTTTGACTGTAAGTTTTCCCCCAAAATGGGAATTCTGTTAGTAGATATTTGTCTTGTCGTTGGAAATCCTTCACTGTGAGTCAGCAGCGCAGTTAGATCTCCCAAACTGTCACAGTGGCTCTGGCTCTGGCCGTGAAGCCATGTGGTTGCACTCTTGGTCCAAGGGGCCTGTATTCACTCCATTATGTAGTACTACAAGCTAAATTATGTATCTCTGTTTGAAGGCTTTGCTTGTTTACTGTGCCAGTGCACACTGCTGTCACCTTCTTTATTGGCTGGTAAGTTGTAAACAGCATTGGCCCATTTCCTCTTTTCAGTTGCCACGTTGTCACAGGAAAAATTACTTAGCGCTTTCCCTACCTGGGAGCAAAGGCTTTTGTGGGCGATGCTAATGCTGACTTCAAAAGAATTATAGCTGAGGTTAAGTACATATTGATTCCTTTGGTTGCTTTAATGTGGGTTTAATTTTGTGTTTATAATCTGCTTGTCATCGTCGTGTGTTTTAGTGTGTGGGAGATTGTAGGTGAGGCAGAGGGAGGCTTATCGGTGCTGCGTACCTTCCGTCTGCTGAGAGTTTTGAAGCTGGTCCGCTTCCTTCCTGCCCTGAGGAGGCAGCTGGTGGTGCTGATGAAGACCATGGACAATGTGGCCACGTTCTGCATGTTGCTGATGCTCTTTATATTCATATTCAGGTATATTCTCTCTTTCTCTAACAGTGATACTGCAGGGCTGACTCACGAGAGAGTCACAGGATAGTTTTCTCAGCTTTAATTACACAGATTGTACCTTACAAAAATCATAATCATTACTTCTGACCTTTTTCTTACGCTGTTGTAGGGCATATTGCCACATATATCATCACCTTTTGTGCATACACAATTATTCACACAGGCAGCATTACATATCCATATTAAATTACCATGTAATGAAAGTAATGCATTGTGTTTTGTGTCTGTTTGTGTGTTGCAGTATCTTGGGGATGCATTTGTTCGGCTGTAAATTCGGTTTGCGACAAGATGGTGGCGATACTTTACCTGACAGAAAAAACTTTGACTCTCTGCTCTGGGCGACTGTCACTGTGTTTCAGGTTAGAAAAACACACCAGCATGCACAGTCTCTCACACAAATACACACATACAGCTGCAGTGGAAGAAGAATACTTAGATCTTTAAGTAAAAGTACTAATACCACACCGTTTATATACCCTGCTACATTCCAAAGTACTGCATTCAAAACCTTTCTTAAGTAAAAGTATGTAAGTATTATCAGTAAACTGTACTTAAAGGATGAAGATTTAAAGTACCCATTGTGCAAGAAAATGGGCCCTGTTAGTGCTTTACTATTACTTAAGGTGTTTTGGATTGATAGTAATGTGTATGTTGCATTCTACTGCAGTACATGTTTAAAGTTGTGCTCATTTTAACTCCTTCATTTCAGTGAATTTGATCAGTGCATGTGAAAAAGAAACACGTTTTCAGCTTTTTGACAATTCATTTTTCAGCTGATCCAAAAAGGTTTTTAAAGAGTTTGTGTATTATAAGAAGAAGAATAACTTTCTTAACACATTGTGTATGAAAAACTGAACTCTGAAAAGTAACTAAAGCTGTCAGACAAATGTAGTGGTGCAAAAAGTACAACATCAACCTCTGAGATGTCATGGAGCTGAAGTATAAAATTGTATTAACTGAGAATACTCAAGTAAAGTCCCTAAAATTTGTACTGACGTACAGTACTTAGGTGAATGTACTTAGTTACACTTCACCACTGCAGATGCGCATAAGCACACAAATACATTGACTGAGCTGTAGCTCAAAGGTAAAGTGGTTCATCCACTAATCGGAGGATCAGTGGTTAAATCCCTGCCTCCTCCAGTCTGCACGTAAAAGTATCCTTGAGTAAGATACTGAACTCCAAATTGCCCCCAATGGCTGTTCAATCGGTGTGTGAGTGTGAGTAGCAGGTGTACGGAAGCCTCGGCCAGCAGTGTATGAATGTATGTGTGAATGGGTAAGCGCTTGAAAGGTGCTATACAAGTGCAGTCCATTCAGAGGTATGTCCCCATCAATGAATTAAGGTTAAATGTAATTTTAAAATTAATCTGGTTTAGATTCAAACAGCAGCTGCCGCCATCACCTGTAGTAGCCCTGACGATCCTCTCCATTATTTCATTTGCTCCAATTTGGGAACGCTCACACTTGATATTTCAACAAAATATAAAAACTCTCCCAGTGGGCAGGTAAGATACGCTTCACAAGCAGTGTGGGAGGAAGAGTAATGAAACAAGCACTCCACAGGAGCTCATTTAACACTGATGAGCATCATTACCGTTCAACTGACAATGAGATATTAAAGGAAGAATCCACTCGTATTCTTCATATTATTATACTTCAGACAGCTACTAACATTGTGGGTTGCATCTCTGGTTGTGTTTGACTGCATTTTTCCTATCCCCACATACATGTGACTTCCACCAACTCTCTCTTCCCATCTGCAGATCCTCACCCAGGAGGACTGGAACGCGGTGCTCTATAACGGGATGGCCTCCACCTCGCCGTTGGCTGCCCTCTATTTCGTTGCCCTCATGACCTTTGGCAACTACGTCCTCTTCAACTTGCTCGTAGCCATTTTGGTGGAGGGCTTTCAAGCCGAAGTAAGGGCAAAGATATAGTTTTATTTGAGCTACTTAGAGAATGAGGCAGGGGGAACGAGACTAATTGAGCTCTGTTGTGCTGATGATACCAAAGCTGCCTACAAGAGAATAATCTCCACCATCCTGCCTGTGTGGTTTCTCCCCTCTCTCTTTATCCATCACTCTTTTTCAGTCGTCCTCTCCTCCTCTGTGTCTCTCTCACTTTCCATCCCCTTGTCTCTCTTTCTCTCTATCCCTCTTTCTCACTTACACGCGCACGCAACACACACAAACACGCACAGTTCTCTCCAGGGTAGGGATGTGTTTGATATCGCCTGCCATTCACAGCTGGTGAGCTTTTGTTGTTTAGTTTTCATCTTTTATCTCCAGCATCAGAGAGCACTTGCCCCCCCCTCCATCTCAAACTCACACACACACGCACACACACACACACACACACACACACACACACACACACACACACACACACACCCTTTGCCAAAGCCGTCTGCCTCCATCTTTCTGGCGTGAATTTTAATTAAATTCAGTAAAGCTTTATTGGCGTGACTCCGGGAGATCTTTGCCAAAGCCATGCACATAACTCAACTAGAGAACACTGGAGATCCCCTTCGCCCGTCTGCCTCCCGCTCTTTGTCTCCCAGTCTTTCCCTCTCAACTTGCTCATATTTTTCACTTTTACAACAGTCAACAGACAGTGAGAAGAGAGAAGGTGATGAAGATTATGATGATAGGGGTGATCCCAGTGATGTGTGCCTGTGTGTGTGTGTTTAGGGTGATGCCAACAGGTCTGAGACAGATGACGAGAGACAGTCGCTCTCTTTCGAGGATGAGGAGAAGCTGAGAGAGCTGTACGCTGCAGGTACAAACTCTTAGATCAACACTGCACTCACTTACAATCACCTTAAAGGATCGCTTTGGTTTATTGCAGCTGGCTGCTGTTGTTGTTGCTCTGTTCACCTTTCTTATTGGTAATATAACAATGTGCTCACCAGAGTTTGCTGAGACCTGGGGATGTATCTTTAAAAAGATGTCAAGAAACACAAGCAGTCAGATGATCATACAGGTTTTAAAGCAACACCATGCAACCTAAAATAACTTCAGAATCATTAAGATGGTACACTGACTTGTAATCGGGATAATGGTGCCTCTTTCCTTCCCACTCCGTGCCCTGAATGCTTATCCTGGCACTATGTCATTTCTGAAGAGGGGGGTAGGATCTCCCTCAAGAAGTGCGTAATACTTTATGGCACCACATCACACACCACCAGCTTGCAAAAGCTAGCTCAATATTCTTAGTTCGGACATCATGGCAGAGGCGAAGAACCATTGTTTAAAAGTCCCAATGTGATCTCATCCCTACATGTCATATTTTGCTGCTTGGGCAGAAGCCCCATGCGTTACTGAAATGACAACAGGGGCAGACTTTTATGTTGCATCTTGACACAGAAGGAGTTGGCAGCAAGAAGGGTCGGTGGTTAGGTTTAGGCCAGCTTTTAGTGGCATAAACACAACAACCGATGTTGTTGTTTGTTGATTTCAAACAGAACTCTTCTGGGTCAAAGTCTGGTGAGGGTGGACTTCTTGATACACCCATCCTGAGCGGACTTTTAATGCTCTTAAACTACATCCATTGCTCTTTGCGTCAAGAAATGATGCAGATGCGTTTACAATAGAGTTGGCGAAAAGCCTGGTGCGTCTCACACAGATGCTGAACGGTGCCCCCAGCGTCATCATAGCGACACCAATAGATTCTTAGCAAAGCATGAATTATACTCTGTAAGTGAACAAACTAATGCAGGTTGTAGATTGTCCTGACGTAAGCTGTAGTATTCTGTTTCACGGCTAACTGGAAAACAATGGCAATCTGAAAGAAGAGTGTACATCCCTGCCAAAGTCCAGTGTTTCCCATACATTGATTTATTTGTGGTGACCCGCCACAATATAAACACTGACTGCCATATTTAGCTTTTTTAATGCAGTGCATTGATTCATTCAGCCCTTCCTTGCCTCACTCTCGCTCTCTGGTAATCTGACCACAAATGAGACGAGATTTAGCTAGATAGCGCACCCCGCTGTCTCTCCGCCTCACTCCCCACCGCTAGGAGACTACTTCTCTGGAGAGTGGGCTGCAGCACGGGAGACATAAATTTAGTCGGCAGCTGTAGCAACTCAAATACAGCCAGTGTAAACCTCAGCACCAGGAGTCTCAGCAGGCTGGTGGCCAGCAGCAGCACTGACCTGTGTAACCTGTGTAACAGCAGCAACAGAAAGTTTGCTGATCTGGTGGGGAGTTGGGGTGGTTCGGGATCACACCCCAAGTGTTGGGGTTTACACTGGCTGAATTTGAGTTGCTACAGCTGGCAACTGAAGATCCATATTTACAACAGTGGAGTACCGCTCTGAAAATGTAGCAGCGCCAAATTGCAAAAATGCCAATTGCATGATGTTGCTTTAAACAAACACCAAGTATTTTATTAACTTAACTGTGTTGCCCATTTGTAATGACAATACCTAAAAAACACTAGTATCTACATTTTAAAATTTCATTATGTTTATCCTTGAATTATAAAATGTATACAATATTTCAGGTCCTCAAATTCCCAAAACAAACAAACAAACAAAGTACTGAGGTACCGATCTATGTGTCTTCAGTGATACCTACAGCCCTGAATATAACAGAAACTATTATTATAATCCTAAATTTTCATAAATTGGACTTATTATTAACAAAAGTGTTTGTATCTTCCTGTTTGTGTTTGCAGAGCTCAAGATCCAGGCCATGATGCTGAGCCCCAATGGTCTCCTGAACCCCAAAGCCTCCATGCCGCACCACCCTTCCCTTCCTTCTCCTCCTCCTCCTCCTCCTCCCCCTCCTCCTCCTCCTTGTCTGCCAGTCATCACGCACACTGCAGCCACACCCACCATAAACTCCAGCCAGTCACGACGGCCGAGTGGTGCTTCCATGGACATCCACAGCCTTGATCAGAGGTCACCGGTGAGCCTTGGACACCTGCCTCCTCTTATATTATCACCACATTAAATATCAGTAATAAAGTTGATTTACAGACGCACTCGAAAAGAAAATGATAAAATATATTAAGAAAAGGAGATCAAGGCAGATCAAGCTGTGTTGTAGATATGATGAGGAAGATGAATTTATAAATCCTAAAACTGGGGATTCGATGCATTTAATGACCTTCTGTTAAAGGTACCTCGCAGTGATGTTTGTTTACATTCAGTGTTTCTCAACATTCAAGACCTAACCTAACCTAACTTAATTTAACCTAAACTAACATAAAAGACTTGAATGCCTTTCCTTACACATAAAACATTTGCAAGGCCACACATCTTGCAAACAGCATTTTTTCGGCCAGCCTGTTCTATTTACTCATGTCTCAGGTCTGTGTCAATATGTCTAATACCCGAGAGGATCCGAGCAAACTTACTATCAGTTCTGATCATGTGGTGTGTCAGAATCATCACAGGAGAGAAATGTGGTTTTTGAGGCGTGACAGGGAGTGTAACCTCTGCACTGCAGAGAAAAAATGACATGCATTGCTGCTCTTTTCGACCGTCGCCGCCTGTTAATTGGTGGCACGCTGCTGTCGGTGATGGTGTTCTCTCCAGCTGTGGATGTTTGAGTGGTTCGACGATGGGGATTTTCCACTGAAGTTTTCCTGGCCTTTTTAGGGCGTTTCAGGTGGTTTTACTAATTTGTGGTGTTTCTTTTGCTTGTAAAGTATCGTAGGTGCTTTTCATTGTCATCAGTCTTTGAATCCAGTTTCACACAGCACACTGAACATTTTCTTTTTACGGTACAAGCAGTGTTTTTGTCAGAAGTCAGGTTGAATGAATATATTTGTTCTCTAAAAAGCTTTTTCTGATATTGTATTTTTCTCCTCTGTCTCTCAGACATCAAATTCATTTTGCATTAATGTCCTGCCCCCATTTTTCTGTGCACAGTTTGTCAGGTGGAGAAATGCTCACTTGTCATTTGTTGATCCAGCTTCTGCAGAAATCAGCAGCGCTCTGTGACGTTTTGTTCATTCTGTGTGCAACTATTTTTTGTTTTGATTTTTTTTTGGGGTGACAGCCAGGAGATATCCTGGCAGTAGATTCATAGTCACACACTCAAATCTCAGCCAATACAAAAGATGTTTGCCTTAAACATAAAACAAATTGCTCAAACAACCTCAACAAAAAGCAGAGACTTGTCACAAAAAAGTAAAAAAAATGTAGCAGAAAGACCATAAACACACACTTGTTCTTTCAGACAAATAGAAAGTGTGTTAACATGAAGACAGATGCACTGCTGGGATCCATAAACAAAAACATAATAATGCTAAGTCCAATAAAACAAAAGACTAACTCCTTTCTGACAAAAATAAATACATAATAATTCTAAATAATAAATAAATAAATAAATAATAAAGAAACCAAATCAAATATATATATGAGTCCAAAAGAGGTTCTATTGTTCATTTCCAGTTTCCTGGCCACCTTTAATTTCGGGTCATTCAAAAAACTGAGACACAAACCTACACACACCCACACACACTCTCACTGTGGCAGTCAGTCAGTCATCAGACAGTGTTTTTCTGTGACTGACCACTTGCGAAGTTTCATGATTTTCATTTGGCTTAGCTTGTGTTGAACGAGGGGCCACGACATAAAGCTTTCCTACTGCTGTTGTGAAGCCTTGCCGGAATGGCTTTCACTACTGACTCTGGAATGCACAGCTTTTTGACTTTTCCGTGACATCAGTTTAGAGATCGCCATTGTGGTGGTTTACGTTGTACTTCGGGTTGTTCCAATTTGATTTGTGCAGTGGATCTACGCGCTATTACGAACACCGCAGAATTGTTGTCACACAAAATAAGATGACGTAGAGGCCTAAATTGAGATTGTGACTAGGGGTATTAATAATTAACAATTTAACCATTAACCCACAATAAGAATTTTGACCGATTAACAGATAAAAATATATTCATTCATTCATTTTCTGTAACTGCTTATCCTGTTAGGGGTCGCGGGGGGGCTGTAGCCTATCCCAGCTGACACTGGGCAAGAGGCAGGGTATGTCCTGGAGAGGTCGCCTACGGCCAATTTAGAGTCACCAATTAACCTGCATGTCTTTGGACTGTGGGAGAAAGCCGGAGTACCAGGAGAAAACCCACGCTGACATAGGAAAACATGCAAACTCCGCACAGAAGGGCTCCCCCACCCCAGGTTCAAACCCCCAACCTTGTGTTCTAACCAAGAACCTTCTTGCTGTGAGGTGACAATGCTGACGACTGCACCACCGTGCCGCCCAATATATAGTAAATATAATATACTGGTGCTACATGGGGAGATGATGATACAGCAGTCTGCTGCTACACAGGCTGAAGTCATACAATGCTGCAGGGCAATGCCAGAATGTTACCTCTGGGAGACGAGCACCCCTTAACAAGCTGGACATCTATATGAGAGCGGTCAGTTCAACATCTCCCAGTTAGCATGAGCTAACACAGATGCAGCAGCTGACATCCAACACTGAGCCATTTAACTGTCCCAACAAACTCAATCCGACAACAAACAAATGTTAAACCAATTAGGTAACGTTAGCTGTGTGATGCTAACGGTTAGTCCCACTACTATGTGTGTGCGCGGGACGGGCGATCTCTCAACATCCCTGCTGTGGAGCTCAGCGAGGGAAAGCAGGGAAAGGAGATGCTGAGCTACGCAATGCACTACACGCAGCTCTGTAATAAAATAATATTTTACCCAATTTAAATAATAAAACACTCCCACTTGTTGGTCAGTGGTTAATGATTGGTAAATGAGGTTTGGCTATCCGTCACCAAAAAAACCCCAACTAAATCAGCATCCCTAATCATGGTCATATTTCAGTTAATCATACATTCTAATGTTTGTCTGCATTTGCAGGCTGGTATTTGCTCCACAGCACCGCTACTGCCCAGAAAGTCCCCAGCGTACCTTTAATCTGTGAAGAATGAAATCTTTATTTGCACTTTAAAATCAGTCAGAAATCCAACCAGTTGTCTCTGCTGTTTCAAGTTGCCCTCACAGGTTCCCTGGGACAGCGGGTCAGAAAGCCGGCGCTCCAGCTGGACCAGCATCGGCCGAGCCCCCAGCCTCCACAGGAAGAGCCAGTCGGGGGAGATGGAGTCCCTGCTGTCCGACACACACACTAGCTCCAACCCCAGCAGCAGGGAGCAGTCTCTGGACCAGCCGGAGTACCTGCAGGTGCCCGTGCTCCACCCGCCCGACTGCAACGGCACCACCTTTCACCTCCCTGACCACTGTTACGACGACGCTCCCCTGACCTCACACTGCCACGGCGATCAGGAGGAGGAAGAGCCTGAGGAGGTGCAGCTCTCTGCATTCGTATTATCCATTTAAAAATAGATGTTTAAGTGGTTCATGATAAAGTCACAAAGTAAAGGTGTTTTGATGGTGTCCCACTTCAGTTATTTCCAGTTAATAAAAGAACGTGTTTCGGCGTGTTCAGAAGTTCAGAAACTTGCTGCTAATTATGTTGCGAAGGCATAAATTCCAACCTTATTACCCTTAGACACTTTGAAAATATTTAATTAGCTGAATTTAAATTATAAGCACTGTGGAGGAAATATTGGGAACATTGTTTGAAAAACCTGTGCTGAGTTGGAATTTTTATGTTCTGGTACAATATGAGGTCACGACTACAATTCACTGCTTTCCACCGAGTAAATTAATGTCAGTTTCATTTTGAATCATAACATGACCACTGCATGAGTTTGGTCATTTAATGAGTGAACATAATGATATAGAAAATGAACTAACAATGACAAAAAAAGAAGCTATTATCATGTAGTCTTATGCAAATGTGTGTGTGTGTGTTCCCTCCAGAGTTTATGTAAGAGGCTGAAGAAGATGCTGGAGCCATATGAGCCTCAGTGGTGCCTGGAGCATGAAGAGTGGGCCCTCTATCTGTTCGCTCCACACAACCGGTAGAAACACACTACTCAAACACACACACACACACACACACACACACACACACACACACACTGCCCCTGATATCCTCCTGAGTGTCCTAGGTGCCTTAAAGCACAGCATGTGTGAAAATTCACAGTTGAAGTGTGAAGGTTACAGCCAAGTCTTAGTAATACACTGTTCACTTTATTATCAATTACAGCTGGCAGAGTGAAAACAAACACATTTTGTTGACGTGGCACCGATGGAGGCGATGTTTGATTAGCACAAACAGGAGGAGGTAATTCATTTCCCTCTCTGTTTCTCTCTGCAGGTTCAGGTTGTGGTGTCAGAGGGTCATAGGTCACAAGATGTTTGATCACATCATCCTCCTCTTCATCTTCCTGAACTGTATTACGATTGCACTGGAGCGGCCTGACATACAGCCCAACAGCATGGTAGACCACACACGTGCAAACACATGTCTTTTCTCTATACTTGTGAGGACCTGTAGTGACATATTGTACTCTCCAGCACCGTATAACAACATGCCTAACTCCAAACTTTAACCTGAACCTGATGGTTGTAATTTTGCACTGACACTGTATTCATTGTCTGGTCTATTTTACTGAAATTATTTTCATCCTCTTTGTGTTCTTAAATGTGACATTAATGCATTTCTATTTCTTATGTAAATCGCTGTGTCTGAGAGGTGCAATACAAATATACTTTCCTCATCTTAAAGGGACAGTTCATCCCCAAATCAAAACTACAATTTTTCCTCTTACCTGTAGTGCTATTTATTGTTTTACATTGTTTTGGTTTGGATCGCCAAGTGTTGGCGATATCAGCCATAGAGATGTCTGCCGTCTCTCAAATATAATGGAACTAGATGGCAATCAGCTTGTGGTGCTCAAAGTGCCAAAAATTTATTCGAAAAACTCAACAGCAATGTCTCTTTCCAGAAATTATGACCTGGTTACTGAGGATAATCCACAGACCTTGTTGTTAGCAGCTTCATGTAGGAACTGTCTTTCTGTAGAACTACACCTGCTAGCCATAGCACCATGCAGAAAGAAGCGTGTATCTAGTCATGAACGAGAGGCTCGTGCTCGTGAAAGCGGGAGTGTAAACATTATTGGCATCCTTTTTAGCTGAGCTGTAACCACAGAAATAAAATGAGAGTACTGTTGTCACATACATATACTGTTATATATTAATACGCTTACAACATATATTCTATCAAAATATTACTGTAATTATTAATTATTATAATATTATTACTAAAATGAATGTTATTGTAGCTATTGTCATTACTGTTTGCCCTGCATCTGTCTCTGTCTCTCTCAATGTATCATTGTGTCATATGGATTACTGTAAATTTATTATGTTGATCTGTTCTGTACGAACAACATCTATTGCTCGTCTGTCCGTTCTGGAAGAGGGATCCTCCCTCAGCTGCTCTTCTTAGATTTCTTCGATGTTTTCCCCCCTGTCAAAGCATTTTTGGGGAGTTATGTGCTGTGAGGATCTAAGGACAGAGGCATATTCTTATGCTGTAAAGCCCTCTGTTGGCAGGTGTAGTTCTAAAGAAAGAAAATAGTTCCTACGTGAAACTGCTCACAACAAGGTCTGTGGATTATCCTAAGGAACTGAGTCATGATTTCTGGAAAGAGACACTGCTGTTGAATTTTTTCAAATGTATTTTTGTGGCTTTTTGAGCACCACAGGCCCAGCGCCATCTAGTTCCATTAAATTCAAGTGAAGGCAGACATCTCTACAACTGATATCTCCAGCACTCAGCGACTCACACCAATACAATGTGGACTGATCAAGAGTACTACAGGTTAAAGGAAAAATATGTATTTTTTATTTTAGGGTGAACTGTTCCTTTAAGCTTGATGTGATTCTAACCTTGACCCTAACATTCAGTCTGCACCTAAGACATCCCTGTAAAGAAGTGAGGACCGGCCTCGCTGTCAAGGCTTAAAATTCGATATCAGTCCTCACAAAGATAGAAGTACAAGATCACACACACACAACACAAGCTGTCAATTACAGAGTAGTTCATATGCTTGCTGCTGATGTAACAGCGGTTTGGGAGTCATTATAAGAACACGTGCTGTTCTCAGTATGTTTTTATTATGTTTCTACTACAATCGTAATGGATTTTTTTTTCCAGCTCATTATGTAACACGTTGCAGTTAGAGTCCAGAATCAAAGCTAAAGCTACTGGGACACGAAACCCTTAAATTGACAAATGTGCTTCTCTGTGTGTGTCTGTGCGCACTCACACGTGTATGTGTGTGTGTGTGTGTGTGTGTGTGTGTGTGTGTGTGTGACAGGAGCGGGTGTTCCTCAGTGTGTCCAATTACATCTTCACTGTGATCTTCGTGGGTGAAATGATGATCAAGGTAACCATAACAAGACACGTTTCCTGAACGAGCACATCACTCCAAAGTCATTTTCCCGTCTTACTTATAAAAGGGCAATTTTCTTCCTGGGTGGGGATCAGAATTGCTTTCAAACTCATTTTACACCTCATATTAATTTATTATTTCAGTAATTTTGCTGGATCTGTGTGTGCCTGCATGTGTGTCAAGGTGGTAGCTATGGGCCTGTACTTTGGGAACGGCGTGTACCTGCAGAGCAGCTGGAACGTCTTAGACGGACTGCTGGTGTTTGTGTCTCTTGTGGACATCCTGGTGTCCGTCGCATCAGCAGGTGGTAATCGAATCTTTGGCATCCTGCGTGTGCTTCGTCTTCTACGCACACTGCGACCACTCAGGTGAAGAGTGTAGGAGATTTTCTCTGTGTTTACTCCATTAATATTTGGTGTACTTGTGTAGCATGTGCGTGACTGTGTGTGTGTGTGTGTGTGTGTGTGTGTGTGTGTCGCAGGGTGATAAGTCGGGCTCCTGGTTTAAAACTGGTGGTGGAGACTCTGATCACATCTCTCAGGCCCATCGGGAACATTGTCCTCATCTGCTGTGCTTTTTTCATCGTGTTTGGAATTCTGGGAGTCCAGGTAAACATTGATACTGTAGAGTCCCTGTTCACCCCCTGTTGGTTGAAGATAAGCCTCATTATTTTAGGGATTTTTCCGCATTGAAAAATACTCAGTTTAAACTCATTTTCACCCGGTTTTATATGCCCAAACATCCAAAGCTTGTTGTCTTTTCTGCTGCAAGAAGACACTGATCACCGTGGTTTAAAATTAACGAGGCACATCTCCGAAAATGCTTCAGGTAATAAAAAGCGGAGAGAAAAATTGGGAGGAAATGCAAATGAGCTGCTGATTATGCACCAGAGTCCCTGGAAGTAATTAAAAATACAATGGTTCAAGTGCAGAGGGATTGTGCTGAAAAAGTATTTTTTAAATTGGATTTTCACCTGGATTGCTATATTTTTAATTTATTAATGAATTAATCTGGTTATTTATTTATTTCACCCCATTTTTTTTTTATCAGTTTTTAATATTCAGAATCAACTGATAAGTTACGTTTTTAAAATAAAAGCTTACCCAGTTGTCAAAGATATAAAAAGAAGGCTCATGGGGTCCTGAGATAAATCTCAGGGGTCTCAAATAATCAAAGGTGTAGGAGAAAAAAATTGTTTCTGCCACAAGAAAATATGTTTTATTAGTTCTTTTGACGAGGAAGTGCCGTTTGTTTGTTGTGAATTACTGGATAGTTTCATCTCTTCAGGATTCAAAATCCCTCAAAGATCCTGCTCAGCATGATTCTTGCACTTCTTTGCGGGTTGCACCCACATGGTTGAATGCACTCACTGTAAGTCGCTTTGGATAAAAGTGTCAGCTAAATCAATTTAATGCAAATTACTTTAAAGGAGAGAATCTGTGAGGGAAAATGCTCTGTGGTTGAGCTACTTGAAACACACATCCACATTGCTTCATTTTTAGGGGTGACAAGTAAAGCTGGGTGTTGGTAGTTGATACTTTTAAGGTATCAAACAAAATATATCCCAGTGCCAAGTAGTAATGAAACTTCCTCAGTCAAATGATATCTGCATTCAATTGTTTTTTACCCACATGTAGAAAAAATGAATATACTTATAGTTTGCCTGCAGCCAATCACTGCAAGAGTCCTCGATATAATGTGACGTGTGATTGGCTCACTAAAGCAGCAGCTACAACCCACACACTTTAAAGTATCGCTATATTACACAGAGTGTTTTCATTCACATGATGGGTAGGAAAAAAAAGGTATCAAATGAAATATTCTGTTGGTATTGGTATCACTTCAGGGTACTGATGTTGGTACTGGTATTATGATATTTTAAACAGTACCCAGCCCCAGTCACGAGCCAAAAAAGTTTTTAGATATTAATTTCAATGGTATTTTGGTACTTAAGCCGTTCAACGTAAAGGGTTTCTGTAAATTCTCCTCCTCTACAGTATTTGCAGGTTTCCATTCCAATATTCCTGCAAATATTCAAATGAATGCTTGCACAGGAAATGATGCCTGATGAATGCTGCAGCTAATATTAACACGCAGGCATATATTTCTCAAAAACACACTTCCACTGAATCATCTTGTAATGAGAACACTCCATGCTGGAGTGTGTGATGACTGTGAAGCAGGCTGGACCAGATGGTTTTAGACTCCCTGACGAAGGCTTGATGCCAAGCTCGTTTTTTACGTCTCACATGACCATTAAAAAAAGGCATTTTACTTGTTTAAAGGAGAGTGCCTTGGAGTTTTCCCTGTGATTTTTATGTGTGTCTACATATATCCTCAAACAAACTCAGTCTGAGTCCAGGAAGCGCCTCTACCCAAATATTTTTTGGACCAGATGGAGCTTGGTTATCTTAGCCGCCACATACAGTAGGCCTGTAGGCGCTCGCTGAGTAATTTACTGTACAGTACTGCGTCAACCTTATCTCGCTCTTTGAGGCTTTGTTTGTGTTACCTTGAGGATACAGTGTTCTTGTGTGTGTTAAACTGAGTGTGCACATCTGTCTCTGAATGCAGCTGTTCAAAGGGAAGTTTTTCCACTGTGACGGGCGCGATGTGAGCAACATCACCAATAAAACCCAGTGTCTGGAGGCAGGATACCGCTGGGTTCGACGGAAATACAACTTTGACAACCTGGGACAGGTTTGTCACACATGTGTACACCCACCCACACACACACACGCAAAGGGCTGACATCTGCTTTTACAAAGTGATTGACAACATGTCACTGATTTATATGCGTCTCACTTTTCCAGGCGCTGATGTCACTGTTTGTGCTGTCATGTAAAGACGGCTGGGTCAGCATCATGTATGACGGTCTCGATGCCGTCGCAGTGGACCAGCAGGTGAAGACACACACACACCCACACACACACATAGAAAGGAAGAGAGATGTTGTGTGAAGTTAAAAGTGAATATCAGGGAGACGTACAAACCATTCAGCCGGTGTATATTGTATTTCACTGTGTTGTGGTTCTGTTTCGTGTCAGTCTCAGGCACCATTTGGTCCTGTTTGTTTGTTTCAAGCAGAAAGGGGAAACATTTCAGGAGAGAGGGGAGGTGTAGGGAAAGAAAAAGGCAGATGGATAAATAGATTTGACTTGACAGTGCTTGCAGTTTCAGTGCTGACTCAGGATTTAAATTGTCTTCTTGTTTATGCTCTATCCTCTTCTTCCTCTCTACCCGTCCTCACCCTCTTTCGTCACTCTTTTGGTCCTCCTCTTTTTTCCTTTTTGTCCCCATGCTACCTCTTGTCCTCCTCCTCCTCCTCCCCCTCCTCCTCCTCCTCATCTCTTCTTCCATTTTCTCTCTCTGTCTCTCTGCAGCCAATAAGAAACAACAACCCTTGGATGCTGCTGTTTTTCATCTCTTTCCTCCTCATCGTCAGCTTCTTTGTGCTCAACATGTTTGTGGGCGTGGTGGTGGAAAACTTTCACAAGTGTCGCCAGCAGCAGGAGGAGGAGGAGGCGCGGCTGAGGGAAGAGAAACGTCAGAGACGATTGGAGAAGAGGAGGAGAAGTGAGATAACAGAAGGGGAAGGGGAGGAGGGGGAGTGAGGGGGAACGAGAGACATATGGTATATGGCCAAAAGTATATGGACACCTAAACATTACGACCATATATGATCATTAATACGTCATTCCAAAATCGTGGGAATTGGTTTTAATAATAACAATAACAAGAATAACTTAACATTTATAGCACCTCTCATAACAAAGTAACAAAGTACCATAAAAACAAAACTTAACTCTACAGGAACGGCTTTTCTCAGAGTCACTAACGACATTACGATGGCTGCAGATAATGGGAAATGCTCTTAATTGGTTTTACTTGACCTCAGCTCTGCTTTCAATGCTATCAGCTATGGTATCATTTTAAATAGGCTCAAACAGTTGGGGGATATTATCCAGGTTGGGCTGGTTTTCATTCTATCTTGCCGACAGACGTTTCTCAGTCTCTATGGGTCAGTTTACATCTGATACAGCACCTCTGTCTTGTGGTGTCCCACAGGGCTCTATTTTGGGTCCAGTACTGTTCAATCTATACGTGCTGCCTATTGGGCAGATGATTAGAAGTTATCTATTATTTTTATGCTGATGACATTCAGTTATTCTGCTTTGTTTTCTGAAAAGAGTGTTTTGGGAAATGTTTTGAATTTACATTATTTTGGCTATCGTTTAAAATATGTTCATAAAAATCCCAAAACATGTCTAATGTTGTACAAATAATTCTGTGTATTATTAATTTAACATCTAGTGCTGCGCTGCGTGACCGTTAAAACATCAGTAGTATCACTTCATATCTGATGAGCAGGTAACCCTAACCCATGTGAAAACATGAAGGCACTCCATTCCATATTCCATACTACATGTTTGTTACAATGCCTGTGTAAGGGCACAGCACACTGGAGTAAGAGCCTCACTAGTGCACCCCGTGATCGCTGCATAGACCTACCTATTTTAAACTGCTGAATGGGGTGAAATATTATGGAGAAGATTTGGAGATTCATCTGTAAAAATGTGTGGTAACCCTGTCTTTTAAACCCCGTGATTTTAACGTTCACAGTAAGATAATTGTAATGCTCTTTTTATCTGGATGAATCATAATCCAGTGAACCGTCTTTAAACTGTCCAAAATGCAGCTGCTCTGCTCTAAGTTACAGGAAATCACTTGTCACACCAATTTTATCCTCTCTTTACTGGCTTCTTATTAAATTTTGTATTCATTTTAAACTACTGGTGCTAACTCCTAGAGCCCTGCAAGTTCTAACTCCCCAGTATATTGCTAACATCCTCCATCTTTTTATGCCGAATAAGGCTCTTTGATCATCTGAGCTAAAGTTACTGGATGTCTCTTGAGTCCAACATAACTCAAGGTGACCATGCTTTTCAAGCTGTTGCCCCCAATCTTTGGAACGGTATTCCCTCATCATTGCAATCCCTGGACTCGTTTGCTTAAATTGTTTTTATTCAGACAGGTTTTTGGTTGGCCTATCCAAATAGCTAATCACCTGTTCATTTGTCTCTGTCCTTATTTATTTGCTGCGGCTGTGTTTTATCTCGTCAGCCCTGTGCTGTGGATTGTTGCTATCTGTATTTTTTTATTGCTTTTTATTGTCCAATTTGTTTTTAATGTTAAGCACTTGATGATTTTGTATCTGTGGAAGAGGCTGTGCCAAAACAACAAACTTACTTACTAAAAAACATGTACAAGCGATAAAACAGGATTAAACAGGCTGCTATCACAGCCTCCACTCTTCTAATAACGCTTCCCACAAGATCTTGGAACCTGGCTGCAGGTTATTTGCTTCCGTTCAGCCACAACAGCATTATTCCCAGTGTCCAGTTCAATCTGGCTGTCTCAGCTGCCGGAGATGATCTGTTCCTATTCAAACTAATGTCCACTGGACCTGCGACCGCAGCATTGCACTTGCAGTTTTTCTTATTTGTTTATGTCACTTCTCCTTCAACAGCTATAAACAACAAGAAAAAATATTGTTGTTTTCCTTCTACACAAAATAAAGACAAGACAGCATGCTGTCTGTAGTATTTAAAACACAAAAGTACAGCTATAATCTGTCCGTCACCACATTGATCATGGATCAGTTGCAAATGTGTAATGATTATGCTAGTGAGACAAACAAGTCAAACTGCTCTAAACAATATTGAAAATGTGGCTGCTAAATAACCATTTTAAGACTCTCCATATCTGAAATGCTTCCAATGGACATTTGACACGAAACGGAGCTCTTGTGCCACCAGAATAAATTGCAGCTTCATCCAGTGGACATCCAGGATTAGTAGGGTCTGGCACTGATGTTTGGCGATAAGGCCTGGCTCTCAGTTGGCGTTCCAGTTCATCCCAGACTGGGAAAACCATTTCTTCATGGTCATTGCTTTGTGCACCAGTACATTGTTCTGTTGAAATAGGAGAGGGACTTCCCCAAACTGTTGCCCTCAAAGCCTGAAGCACACTATTGTATGCTGTAGCATTAATATTTCCTTCAGGGGCTTAGCCCACATCAGGAAAACATCTCTAGACCAATCACGAGTCAGTGGCGTCCACATACTTCTGGCCATATATCGGGGATGTAATATGACATGCCCACACGATAAACCTCTCTTTTCCGCATACATACTGTATGAGTACATGCATAATTTCTGCCCATATTATGCTCAGATACACACTTCTACCGCACACACACACACTCTTTCTCCCTCTTGCTCTCTACCTCATTTCGGTCTCGCTCCGTCCTTCTCTCTCTGCAGTGTAATCTCTAGTAGTGCTTTCCTCTTTGTCAGTTAACTGTCTGGCAGCAGACAGCGAGGGTTTCTGCCCAAAGACACCTTGAGGTGCCATGCAGTGTGTGTGTGTGCGTGATGGATAGGATTGAATTCCTGAGGTGGCACTTTTAGTCTACACACACACACATATACACATACACTTATGCACACCGACACACACACCTGCACACTCACGCACACAGCAGTGCGCCACTTGGCAACCACTTCATCAGTGACTTCATAGCCCATATCATATTTTTCTTTCAGAAGCATTTTAATGACCGTGTGTGTGTGTGTGTGTGTGTGTGTGTGTGTGTGTGTGTGTGTGTGTGTGTGTGTGTGTGTGTGCGTGTGCGTGTGTAACGTAGGGGCCCAGGAGAAGCCTTATTACGCTGACTACTCCCCATTGCGTCGATCCATCCACACCGTGTGCACCAGCCACTACCTGGATCTCTTCATCACCATCATCATATTCACAAACCTCCTCACCATGAGCATGGAGCACTACAACCAGCCTCAGGTAACCATGGCAACACCTTCTATCACCTGCCCTAGAACCATAGTAATGAAGCGGTATGCGGTGGTACAGTACAGCTACAGTGGGTTTTTGATGTGTGCGTCTGTGTCTGTGTGTCCCGCAGTACCTCGAGGAGATACTGAAGTACTGCAATTACGTCTTCACAGTGGTTTTTGTCATCGAGGCCATTCTCAAACTCATCGCATTTGGCCTGCGCCGCTTTTTCAAAGAGAGGTATTCAAGCTCTCACATCAATGCAAAGGCACTCACGAACACAAAGCTTCATCCTGAAAGAATCTGAAATTGCTTGTGTGTGTGTGTATGTGTGTGTGTGTATCTGTGTCTGTGTGTCTGTCTGTCTCTGTGTCTATGTGTGTGTGTATGTGTGTGAAGATGGAACCAGTTGGACCTTGCCATCGTGTTGCTGTCCATCATGGGAATCACACTGGAGGAAATAGAAATGAACGCTTCCCTCCCCATCAACCCCACCATCATACGCATCATGCGAGTCCTGAGGATAACAAGAGGTACACAAACACACAGTGACACACACACACACACACACACACACACACACACACAAACACAGTGATATGTGGCTGATAAGACCTGACACATTACGATGTTTCAGTGCTGAAGCTGTTGAAGATGGCTACAGGAATGAGAGCTCTGTTGGACACAGTGATGCAAGCTCTGCCTCAGGTAAGAGGCAGCACTGACGCTGTGAAATGTAACATGTCTCTTTAACTGAGAGCCTGGTTTCCAGATCTGAAGAACTGCAGACAGCTTGTTTTATTCAGTGATTCATCAGGGCTGGCACTGACTGCCCCCCACAGGATTTACTAACATTCCCCCAGCAGACACCAAATAACCACCAAAACAAGCATGACGACATCCTCGTGTTCAGCTAAAGGCTAATGGCTGATCCTTAAATGTGTCAGTGTGGCTGATAAATGGACAGTTCAGTCATAACTTTATGGCACATAACTTCACAGCTGCTTTGGTGCGATTGTTTTGCTGCTGGGTATCTGTGAGAAGATAAAATATGAACCAAAAAGTCCAGTCTGAAAGCTTATCATCACAAAGACACCACACAGCAATTTATTCCCCTTTGAGGCAGGATTGTAAAAGTCTGTCAAGTTGTCACAGCCGCAGTATTTTTCCTCCCCTTTTTCATTGCTTGTGAGGTGAAGAGTAAAATTAGCCAAATATTCTAACAGATGCGGACAACTGCACATATCTGATTGGCCGAAGCAGAGGATTTCCAGATGACATTGCTCTGCGATGCAGCAAAAGTGATTTATGAGCCTTGATTCAAGGGTTTTTTTTTTTGGCTGGAGTTCTCCACGATGGCACCTGTCTCATTCAGGATGCTGCGTGTTTTTGACACGGTGCTATTGTTGGGCTAAACGAGACATTCACAAGCAAAGACTAAAGCGACCACTGAGGTGGATCTGTAAATGTCTGTAGACAGGGATGCAGGTGGCAGACTGAAATACCTTAGCTATAAGATGGATTATCATCAAATTTGGTACAGATATTAATGATCCCGAGAGGATAAAATTCCCAGACTTTTCCTCTAGTGCCACCATGAGGTTTGATACTTGTCCACACCTATTCAGTAGATTGTCATGGAATTAGCCCCACACTTCTGTGATCTCTTAAAGGTTCAGTGTGTCGGATATATAGGCAGAGGTGGAAAGTAATATAATATTTTCTTTAGTTTGTGATCACCAGAAACCAAGAATTGTTGTGTTTTACTTACCTTAAAATGAGCCGTTTAGATCTACATACAGTGCGGGTCGTCTTCCATGAAGTCTGCCATGTTGTTTCTACAGTAGCCCAGAACAGACAAACCAAACACTGGCTCTAGATAGGGTCGTTTGCGTTTTCGCATTTTTATGATGGCCACTGAATAGCCCCTTTTACACTGCCAGATTTTCAGCGAATGTTCGGCCGTTTTGCCAGCAAGCTGCGAGCGTTTAGACACACAGAGTCGGATTGGCGAGTTGATCCGAGGTGCCCAATTTTCCGCCTCGTAGGGGTAAACATATTGGCGGAACGGTTTTGGTCTAAAAAGAGCGAGGCGGCTTTCCTTGGGAGGGTCTGTTGATGACTTGTAGGAGGGGCTGTTGATGACGCCGCACGTTTGACCCACTGGCGTGGACTTCTAAACAGGAAACAGCTGATAGCAGGAATGAGTATCTAGCAGCACTAAGGAGACGCAAAGCAGAAGATGAGCAACTGGGGAGGTAAAGAATTGTGCGCCCTCCTTGCCCTCGCTAACGAGGAGGCCATTAACCATCAGAGGACGGGCCGATGTACGAGAAAATCGCAGAAGGACTGTCCAGCCGCGGCTTTCCTCGGTACGTCACTGTTTACGTCACACGCTGAGCTACACGTTTTGTTCCTTGCTCACGCCCCCCATTGCCCCGAAAAAGGCACATTCTGTATGAACACAAGAAGGCAGGCCGCATTTTGCCGCGCTCCCCGATTTTGTTTTTATACTGCCAATGCGGAAAGAAGAGGGATTGGGCTTTCCTGCAAATCTGCACAATTCCTATTTAAAAAGGGTTAATGTCTCCTACATGTTTGGCACAGGGAGAAGTCTAAGTTCTTCAACCTCACAGGCTATATGCCACTAAATCCTTCATGCTGGATCTTTACAGTCCCCCTCCAGACATGTTTTAAAGTATGTAAAAATACTATAATAATGCTTTTGTTAAACATGCCTTCCCACATAAAAAAAAAAAAAAAAAATCACTACTGCTCACAGTAGGTTTTGTTTTTGTTTCCTCCACTGCAGAGAGAGCACTAACACAAAGGCAGAGATAGGTCTGGCAATACAAGACTAATTAATTTGACTGGTGAAAGAGCAGTGCACATCAAGATGGCTTCCTTTATTGTTAAGACAAATTCAGCCAGACGTGTTTGAGCCTCAGTCAGACTCAGATGATGAGTCTGTTTTGCACCAGAATTGGCAACAAGAATACGTATCAGAAGAGTTGTAATAAGTAATGTTGTTTGTTAGCTCATTAGCTTGTAACTGGCAGAGGCTGGCACCGCGTTAAAGTTATATTATGCAGGATTTTTCTAAAACACAATGTATAGACTTACACAGAGTTAATCCCTCTCAGTCATCCACTAGAAGACTGTGGTGGTATACAGTATTTTTCTGCAGAGACTCTGCCCTCTGCCTGTGTTTTCCTCTCCTTTTTTTTCTGTCTGCGGGACATTTATGGGTGTGTACGCCCTCAGCACTCAGGTGAGGTCAGGGGTTAGGTGTCATTTGCAGGCATCCAAGAGACACAGCGCCATAAATATGCAAATATAGTGAGGCAAAATGCCAGGTAAGAATAAATTCAGTGTTGACTTTATTTTCACTTTTGCTGGCAAGTATTAACAAACATTAACCGACAGTCCTGCATAAGTATACCTGCAATGGTTGTGAAACATACAGTGATATATGCTATGATGTTACAGTGTGTCAAATTGTGCACTCTAACATTACTGTCAAAACTTTCACTATGCTAATGCTAACTCTGCTCTCTGTATTGACAAGTCCGCTCTGCGCTGGAGGTTTCAGGTTTCTTTGCAGGTGTTGCGTCAAAGATTGTTCCCCTGCTGATAGAATTTCCCTTATTAGACAGCGATTGGCTTTCGTATCAGTCATTTGAATCTCAGATTTTGGGGAAGTCCACAGAGATCACTCCCTTCAGTAGAGAGAAATGAAAACACCTCTCTGGTGACAAACTTTGCACAAACACAAGTCATTACAGTCAAGGTCATTCAATTTATAGCACATAAACATAACACAAACACATTATTGAGTGAAGGGGGACTGAGACATTTAATTTAGCACCATCATCAGGTCAAGATTTTAATTTAATTGAATGTCCAATACTTTGGTTTGTGACCAAATACATGCAAAACAAATGACATTCCCATCGACCTCAGCTGTGTTAGCATGGTAGACAGTGAACATGATAAACACTGCTGCTAAACATCAGTGTGAGTGTATTGAGTGTATTAGCATATTAGCATTTAACTCAAAGCACTGCTGTGGCTCTTAGACTTGTTTGAATATAAAATGTGTGAATAGCGAACAGTGAACTTGGAAGATGCACTCTGGTGTGGGGGAAGCCTTCAGGAAATTACCATAGCTTCTGCACTCAGGGGACTCTACCAGAGTGGGTCGTGCTGCACAACAAATGAGAACAGGTATGCAGGTCAAGTAGACATTTATAAACTGTTTGTCGTCCTGCTACTGAAAAAAATGTTAAATTATAGCAATTTTTTTTCTCTCAAAATGGGTGTATCCAAAATCATAGCACACGTAGCTTCACACTGTCACTCCTAGATCCCATGTATGTCTATGCATTAGTGCAGCCAAATGCTGCATGATGATCCTCCACTGCTTTCCCACGTGCAAATAATGCCAACTGTCTTTGAAGTGACAGATCACTGCTGGGGACTGAACTCAGGTCAGCGGTGTGCGCGTGCACTTCATCAATAGGTTAATCTGTCATCTAATCAGACATCTCACACCATGGGGAAGGCAAGCCAAGTCCCTGACAATTGCTTTGTAGTTAGAATAAACAGGCAAGTCTGCGGTTTATGAGGACTGGATCCAGGCTGTGAAACTAAATCTGAGATATGAGTCACCTCCAGGTTATCATGATGGCTCCTAATATGTTTCTGAGATGTAGTTAGCTTCAATGCAATAAGGCTTAGCAGTCTCTGTCTACGGGCTCTCTCTATCTGTTTGCATGTTTGCGTCTCTCTCGATGTATACTGTACATGTCTTTTTTTCTGTGTATCATACACTGTATATATCTGTGTGTGCGTGTAATGTGTCTGTCTAGGTGGGGAATCTGGGTCTGCTCTTCATGTTGCTGTTCTTCATCTATGCAGCTCTGGGAGTTGAGCTCTTTGGAAAACTGGGTTAGTGTGTGCGTGCATGCGTGTGCGTGCATGCATGTGCGTGTGTGCGGGCACGTGAGTGTGTGCATGCATATAAATCGGACGCACAGATGTGAGTGTGTGTGTGTGAGCGTATGCCTCAGCTGACTCTGGTGAGATATCCGTGGATTATGTAACATGCATAAATTTTGTTGTTACATACATTAATTATGTCAATTTAGAATCAGTGTTCTAATGAGTGCTCTAATCCACACACAGTTCTCTTTCTTCTCTCCCCTCTCCTTTCTCTCTCGCTCCACGGCCTCTTATACTCCTTTTCCTCTTTTCATCCTCTTTCAGAGTGTTCAGACGAGAACCCATGTGAGGGTCTTAGTCGCCACGCTACCTTTGACAACTTCGGCATGGCTTTCCTCACACTCTTCAGGGTGTCGACCGGGGACAACTGGAATGGGATTATGAAGGTTATTTCTCTTCCTCTCGTCTGCTGTGTGGGAGTTTTTTAAGAAGATGGATAGACGAGAAAGTCCGTGCTTGTGTCTGCGGATATGTGCGCGTCACAAAGCACCGGTTATGAGACAGGCGTTGCATTAAGCAGAGAGAAGATCACTGTTTTTATGACAGACTAAGAGCTGCTGACATTAGAGGGTTAGGAGAGTGTATTATTCTTCTGTGACAGGCTCAAGGTCTGTTCACACTCAGATCCACATCTCCCCCTGTTGGAGAAGAGAGGAAGTACAACACAGTGCATTAATAAATCTTGATCCAATATCAGTTTTCTTCATTGCTTCATAACCTCTTTCCTTTTCTGTTACCCTCCAGGACACGTTGCGCGAGTGTCGCCCACAGGAACGCCACTGCCTCACCTACCTGCCCCTGATCTCTCCCATTTACTTTGTCACCTTTGTCCTGACGGCTCAGTTCGTGCTGGTCAACGTGGTTGTGGCTGTTCTAATGAAACACCTGGAGGAGAGCAACAAGGAGGCACAGCTGGAGGAGATGGAGGAGAGGAGGGAGAGGGAGGAGAGGGAGCAGGCCGCCCGACGCCTCAGTAATGCGTCTGTGGGCGGAGACCTGGTGCCAAATGTGGACACACCTGCCCAGGTAACAGACAGAGCGTGCGTTTCATTTTTCTGCATGTGTGGAAGGGGAAAGGAGTGGAGGTGACAGTAACGATGACAGCGGTGATGATTTCATGTGGCAGGTGCAGGTTGAGGACGAGGACTGTTCCCATGGCAACCTGCAGAGCATAGGACGCATGCTGTCTCTCCCCAGCGACAGCTACGTTCAGCCACTCAGATACTCCCCTTATCCTCCCATTTGCCATGAAGCGTACTCCAGCTACAGCTACTCAGGTAATTTGGTTGTTTATAGCCAATTAAATTAAGGAACAGTTCTCACTGTGCTATAACCACTAACTGATTGCTGTAAAGGTTATTGCTTCCATAAATAGCAGAGAAGGCAGTTGAAATGTGATGCAGCACAACAAGAGGCACTGTTGGTACTTCGAGAGGGAGATGTGTTTTTAATATTGGTGGCAAATTGGTAGGACTAGTTTATGCCTATAGAGCACATAGGTCCCACCCTTAGTTCTTCACACAGGGGGGCGCTTTAAAACAGCAAATTCGTCAGATCAGAACAGTGTAACACTGAGACTGAAGTTTAATTAAGTGCACAAGATACATGACAAAATATAACAATGGAAAGTGAGTGTACAGAGAGAGGAAGGAAAGCTCCCAAAAGGGCTTAAGCATGACCTTTCTACTCACAATCAGAAAGATCTACTGTATGTAGTTTATGACATAAAGAGGAACATGTATAAAACACAGGTTGATGTTTTCTTAAACATCTTGTCTGGGACTCCTATAGTTTTGTTATGATCAGCAATAAGACAAAAAGACCAAAACCCACAATGTGTTAGTCTGTCTCACAACTACCCTACATGTCTGTAGCACTCAGACCCATTCATTTCACTCAGAGACATTCTTTTAAAGGTAACAGATATATACTTTGTTAGAAAGTGGAAAATATTTCCTTAAACAGCAGGCCACTGTGATTCTTAGCAAATGTCACTGAAACAGGGGTTTATTTTTTTTTGTTGTGGAGTTTAATACATTCAGTGTCACACCTGCGTTTGGCCATATCGTTGAGCTAGTCTGCTGTCTCTGTCAAGTACTGTAGCTGTCCGTTAAGCAGGTTTAAACTTGTGGGTCAACTCTATGCAGAGCCTGTGCCGTAGCCTACACACATGGCCTACACTGTGGTGAGCATTTATACTTGTGCGGTGGTGTGCCTGTGCAGTTGCACCTTCAAAACACTAGTTGGCAACAGGGTTTCTGTGAAGTGCTGCAAACTTTAGCTGATTCAAAACACACCCAAAACACACATTAGACATGGCTTAATAGGGACAGTTTCAAACACAAGTACACAAATTGGCTTCACTTTAATTTGCAACATTCACAGACAAAGCATTTGTCTTTATCTGGACACATTTTCCCCACAAGTACAACATGCTAATGTTTTTAGCACAAGCCTATGGCATTTTACATTGCATAAATTAGCTTAGCAGCTAGTGGACTTTTCCTCTACCCATATAAAGCCAGGGACAACCTACATTGGTGCAGAGCCGATGCCGTAGGTACAGCATTTATTCGAAGAAGTATAAATTCCGCTTTAGTTACTCTCTCTACAGCAGAAAACAGTACTTCAAAATAAAAACTCTGTGCTGGAAATTTACTGTACTTTAAAATAAAGTGTGTCTTTTTTACAAATTTCACGTTTGTGAGTCACTTGTGGTCCATTCAGAGTAGGCCCAAGACCCACTTTTGGACTACGACCCACCAGTTGGCAACCGCTGCTTTAAAGGGTCTTTTAGTGCAACCAAAAGCTGAATAAGCCTTTTTTAGGCAACCAAAATATTTAAATAATTTTCACGAACTGAAAACACTCTGAAACAGCTACAGCTATGGTTCTGTGAATCTGAGGTTATGTCCCGCAAGCGTTCCCTGACCAATGTTGTTGCAGTGGAGGTGATTTGTCAGTGGTCAGGACCCACCTGTCACTCAAAGCGGCCACGTCCTTAATTTTGTAACTTTTAGCCTTGATAAAATGTGAATGGGTCAGTTATTTAAAAATTTAAACTCGTACAGTTGTCATGACAGGGAGAAATTAGCTATAGAGACCCAAACTGTTGTTTGTACCAGGCTGTAAACATGTTTATTTCTGCTGTAAAGTCAGGTACTTTATCATAGGGGTCCATGTAGATTGACTCAGCTCTGGAGCCAGCCTCAAGTGGCTGTTAGAGGAACTGCAGTTTTTGACTCAAAATAAACAACAGTGTTTGTGTCCGTGGTGATGAAAGAATATGTTGTTCACTACAACAGTGTGGCTGATGTGTTGTCATACGTTCTGGACACAATGGAGCTCTGTGTTGCAGGGAATAAACTCTGGATACACAGATGATACTTGTTAACAGAGTTCACTGATTTAACTCAGTTAATAGATGGTTTTGGTCTTTTTTTGTCATTTGTTCACTAAAGGAAAAACATAGAATATCTTAAGGCTTGATAAACCAAAAGAGAAAAAGAGTTCCCTAAGATAGGACCGCTGTCTCATAGAAAGTTGACCTCTGATAATCAGATTTAGACTTTCTGGGTGGTCATATTTAATCTGTGCATTAGTTTGAAAATAAGACACCAAATGATCCGTTAACTTTCCCTCTTATTTTGTGTGTTAAAGTATTGTGTATAAGTATGTAATTAGATATCAACATCAATTGTAAGAAGTTGTTTTACTGGTGCTGAAATAATGTCTCTAACAGCAAAATTGATCCACGGTCTCAAGACAGTTGTTGTTTTCAGTAACACTGTCCTCTCTAAAAATATAGCACCTCTTCCATTTTTTTTTTTTCATCATTGTGTGCATTCGATCTTTGCCTCATTATTTTCTGCAGGCTCCATGTCATCTCTGGGCTCCAGTGGAGGCGGCTCACTGCTGCAGGTTCCAGGAGCTCTGCCGGCCATCAGCCACGCTTCACTGGGGACTGGACGCAGCTCGAGGCCAAAGATCTGCCTCAGCACCGCTCAGAGCATCGACAGATACTCCCAACACAGACTGAGTCCAGCTGACAGCATCGAGGGACACAGGTTCAGCCCGGCTCACAGAACAAACAGACACAGACTCAGCTCGGCTCACAGTATAGATGGATACAAGTTCAGCCCGACCCATCGGATAAACAGACACAGACTCAGCTCGACTCGCAGTGTGGACGGATACAGGGCCAATCCAGACCACAGCACAGACAGACCTAAACTCACGTCCGGCCACAGTATAGACAGACACTCCTCGCTCAGACTGCATCCCACCCACAGTGCCAGCAAACGTCCCTCGCAGTGGCTCAGTCCTGAAGACAGTTTGGACAGAAACAAGCTGAGTCCCTCGTATGTTCCAGATAATAAAGTCCTGAAGAGACCAGCATCCCTCCGCACTGCAAGCAGACAGTTACGGAGACAGGTGTGTTTTTATATATTATATTATTAAAGTGTTTTTGCTATTTTTATCTCTTTAACAACAAAATGTGTGAGTTTAATTTTATAAAATGATCTTCTATGCAACATTTTGAAAAACATTTTACTTGCACAGGCCATTACATCATGAAGATCGGGTCTTCTGTGTGTGTTTGTGTCTTTGTGCATGTGTCTGCAGGAGGCTGTGCGCTGTGACTCTCTGGATCACAGCAGTTCAGCTGACGATCTGGCAGAGCCTCACCTCACTGTGCCCGCAGCTTCTTCCACACCGCCACGCCAGCGATCGTCCAGTGTCCACACATTGAAATATACCCACCCCCAGAGGGTCATCTCATGCAGGAGCCACAGCCGGAGCCACAGCGAAACCACTGGGCAAGAACACATACCTGAGCAGGCCATCTGCGGCTCGCAGCCAGAAACAGATGTTGAGAAGAGGCCTGTCAGCCCGCAGAGGCCGTCCAGTCTGAAGATCCCCAGCGGTGAATCCACCTTATCAGCGCCGCTCTGTAGCTCCAGAGCAGCCAGCCCTGGCCCCGACTCTGACCCCCACTTAGACGACACAGACGAGGAGGTCAGCCGCATTAACAGTTCAGTTCATGCACGCTCACACACACAACTCCCTCACAGCTCCTCACACAAAAGCAGACACCTCACCCCGAGCCCCGTGGAGCACAGGAGCCGCCTCAGCCATTCAGTGTCTCCAGTGTCGGGCAGGAACAGGAAGCAGAGGATGAGCCCGCCGCCAGGAGAGGAGCCGGTTACTATGGCAACCCAGCCGATGGACAGCAATGTTGAGCTGAGGAGGCGGACTCTGTCATTTGACGCCACAACCCTTTCTCCTAATCAACCAGAGGGAAGTTCTGTGGACGACTAAACAGACTCAGTGACGCTGGATTTGTTATCGTGTTAAAGAGGAGGAGCCTGATGTGCTGCTGAAGCACACGAGAGGGACGGGAGCTGCAATCCAAAACAGGAAGGATACCTGTTTCCTACTTTGGGCCCCGCCCATCGCCTCGTCCCGTCCAATCACAAGATTTTCACAGGGTGTTTGAGCAGAAATCTTTCAGACTGTGTGTGTATGAGTGTGTGTGTGTGTGTGTGTGTGTGTGTGTGTGTGTGTGTTGAAAGACTCTTACCCTTTGTGCTATTTGCACACAAGATGCACATAAGAAGACGTTTCCTTTACTTCTATCATAGTCCTAGCTTTAGTTCAGACATAGTAGTCACTCCCCTGCTATATTTACTCAAACGTTAACCTTCCCCTTGCTTGCTCTCCTCATCCTTTCCTTGCACCTCAAGCCCAGGTCAGAGTACAAGACAAAATTAGCTGAAGTGTGCAGCGCGGATTCAGTTACTGACTGATCTGCTCATGTACACGTAGACATGTTGACAAACAAAGCAATCTGTTAATCTGCAGATTATTTTCTTGATGAATCAATAAATCTTCTCGTCTATAAAACAGAAAGATTCACTGAATTGTCAGACAAGAAAAAGCCACAAATTTTCACATTTAAGAGGCTTGAAAATTGATTAATTATCAAAATACTCGCAGATTCTGTTAATCGACCAAACAACTAATCTTTTTTTTTTCAGCTCTACACACAGCACCTCATTCAGTCTTATAATAATTTTGTAATTTCCCAGAGCTGTTTACTTTTAGTAAAAGTCCATGCTCCGTGGTGCAGAAATTACAAAATGTTTATGTTTACAAAAGAGATTTTTAACTGATAAACTCACAAAAGTTAAAGCTGACAAAGAGTTTTATATGAAAATGCTTAATTTGTAATTGCACGCTTATGTAGATTGGTGCAGGCACATTTTATTAGAAAGTTATTGCTCCAAAAAAAACCCAAATAAATTGTACAGAAAAATATTAAACGTGGAGCAAAATGAGAATCTTATATCTAACAGAGTGTACGTTTTTGTTTTTAAATATGACTGATCTTCCTATTTTTCATACCTCTTTAACCTACAGTAAACTGCCACTGGAAGTTGCTTGATCATTTTCAGATTTCTGGGTCAAATCAAAGCTGGACATCTTTGTGATGTTTAAGAAACCCTCCCTGCCTGAATCCACCCATCCCCAACAGTCAGAAAAATCGATTTGCACTTAGATCCTCTAAGTTAAAATCGTGTAGTGTGACCTCGGCTTTAGTAGTTTCTACCTCGCTTTTTTCCTGATCCCACCCATTCGAATGTTCAGTCAGCTTAGTTTCTCACCCCCTCTCCACTTTCCTTTTCTGTGTCTTAGTATTCTCAGGGTAGAGGTAGTTCAGACGCAGGTGAGTATGAAGCATGTGATCACAGGTCTGCAGAGTTAGATTGCCCCCTGCTGTCTGAAGCTGGAGCTGACCAGTCTCGCCTGACGTTTGAAGAGATTGTACTGTACGGGTGCGGGGTGAAGTTGAGGCAGAAGCAGATGTACAGAAGGGCTTTTTCAGGTGATACAGTGGTGTGTAAAACTTTGTAGAAAAAAGGCTAAGATTATATTTTATTAACACAGCAGCAATGATATGAGAACTACAAAGGTGTATTTCTACATTTTTGAATGTCAATTTATCTGCCGGTGACGATGGGGATGATTGATGATGATGTTAGTGTTACAGGATGTTGATTACAATGATGGTGATGATACTGAGGAATCTGGATGATGCAAATGTTCATAATATTATATAACGTTCCTGCAGAATGAAAGCAGGGAATGATTTACAGTAAGCTCACCTGCAGTAACATGATTGGACAGTGCTGGAATAAAACCACTTCCTGTCTGACTTTCATTTGACTCCATGATCTTGCTTCTATATCTGTTCTTTATACAGGGGTCAAGTATGAGGGGTTGAACAGGGGGTCCATTGGGTCTAAAATGATTGAAAAGTTGACCAGTTAATTTTAGTGACAATTAAGGCCCTTCAATCAGAACCTGTGTCTGTTTTTACATATCTCAGTCATTGTGGTGCACAAGCCTCCTTTCCACTCCCACAGGTGGCCATGAATGGATGTAGAAACGCCCTTCAAACGTAACGCTCTTCTGTTTTGCCCGCTCCAGCACTCATTAGACCTGCCAATACTTCTAACTGACTACGACTTTTTTAATACATTATTTGTGACATACAATACTTTGACATTTTAATGTAATTGTTATGACTATAGGACATACTCTACTTATGACTTAACTGTGTCTTTTTCCAAGATTTTTATGACGTACTACAATTGGACATTTTTATAAATTATGACATGTTTTGTTTTTTTTTTTTTTTTACATTTTTGTGACGTACTATACTATGGCATCTTTATGACACACTTTACTATGTCTTTTTTTACCAGATTTTTATGACATACTACACTTTGTGTGATTTTTTTTATGACATGCTATAATGACATTTTTTTGATCAATTTTTACAATATACTATACTATGAAAACAACATACTTTACTTGACTTTTTTTATCATATACTATACTATGACATTTTTATGACATTTTTTGACATATATTGTATTATGATCTTTCATGACACACTTTTCATAACATAACTCATAACGTTTCATGACACATTTTGTAAGAATGTTTTTATGACATATGAAATTTTTATGATGAACTTTGCTTTGTGATAAAGATGCCCGAAAGACATACTACATAATAATATTTTTATGACATAATTATGAAATTGCTGAATGAAAACTTTAAAACATACCATACTACAACATTTTTATGAAATTTTGAAGATATACTGTACTGTGAGATTTTTATGAATTTTTGAAGACATACTGTACTATGACGTTTCTGTATGAAATTGTGAAGGCATATTGTAGTTTGACATTTTTTATGAAGTTTTGAAGATACTATACTATACTATAACATTTTTTATGAAATTTTGCGAAATACTATACTATGACATTATTGTGAAATTTTAAAGATATACTATACTATGGCATTTTTCAGGAATTTACGACATACTATACTAGAACATGTATAGCATGAAATTTTGAAAATACTGTATACTATCACATTTTTATGAAACTGTGAAGACATACTATACCATGGCATTTCCTATGAAATACCATACTGTGACGTTTTTAGTGACGTTTTGAGGAAATACTATATGATGACTTTTTTTCATGAAACTTAAAGACATACACTACTATGTCACTTTTATGAATTTTTGAAAACATACTATACTATGACATTTTTATGAATTTTTGAAGACATACTATACTATGACATTTTTGATTGAATTTTTGAAGACATACTATACTATGACATTTTCATGAATTTTTGAAGACATGCTATGCTATGACATTTTTGATTGAATTTTTGAAGACATACTATACTATGACATTTTTATGAATTTTTGAAGACATACTATACTATGACATTTTTGCTTGAAATTTTGAGGACATACTATACTATGACATTTTTATGAATTTTTGAAGACATACTATACTATGATATTTTTGTTTGAAATTTTGAGGACATGCTATGCTATGCCATTTTTATGAATTTTTGACGACATACTATACTATGACATTTTTGATTGAATTTTTGACGACATACTATACTATGACATTTTTATGAATTTTTGAAGACATACTATACTATGATATTTTTGTTTGAAATTTTGAGGACATACTATACTATGACATTTTTATGAATTTTTGAAGACATACTATACTATGACATTTTAGTTTAAAACTTGAAGACATACTATACTAGGACATTTTCATGAATTTTTGAAGACATACTATACTATGACATTTTTGCTTGAACTTTGGAAGACATACTATACTATGACATTTTTATGAATTTTTGAAGACATACTATACTATGACATTTTTGCTTGAATTTTTGAAGACATACTATACTATGACATTTTTATGAATTTTTGAAGACATACTATACTATGACATTTTTGTTTGAAATTTTGAGGACATACTATACTATGACATTTTCATGAATTTTTGAAGACATACTATACTATTACATTTTTATGAATTTTTGAAAACATACTATACTATGACATTTTTGCTTGAATTTTTGAAGACATACTATACTATGACATTTTTATGAATTTTTGAAGACATACTATACTATGACATTTTTGCTTGAATTTTTGAAGACATACTATACTATGACATTTTTATGAACTTTTGAAGACATACCATACTATGACATTTCAGTTTGAAACTTGAAGACATACTATACTATGACATTTTTGCTTGAATTTTTGAAGACATATTATACTATGACATTTTTATGAATTTGTGACAACATACTATAAAATTTCATTTTTATGAATTTTTTAAGACATATTATACTATGACATTTTTATGACATTTTGTCGACATATTATACTATGACATTTTTTTGAATTTTTGAAGACATACTATACTATGGCATTTTTATGAATTTTTGACGACATACTATACTATGACATTTTTGCTTGAAATTTTGACGACATACTACACTATGACATTTTTATGAATTTTTGACGACATACTATACTATGACATTTTTGTTTGAAATTTTGAAGACATACTATACTATGACATTTTTATGAATTTTTGAAGACGTACTATACAATTTCATTTTTTATGAATTTTTGAAGACATACTATAGTATGACATTTTTGCTTGAATTTTTGAAGACGTACTATACTATGACATTTTTATGAATTTTTGAAGACATACTATACTATGACATTTTTGCTTGAAATTTTGACGACATACTATACTATGACATTTTTATGAATTATTGAAGACATACTATACTATGACATTTTTATGAATTTTTGAAGACATACTATACTATGACATTTTTATGAATTTTTGAAGACATACTATACTATGATATTTTTGTTTGACATTTTGAGGACATACTATACTATGACATTTTTATGAATTTTTTGAAGACATACTATACTATGACATTTTAGTTTAAAACTTGAAGACATACTATACTATGACATTTTTGCTTGAAATTTGGACGACATACTATACTATGACATTTTTATGAAATTTTGAAGAAATACTATACTATGACATTTTTATGAATTTTTGACGACATACTATACTATGACATTTTTATGAAATTTTGAAGAAATATTATACTATGACATTTTTATGAATTTTTGACGACATCCTATATTATGACATTTTTATGAATTTTTGAAGACATATTATACTATGACATTTTTGGTTGAATATTTGACGACATACTATACTATGACATTTTTATGAATTTTTGAAGACATACTATACTATTACATTTTTATGAATTTTTGAAGACATACTATACTATGACATTTTTGCTTGAATTTTTGAAGACATACTATACTATGACATTTTTATGAACTTTTGAAGACATACCATACTATGACATTTCAGTTTGAAACTTGAAGACATACTATACTATGACATTTTTGCTTGAATTTTTGAAGACATATTATACTATGACATTTTTATGAATTTGTGACAACATACTATACAATTTAATTTTTATGAATTTTTTAAGACATATTATACTATGACATTTTTATGACATTTTGTCGACATATTATACTATGACATTTTTTTTAATTTTTGAAGACATACTATACTATGGCATTTTTATGAATTTTTGACGACATACTATACTATGACATTTTTATGAATTTTTGACGACATACTATACTATGACATTTTTGGTTGAATTTTTGACGACATACTATACTATGACATTTTTATGAATTTTTGACGACATACTATACTATGACATTTTTGTTTGAAATTTGGAAGACATACTATACTATGACATTTTTATGAATTTTTGAAGACGTACTATACAATTTCATTTTTTATGAATTTTTAAAGACATACTATACTATGACATTTTTGCTTGAAATTTTGACGACATACTATACTATGACATTTTTATGAATTTTTGAAGACATACTATACTATGACATTTTTGCTTGAATTTTTGACGACATACTATACTATGACATTTTTATGAATTTTTAAAGACATACCATACGATGACATTTTTGCTTGAATTTTTGAAGACATACTATAGTATGACATTTTTGCTTGAATTTTTGAAGACGTACTATACTATGACATTTTTATGAATTTTTGAAGACATACTATACTATGACATTTTTGCTTGAAATTTTGACGACATACTATACTATGACATTTTTATGAATTATTGAAGACATACTATACTATGACATTTTTATGAATTTTTGAAGACATACTATACTATGACATTTTTATGAATTTTTGAAGACATACTATACTATGATATTTTTGTTTGACATTTTGAGGACATACTATACTATGACATTTTTATGAATTTTTTGAAGACATACTATACTATGACATTTTAGTTTAAAACTTGAAGACATACTATACTATGACATTTTCATGAATTTTTGAAGACATACTATACTATGACATTTTTGCTTGAAATTTGGACGACATACTATACTATGACATTTTTATGAAATTTTGAAGAAATACTATACTATGACATTTTTATGAATTTTTGACGACATACTATACTATGACATTTTTATGAAATTTTGAAGAAATATTATACTATGACATTTTTATGAATTTTTGACGACATCCTATACTATGACATTTTTATGAATTTTTGAAGACATATTATACTATGACATTTTTGGTTGAATATTTGACGACATACTATACTATGACATTTTTATGAATTTTTGACGACATACTATACTATGACATTTTTATGAATTTTTGACGACATACTATACTATGACATTTTTGCTTGAAATTTGGAAGACCTACTATACTATGACATTTTTATGAATTTTTGATGACATACTATACTATGACATTTTTGTTGAAAATTTGACGACATACTATACTATGACATTTTTATGAAATTTTGACGACATACTATACTATGACATTTTTATGAATTTTTGACGACATACTATACTATGACATTTTTATGAAATTTTGAAGACATACTATACTATGACATTTTTGCTTGAAATTTTGACGACATACTATACTCTGACATTTTTATGAAATTTTGAAGAAATACTATACTATGACATTTTTATGAATTTTTGACGACATACTATACTATGACATTTTTGGTTGAATTTTTGACGACATACTATACTATGACATTTTTATGAATTTGTGGCGACATACTATACTATGACATTTTTGGTTGAATTTTTGACGACATACTATACTATGACATTTTTATGAATTTTTGACGACATACTATACTATGACATTTTTGGTTGAATTTTTGACGACATACTATACTATGACATTTTTATGAATTTTTGAAGACATAGTATACTATTACATTTTTACTTGAAATTTGGACGACATACTATACTATGACATTTTTATGAATTTTTGAAAACATACTATACTATGACATTTTTGCTTGATATTTGGACGACATACTATACTATGACATTTTTATTAATTTTTGACGACATACTATACTATGACATTTTTGGTTGAATTTTTGACGACATACTATACTATGACATTTTTATGAATTTTTGACGACATACTATACTATGACATTTTTGGTTGAATTTTTGACGACATACTATACTATGACATTTTTGCTTGAATTTTTGACGACATACTATACTATGACATTTTTGGTTGAATTTTTGACGACATACTATACTATGACATTTTTATGAATTTTTGACGACATACTATACTATGACATTTTTGGTTGAATTTTTGACGACATACTATACTATGACATTTTTATGAATTTTTGACGACATACTATACTATGACATTTTTATGAAATTTTGAAGAAATATTATACTATGACATTTTTATGAATTTTTGACGACATCCTATACTATGACATTTTTATGAATTTTTGAAGACATATTATACTATGACATTTTTGGTTGAATATTTGACGACATACTATACTATGACATTTTTATGAATTTTTGACGACATACTATACTATGACATTTTTATGAATTTTTGACGACATACTATACTATGACATTTTTGCTTGAAATTTGGAAGACCTACTATACTATGACATTTTTATGAATTTTTGATGACATACTATACTATGACATTTTTGCTTGAAAATTTGACGACATACTATACTATGACATTTTTATGAAATTTTGACGACATACTATACTATGACATTTTTATGAATTTTTGACGACATACTATACTATGACATTTTTATGAAATTTTGAAGACATACTATACTATGACATTTTTGCTTGAAATTTTGACGACATACTATACTCTGACATTTTTATGAAATTTTGAAGAAATACTATACTATGACATTTTTATGAATTTTTGACGACATACTATACTATGACATTTTTGGTTGAATTTTTGACGACATACTATACTATGACATTTTTATGAATTTTTGAAGACATAGTATACTATTACATTTTTACTTGAAATTTGGACGACATACTATACTATGACATTTTTATGAATTTTTGAAAACATACTATACTATGACATTTTTGCTTGATATTTGGACGACATACTATACTATGACATTTTTATTAATTTTTGACGACATACTATACTATGACATTTTTGGTTGAATTTTTGACGACATACTATACTATGACATTTTTATGAATTTTTGACGACATACTATACTATGACATTTTTGGTTGAATTTTTGACGACATACTATACTATGACATTTTTGCTTGAATTTTTGACGACATACTATACTATGACATTTTTGGTTGAATTTTTGACGACATACTATACTATGACATTTTTATGAATTTTTGACGACATACTATACTATGACATTTTTATGAAATTTTGAAGAAATACTATACTATGACATTTTTATGAATTTTTGAAGACATACTATACTATGACATTTTTATGAATTTTTGAAGACATATTATACTATGACATTTTTATGAATTTTTGACGACATACTATACTATGACATTTTTGGTTGAATTTTTGACGACATACTATACTATGACATTTTTATGAATTTTTGAAGACATAGTATACTATTACATTTTTACTTGAAATTTGGACGACATACTATACTATGACATTTTTATGAATTTTTGACGACACACTATACTATGACATTTTTATGAATTTTTGACGACATACTATACTATGACATTTTTGGTTGAATTTTTGACGACATACTATACTATGACATTTTTATGAATTTTTGAAGACATACTATACTATGACATTTTTGCTTGAATTTTTGAAGACATACTATACTATGACATTTTTGCTTGAATTTTTGAAGACGTACTATACTATGACATTTTTATGAATTTTTGAAGACATACTATACTATGACATTTTTGCTTGAAATTTTGACGACATACTATACTATGACATTTTTATGAATTATTGAAGACATACGATACTATGACATTTTTATGAATTTTTGAAGACATACTATACTATGATATTTTTGTTTGACATTTTGAGGACATACTATACTATGACATTTTTATGAATTTTTGAAGACATACTATACTATGACATTTTAGTTTAAAACTTGAAGACATACTATACTATGACATTTTCATGAATTTTTGAAGACATACTATACTATGACATTTTTGCTTGAAATTTGGACGACATACTATACTATGACATTTTTATGAAATTTTGAAGAAATACTATACTATGACATTTTTATGAATTTTTGACGACATACTATACTATGACATTTTTATGAAATTTTGAAGAAATATTATACTATGACATTTTTATGAATTTTTGACGACATCCTATACTATGACATTTTTATGAATTTTTGAAGACATATTATACTATGACATTTTTGGTTGAATATTTGACGACATACTATACTATGACATTTTTATGAATTTTTGACGACATACTATACTATGACATTTTTATGAATTTTTGACGACATACTATACTATGACATTTTTGCTTGAAATTTGGAAGACCTACTATACTATGACATTTTTATGAATTTTTGATGACATACTATACTATGACATTTTTGCTTGAAAATTTGACGACATACTATACTATGACATTTTTATGAAATTTTGACGACATACTATACTATGACATTTTTATGAATTTTTGACAACATACTATACTATGACATTTTTATGAAATTTTGAAGACATACTATACTATGACATTTTTGCTTGAAATTTTGACGACATACTATACTCTGACATTTTTATGAAATTTTGAAGAAATACTATACTATGACATTTTTATGAATTTTTGACGACATACTATACTATGACATTTTTGGTTGAATTTTTGAAGACATACTATACTATGACATTTTTATGAATTTTTGGTGACACACTATACTATGACATTTTTGGTTGAATTTTTGACGACATACTATACTATGACATTTTTATGAATTTTTGACGACATACTATACTATGACATTTTTGGTTGAATTTTTGACGACATACTATACTATGACATTTTATTAATTTTTGAAGACATAGTATACTATTACATTTTTACTTGAAATTTGGAAGACATACTATACTATGACATTTTTATGAATTTTTGAAGACATACTATACTATGACATTTTTGCTTGATATTTGGACGACATACTATACTATGACATTTTTATTAATTTTTGACGACATACTATACTATGACATTTTTGGTTGAATTTTTGACGACATACTATACTATGACATTTTTATGAATTTTTGACGACATACTATACTATGACATTTTTATGAATTTTTGACGACATACTATACTATGACATTTTTATGAATTTTTGACGACATACCATACTATGACATTTTTATGAAATTTTGAAGAAATACTATACTATGACATTTTTATGAATTTTTGAAGACATACTATACTATGACATTTTTATGAATTTTTGAAGACATATTATACCATGACATTTTTATGAATTTTTGACGACATACTATACTATGACATTTTTGGTTGAATTTTTGACGACATACTATACTATGACATTTTTATGAATTTTTGAAGACATAGTATACTATTACATTTTTACTTGAAATTTGGACGACATACTATACTATGACATTTTTATGAATTTTTGACGACACACCATACTATGACATTTTTATGAATTTTTGACGACATACTATACTATGACATTTTTGGTTGAATTTTTGACGACATACTATACTATGACATTTTTGGTTGAATTTTTGACGACATACTATACTATGACATTTTTATGAATTTTTGACGACATACTATACTATGACATTTTTATGAATTTTTGACGACATACTATACTATGACATTTTTGGTTGAATTTTTGACGACATACTATACTATGACATTTTTATGAATTTTTGAAGACATAATATACTATGACATTTTTGTTTGAAATTTGGTAAACATACTATACTATGACATTTTTATGAATTTTTGAAGACATACTATACTATGACATTTTAGTTTAAAACTTGAAGACATACTATACTAGGACATTTTCATGAATTTTTGAAGACATACTATACTATGACATTTTTGCTTGAAATTTGGACGACATACTATATTATGACATTTTTATGAAATTTTGAAGAAATACTATACTATGACATTTTTATGAATTTTTGACGACATACTATACTATGACATTTTTATGAAATTTTGAAGAAATACTATACTATGACATTTTTATGAATTTTTGACGACATACTATACTATGACATTTTTGGTTGAATTTTTGACGACATACTATACTATGACATTTTTATGAATTTTTGACGACATACTATACTATGACATTTTTATGAATTTTTGACGACATACTATACTATGACATTTTTGTTTGAAATTTGGAAGACATACTATACTATGACATTTTTATGAATTTTTGAAGACATAGTATACTATTACATTTTTGCTTGAAATTTGGACGACCTACTATACTATGACATTTTTATGAATTGTTGAAGACATACTATACTATGACATTTTTGCTTGAAAATTTGACGACATACTATACTATGACATTTTTATGAAATTTTGACGACATACTATACTATGACATTTTTATGAAATTTTGAAGACATACTATACTATGACATTTTTGCTTGAAATTTTGACGACATACTATACTATGACATTTTTATGAATTTTTGAAGACATACTATACTATGACATTTTAGTTTAAAACTTGAAGACATACTATACTAGGACATTTTCATGAATTTTTGAAGACATACTATACTATGACATTTTTGCTTGAAATTTGGACGACATACTATACTATGACATTTTTATGAAATTTTGAAGAAATACTATACTATGACATTTTTATGAATTTTTGACGACATACTATACTATGAGATTTTTATGAAATTTTGAAGAAATACTATACTATGACATTTTTATGAATTTTTGAAGACATATTATACTATGACATTTTTATGAATTTTTGACGACATACTATACTATGACATTTTTATGAATTTTTGACAACATACTATACTATGACATTTTTGGTTGAATTTTTGACGACATACTATACTATGACATTTTTATGTATTTTTGACGACATACTATACTATGACATTTTTATGAATTTTTGACGACATACTATACTATGACATTTTTGCTTGAATTTTTGACGACATACTATACTATGACATTTTTATGAATTTTTGACGACATACTATACTATGACATTTTTAGTTGAATTTTTGACGACATACTATACTATGACATTTTTATGAATTTTTGACGACATACTATACTATGACATTTTTATGAATTTTTGACGACATACTATACTATGACATTTTTGGTTGAATTTTTGACGACATACTATACTATGACATTTTTATGTATTTTTGACGACATACTATACTATGACATTTTCATGAATTTTTGACGACATACTATACTATGACATTTTTATGAATTTTTGACGACATACTGTACTATGACATTTTTATGAATTTTTGACGACATACTATACTATGACATTTTTAGTTGAATTTTTGACGACATACTATACTATGACATTTTTATGAATTTTTGACGACATACTATACTATGACATTTTTATGAATTTTTGATGACATACTATACTATGACATTTTTGGTTGAATTTTTGAAGACATACGATACTATGACATTTTTATGAATTTTTGAAGACATAGTATACTATTACATTTTTGCTTGAAATTTGGAAGACCTACTATACTATGACCTTTTTATGAATTTTTGAAGACATACTATACTATGACATTTTTGCTTGAAATTTTGACGACATACTATACTCTGACATTTTTATGAAATTTTGAAGAAATACTATACTATGACATTTTTATGAATTTTTGACGACATACTATACTATGACATTTTTGGTTGAATTTTTGAAGACATACTATACTATGACATTTTTATGAATTTTTGGTGACATACTATACTATGACATTTTTGGTTGAATTTTTGACGACATACTATACTATGACATTTTTATGAATTTTTGACGACATACTATACTATGACATTTTTGGTTGAATTTTTGACGACATACTATACTATGACATTTTATTAATTTTTGAAGACATAGTATACTATTACATTTTTACTTGAAATTTGGAAGACATACTATACTATGACATTTTTATGAATTTTTGAAGACATACTATACTATGACATTTTTGCTTGATATTTGGACGACATACTATACTATGACATTTTTATTAATTTTTGACGACATACTATACTATGACATTTTTGGTTGAATTTTTGACGACATACTATACTATGACATTTTTATGAATTTTTGACGACATACTATACTATGACATTTTTATGAATTTTTGACGACATACTATACTATGACATTTTTATGAATTTTTGACGACATACCATACTATGACATTTTTATGAAATTTTGAAGAAATACTATACTATGACATTTTTATGAATTTTTGAAGACATACTATACTATGACATTTTTATGAATTTTTGAAGACATATTATACCATGACATTTTTATGAATTTTTGACGACATACTATACTATGACATTTTTGGTTGAATTTTTGACGACATACTATACTATGACATTTTTATGAATTTTTGAAGACATAGTATACTATTACATTTTTACTTGAAATTTGGACGACATACTATACTATGACATTTTTATGAATTTTTGACGACACACCATACTATGACATTTTTATGAATTTTTGACGACATACTATACTATGACATTTTTGGTTGAATTTTTGACGACATACTATACTATGACATTTTTGGTTGAATTTTTGACGACATACTATACTATGACATTTTTATGAATTTTTGACGACATACTATACTATGACATTTTTATGAATTTTTGACGACATACTATACTATGACATTTTTGGTTGAATTTTTGACGACATACTATACTATGACATTTTTATGAATTTTTGAAGACATAATATACTATGACATTTTTGTTTGAAATTTGGTAAACATACTATACTATGACATTTTTATGAATTTTTGAAGACATACTATACTATGACATTTTAGTTTAAAACTTGAAGACATACTATACTAGGACATTTTCATGAATTTTTGAAGACATACTATACTATGACATTTTTGCTTGAAATTTGGACGACATACTATATTATGACATTTTTATGAAATTTTGAAGAAATACTATACTATGACATTTTTATGAATTTTTGACGACATACTATACTATGACATTTTTATGAAATTTTGAAGAAATACTATACTATGACATTTTTATGAATTTTTGACGACATACTATACTATGACATTTTTGGTTGAATTTTTGACGACATACTATACTATGACATTTTTATGAATTTTTGACGACATACTATACTATGACATTTTTATGAATTTTTGACGACATACTATACTATGACATTTTTGTTTGAAATTTGGAAGACATACTATACTATGACATTTTTATGAATTTTTGAAGACATAGTATACTATTACATTTTTGCTTGAAATTTGGACGACCTACTATACTATGACATTTTTATGAATTGTTGAAGACATACTATACTATGACATTTTTGCTTGAAAATTTGACGACATACTATACTATGACATTTTTATGAAATTTTGACGACATACTATACTATGACATTTTTATGAAATTTTGAAGACATACTATACTATGACATTTTTGCTTGAAATTTTGACGACATACTATACTATGACATTTTTATGAATTTTTGAAGACATACTATACTATGACATTTTAGTTTAAAACTTGAAGACATACTATACTAGGACATTTTCATGAATTTTTGAAGACATACTATACTATGACATTTTTGCTTGAAATTTGGACGACATACTATACTATGACATTTTTATGAAATTTTGAAGAAATACTATACTATGACATTTTTATGAATTTTTGACGACATACTATACTATGAGATTTTTATGAAATTTTGAAGAAATACTATACTATGACATTTTTATGAATTTTTGAAGACATATTATACTATGACATTTTTATGAATTTTTGACGACATACTATACTATGACATTTTTATGAATTTTTGACAACATACTATACTATGACATTTTTGGTTGAATTTTTGACGACATACTATACTATGACATTTTTATGTATTTTTGACGACATACTATACTATGACATTTTTATGAATTTTTGACGACATACTATACTATGACATTTTTGCTTGAATTTTTGACGACATACTATACTATGACATTTTTATGAATTTTTGACGACATACTATACTATGACATTTTTAGTTGAATTTTTGACGACATACTATACTATGACATTTTTATGAATTTTTGACGACATACTATACTATGACATTTTTATGAATTTTTGACGACATACTATACTATGACATTTTTGGTTGAATTTTTGACGACATACTATACTATGACATTTTTATGTATTTTTGACGACATACTATACTATGACATTTTCATGAATTTTTGACGACATACTATACTATGACATTTTTATGAATTTTTGACGACATACTGTACTATGACATTTTTATGAATTTTTGACGACATACTATACTATGACATTTTTAGTTGAATTTTTGACGACATACTATACTATGACATTTTTATGAATTTTTGACGACATACTATACTATGACATTTTTATGAATTTTTGATGACATACTATACTATGACATTTTTGGTTGAATTTTTGAAGACATACGATACTATGACATTTTTATGAATTTTTGAAGACATAGTATACTATTACATTTTTGCTTGAAATTTGGAAGACCTACTATACTATGACCTTTTTATGAATTTTTGAAGACATACTATACTATGACATTTTTGCTTGAAATTTTGACGACATACTATACTATGACATTTTTATGAAATTTTGAAGACATACTATACTATGATATTTTTGCTTGAAATTTTGACGACATACTATACTCTGACATTTTTATGAAATTTTGAAGAAATACTATACTATGACATTGTTATGAATTTTTGACGACATACTATACTATGACATTTTTGGTTGAATTTTTGACGACATACTATACTATGACATTTTTATGAATTTTTGACGACATACTATACTATGACATTTTTGGTTGAATTTTTGACGACATACTATACTATGACATTTTTGGTTGAATTTTTGACGACATACTATACTATGACATTTTTATGAATTTTTGACGACATACTATACTATGACATTTTTATGAATTTTTGACGACATACTATACTATGACATTTTTGGTTGAATTTTTGACGACATACTATACTATGACATTTTTATGAATTTTTGAAGACATAATATACTATGACATTTTTGTTTGAAATTTGGTAGACATACTATATTATAACATTTTTATGAATTTTTGAAGACATACTATACTATGACATTTTTATGAATTTTTGAAGACATACTATACTATGACATTTTAGTTTAAAACTTGAAGACATACTATACTAGGACATTTTCATAAATTTTTGAAGACATACTATACTATGACATTTTTGCTTGAAATTTGGACGACATACTATACTATGACATTTTTATGAAATTTTGAAGAAATACTATACTATGACATTTTTATGAATTTTTGACGACATCCTATACTATGACATTTTTATGAATTTTTCAAGACATATTATACTATGACATTTTTATGAATTTTTGACGACATACTATACTATGACATTTTTATGAATTTTTGACGACATACTATACTATGACATTTTTGCTTGAAAATTTGACGACATACTATACTATGACATTTTTATGAAATTTTGACGACATACTATCCTATGACATTTTTATGAATTTTTGACGACATACTATACTATGACATTTTTATGAAATTTTGAAGACATACTATACTATGACATTTTTGCTTGAAATTTTGACGACATACTATACTATGACATTTTCATGAATTTTTGACGACATACTATACTATGACATTTTTATGAATTTTTGACGACATACTGTACTATGACATTTTTATGAATTTTTGACGACATACTATACTATGACATTTTTAGTTGAATTTTTGACGACATACTATACTATGACATTTTTATGAATTTTTGACGACATACTATACTATGACATTTTTATGAATTTTTGATGACATACTATACTATGACATTTTTGGTTGAATTTTTGAAGACATACGATACTATGACATTTTTATGAATTTTTGAAGACATAGTATACTATTACATTTTTGCTTGAAATTTGGAAGACCTACTATACTATGACCTTTTTATGAATTTTTGAAGACATACTATACTATGACATTTTTGCTTGAAATTTTGACGACATACTATACTATGACATTTTTATGAAATTTTGAAGACATACTATACTATGATATTTTTGCTTGAAATTTTGACGACATACTATACTCTGACATTTTTATGAAATTTTGAAGAAATACTATACTATGACATTTTTATGAATTTTTGACGACATACTATACTATGACATTTTTACGAATTTTTGAAGACATACTATACTATGACATTTTCATGAATTTTTGAAGCCATGCTATGCTATGCCATTTTTATGAATTTTTGACGAAATACTATACTATGACATTTTTATGAATTTTTGACGACATACTATACTATGACATTTTTATGAATTTTTGACGACATACTATACTATGACATTTTTGGTTGAATTTTTGAAGACATACGATACTATGACATTTTTATGAATTTTTGAAGACATAGTATACTATTACATTTTTGCTTGAAATTTGGAAGACCTACTATACTATGACCTTTTTATGAATTTTTGAAGACATACTATACTATGACATTTTTGCTTGAAATTTTGACGACATACTATACTATGACATTTTTATGAAATTTTGAAGGCATACTATACTATGATATTTTTGCTTGAAATTTTGACGACATACTATACTCTGACATTTTTATGAAATTTTGGAGAAATACTATACTATGACATTGTTATGAATTTTTGACGACATACTATACTATGACATTTTTGGTTGAATTTTTGACGACATACTATACTATGACATTTTTATGAATTTTTGACGACATACTATACTCTGACATTTTTATGAAATTTTGAAGAAATACTATACTATGACATTGTTATGAATTTTTGACGACATACTATACTAAGACATTTTTGGTTGAATTTTTGACGACATACTATACTATGACATTTTTATGAATTTTTGACGACATACTATACTATGACATTTTTGGTTGAATTTTTGACGACATACTATACTATGACATTTTTGGTTGAATTTTTGACGACATACTATACTATGACATTTTTATGAATTTTTGACGACATACTATACTATGACATTTTTGGTTGAATTTTTGACGACATACTATACTATGACATTTTTATGAATTTTTGACGACATACTATACTATGACATTTTTGGTTGAATTTTTGACGACATACTATACTATGACATTTTTGCTTGAATTTTTGACGACATACTATACTATGACATTTTTGGTTGAATTTTTGACGACATACTATACTATGACATTTTTATGAATTTTTGAAGACATACTATACTATGACATTTTTGTTTGAAATTTGGTAGACATACTATACTATAACATTTTTATGAATTTTTGAAGACATACTATACTATGACATTTTTATGAATTTTTGACGACATACTATACTATGACATTTTTATGAATTTTTGAAGACATACTATACTATGACATTTTCATGAATTTTTGAAGACATACTATACTATGACATTTTTGCTTGAAATTTGGACGACATACTATACTATGACATTTTTATGAAATTTTGAAGAAATACTATACTATGACATTTTTATGAATTTTTGACGACATACTATACTATGACATTTTTATGAAATTTTGAAGAAATACTATACTATGACATTTTTATGAATTTTTGAAGACATATTATACTATGACATTTTTATGAATTTTTGACGACATACTATACTATGACATTTTTATGAATTTTTGACAACATACTATACTATGACATTTTTGGTTGAATTTTTGACGACATACTATACTATGACATTTTTATGTATTTTTGACGATATACTATACTATGACATTTTTATGAATTTTTGACGACATACTATACTATGACATTTTTGCTTGAATTTTTGACGACATACTATACTATGACATTTTTATGAATTTTTGACGACATACTATACTATGACATTTTTATGAATTTTTGAAGACATACTATACTATGACATTTTTGGTTGAATTTTTGAAGACATACGATACTATGACATTTTTATGAATTTTTGAAGACATAGTATACTATTACATTTTTGCTTGAAATTTGGAAGACCTACTATACTATGACATTTTTATGAATTTTTGAAGACATACTATACTATGACATTTTTGCTTGAAATTTTGACGACATACTATACTATGACATTTTTATGAAATTTTTACGACATACTATACTATGACATTTTTATGAATTTTTGACGACATACTATACTATGACATTTTTATGAAATTTTGAAGACATACTATACTATGACATTTTTGCTTGAAATTTTGACGACATACTACACTCTGACATTTTCATGAAATTTTGAAGAAATACTATACTATGACATTTTTATGAATTTTTGACGACATACTATACTATGACATTTTTGGTTGAATTTTTGACGACATACTATACTATGACATTTTTATGAATTTTTGACGACATACTATACTATGACATTTTTGGTTGAATTTTTGACGACATACTATACTATGACATTTTTATGAATTTTTGAAAACATAGTATACTATTACATTTTTACTTGAAATTTGGACGACATACTATACTATGACATTTTTATGAATTTTTGAAGACATACTATACTATGACATTTTTGCTTGATATTTGGACGACATACTATACTATGACATTTTTATGAATTTTTGACGACATACTATACTATGACATTTTTATGAATTTTTGACGACATACTATACTATGACATTTTTGGTTGAATTTTTGACGACATACTATACTATGACATTTTTATGAATTTTTGACGACACACTATACTATGACATTTTTATGAATTTTTGACGACATACTATACTATGACATTTTTATGAATTTTTGACGACATACTATACTATGACATTTTTGGTTGAATTTTTGACGACATACTATACTATGACATTTTTATGAATTTTTGAAGACATAATATACTATGACATTTTTGTTTGAAATTTGGTAGACATACTATACTATAACATTTTTATGAATTTTTGAAGACATACTATACTATGACATTTTTATGAATTTTTGAAGACATACTATACTATGACATTTTAGTTTAAAACTTGAAGACATACTATACTAGGACATTTTCATGAATTTTTGAAGACATACTATACTATGACATTTTTGCTTGAAATTTGGACGACATACTATACTATGACATTTTTATGAAATTTTGAAGAAATACTATACTATGACATTTTTATGAATTTTTGAAGAAATACTATACTATGACATTTTTATGAATTTTTGACGACATACTATACTATGACATTTTTATGAAATTTTGAAGAAATACTATACTATGACATTTTTATGAATTTTTGACGACATCCTATACTATGACATTTTTATGAATTTTTGAAGACATATTATACTATGACATTTTTATGAATTTTTGACGACATACTATACTATGACATTTTCATGAATTTTTGAAGACATACTATACTATGACATTTTTGCTTGAAATTTGGACGACATACTATACTATGACATTTTTATGAAATTTTGAAGAAATACTATACTATGACATTTTTATGAATTTTTGACGACATACTATACTATGACATTTTCATGAATTTTTGAAGACATACTATACTATGACATTTTTGCTTGAAATTTGGACGACATACTATACTATGACATTTTTATGAAATTTTGAAGAAATACTATACTATGACATTTTTATGAATTTTTGACGACATACTATACTATGACATTTTTATGAAATTTTGAAGAAATACTATACTATGACATTTTTATGAATTTTTGAAGACATATTATACTATGACATTTTTATGAATTTTTGACGACATACTATACTATGACATTTTTATGAATTTTTGACAACATACTATACTATGACATTTTTGGTTGAATTTTTGACGACATACTATACTATGACATTTTTATGTATTTTTGACGATATACTATACTATGACATTTTTATGAATTTTTGACGACATACTATACTATGACATTTTTGCTTGAATTTTTGACGACATACTATACTATGACATTTTTATGAATTTTTGACGACATACTATACTATGACATTTTTAGTTGAATTTTTGAAGACATACTATACTATGACATTTTTATGAATTTTTGACGACATACTATACTATGACATTTTTATGAATTTTTGACGACATACTATACTATGACATTTTTGGTTGAATTTTTGAAGACATACGATACTATGACATTTTTATGAATTTTTGAAGACATAGTATACTATTACATTTTTGCTTGAAATTTGGAAGACCTACTATACTATGACATTTTTATGAATTTTTGAAGACATACTATACTATGACATTTTTGCTTGAAATTTTGACGACATACTATACTATGACATTTTTATGAAATTTTTACGACATACTATACTATGACATTTTTATGAATTTTTGACGACATACTATACTATGACATTTTTATGAAATTTTGAAGACATACTATACTATGACATTTTTGCTTGAAATTTTGACGACATACTACACTCTGACATTTTCATGAAATTTTGAAGAAATACTATACTATGACATTTTTATGAATTTTTGACGACATACTATACTATGACATTTTTGGTTGAATTTTTGACGACATACTATACTATGACATTTTTATGAATTTTTGACGACATACTATACTATGACATTTTTGGTTGAATTTTTGACGACATACTATACTATGACATTTTTATGAATTTTTGAAAACATAGTATACTATTACATTTTTACTTGAAATTTGGACGACATACTATACTATGACATTTTTATGAATTTTTGAAGACATACTATACTATGACATTTTTGCTTGATATTTGGACGACATACTATACTATGACATTTTTATGAATTTTTGACGACATACTATACTATGACATTTTTATGAATTTTTGACGACATACTATACTATGACATTTTTGGTTGAATTTTTGACGACATACTATACTATGACATTTTTATGAATTTTTGACGACACACTATACTATGACATTTTTATGAATTTTTGACGACATACTATACTATGACATTTTTATGAATTTTTGACGACATACTATACTATGACATTTTTGGTTGAATTTTTGACGACATACTATACTATGACATTTTTATGAATTTTTGAAGACATAATATACTATGACATTTTTGTTTGAAATTTGGTAGACATACTATACTATAACATTTTTATGAATTTTTGAAGACATACTATACTATGACATTTTTATGAATTTTTGAAGACATACTATACTATGACATTTTAGTTTAAAACTTGAAGACATACTATACTAGGACATTTTCATGAATTTTTGAAGACATACTATACTATGACATTTTTGCTTGAAATTTGGACGACATACTATACTATGACATTTTTATGAAATTTTGAAGAAATACTATACTATGACATTTTTATGAATTTTTGAAGAAATACTATACTATGACATTTTTATGAATTTTTGACGACATACTATACTATGACATTTTTATGAAATTTTGAAGAAATACTATACTATGACATTTTTATGAATTTTTGACGACATCCTATACTATGACATTTTTATGAATTTTTGAAGACATATTATACTATGACATTTTTATGAATTTTTGACGACATACTATACTATGACATTTTTGCTTGAATTTTTGACGACATACTATACTATGACATTTTTATGAATTTTTGAAGACATACTATACTATGACATTTTTATGAATTTTTGACGACATACTATACTATGACATTTTTGCTTGAAAATTTGACGACATACTATACTATGACATTTTTATGAAATTTTGACGACATACTATCCTATGACATTTTTATGAATTTTTGACGACATACTATACTATGACATTTTTATGAAATTTTGAAGACATACTATACTATGACATTTTTGCTTGAAATTTTGACGACATACTATACTCTGACATTTTTATGAAATTTTGAAGAAATACTATACTATGACATTTTTATGAATTTTTGACGACATACTATACTATGACATTTTTACGAATTTTTGAAGACATACTATACTATGACATTTTCATGAATTTTTGAAGCCATGCTATGCTATGCCATTTTTATGAATTTTTGACGAAATATTATACTATGACATTTTTGCTTGAAGTTTTTGAAAACATACTATACAATTTCATTTTTATGAATTTTTAAAGACATACTATACTATGACATTTTTGCTTGAAATTTTGACGACATAGAATGATATTTTTATGAATTTTTGAAGACATACTATACTATGGCATTTTTGATTGAAATTTGGAAGACATACTATACTATGACATTTTTGCTTGAAGTTTTTGAAAACATACTATACAATTTCATTTTTATGAATTTTTAAAGACATACTATACTATGACATTTTTGCTTGAAATTTTGACGACATAGAATGATATTTTTATGAATTTTTGAAGACATACTATACTATGGCATTTTTGATTGAAATTTGGAAGACATACTATACTATGACATTTTCATGAATTTTTGAAGACATACTATACCTTGACATTTTTATGAAATTTTGAAGACATACTATACTATGACATTTTTGTTTGAATTTTTGAAGACATACTATACTATGACATTTTTATGAATTTTTGAAGACATACTATACTATGACATTTTCATGAATTTTTGAAGACATACTATACTATGACATTTTTGGTTGAAATTTTGACGATGTACTATTCTATGACATTTTTATGAATTTTTGAAGACCTACTATACTATGACATCTTTATGAATTTTTGAAGACATACTATACTGTGACATTTTTCTGAATTTTTGAAGACATACTATACTATGACATTTTTATGAATTTTTGAAGACATACTATACTATGACATTTTTGCTTGAAATTTTGACGATGTACTATTATATGACATTTTAATGAATTTTTGAAGACCTACTATACTATGACATTTTTATGAATTTTTGAAGACATACTATACTGTGACATTTTTATGAATTTTTGAAGACATACTATACTATGACATTTTTATGAATTTTTGACAACATACTATACTATGACATTTTTCTGAATTTTTTAAGACATACTATACTATGACATTTTTCTGAATTTTTGAAGACATACTATACTATGACATTTTTGCTTGAATTTTTGAAGACATACTATACTATGACATTTTTATGAATTTTTGAAGACCTACTATACTATGACATTTTTATGAATTTTTGAAGACATACTATACTGTGACATTTTTCTGAATTTTTGAAGACATACTATACTATGACATTTTTATGAATTTTTGATGACATACTATACTATGACATTTTTGCTTGAAATTTTGACGATGTACCATTCTATGACATTTTTATGAATTTTTGAAGACCTACTATACTATGACATTTTTATGAATTTTTGAAGACATACTATACTATGACATTTTTGTGATTTTTTGAAGACATCCTATACTATGACATTTGTGCTTGAACTTTTGCAGACATACTATCGTATGACATTTTTATGAATTTTTGAAGACATACTATACTATGACATTTTTGCTTGAATTTTTGAAGACATACTATACTATGACATTTTTATGAATTTTTGAAGACCTAATATACTATGACATTTTTATGAATTTTTGAAGATATACTATACTGTGACATTTTTATGAATTTTTGAAGACATACTATACTATGACATTTTTATGAATTTTTGATGACATACTATACTATGACATTTTTGCTTGAAATTTTGACGATGTACTATTCTATGACATTTTTATGAATTTTTGAAGACCTACTATACTATGACATTTTTATGAATTTTTGAAGACATACTATACTATGACATTTTTCTGAATTTTTGAAGACATACTATACTATGACATTTTTGCTTGAATTTTTGAAGACATACTATACTATGACATTTTTGTGAATTTTTGAAGACATCCTATACTATGACATTTGTGCTTGAATTTTTGAAAACATACTATACTATGACATTTTTTATGAATTTTTGAAGACATACAATACTATGGCATTTTTTAATGAAATTCACGACATACTATAGTGTGGCATTTTTTATGAAATTTTACAACATAATCTACTATGATATTAATTTGAAAGTCTGACAACATAGTATACTTTTTTATGATTTTTTGGAGATATACTATACTGTGATATTTTTGTATAAAACTTTTAAGACATACTTTACTACAACATTTTTTATATGAAATTTTGAAAACATACTATACCATAACATTTCTTGTAAAATTTTGGAGACTTACTAAACCATGACATTTCCTGTTAAATTTTCAAGTAATTCTATACACTTTCAGTGTAATTTTGAAAACATACCATATGATTACTTTTTAATGAATTTTCAAGACATACTGTACCATAACTTTTTTCATGAAATTTGAAGACAAAGTAAACAATGATATTCTTCATGAAATTTTTAAGACATACTATAATATGTCATTTTTTATGAAATTTTACAACATACAGTACTATACTATGACTTTTTTTTCTGAAATTTTGAAAACATACTATACCATCACATTTTTATGACATTTTTAAGACATACTATATCATGACATTTCTTATGAAATTTTGAAGTCATACTATACTATGACATTTTTAAATGATATATGATAAGATACTCTACTATGATATAAGTATTAATGACATACTATATTAGGTCGTTTTATCAAGTTTTCATTGCCAACTACAGTATGATTTTTTTAATGAGATTGTTATTACATACTACACTTTGATTTTCTAAAGACGTTTTTCAGGTATTCTATGCAATTATTTGATTTTTTTAATGACTTTTTATGATTTACTATACGATGACATCTCTCTGAGTTTTTTATTATACAATACTATAACTTCAATTCGAGTCAGTTCATCCCAAGATTAAGTCAGCATACAGTACAGCTGCCGCCTGTTGTTGCTAATAACTTCAACATAACTTAAGTACCCTTCCTAATTATGGTCCTCCAGCAGATTAATATGATTAATATGCCAAACACATCTCTGGATCTTGGTTTGAATACATAATTTTATTAAAGAGTTTCTTACATTGCAAGAAGCAAAAAAAAAAAAAAAAGATTAAAGATGATGTGAACAAAGGCAGACTCACAGCTCTGACAGTGGTGGTGGATAGATTTTATTTTTTTTTTTCATATTTCATTTTACCACTTCAGCATATCACAATAAAATATTTAATCACATGAATATTTCACACTGAAACACTATAGCATTCAGAATGCATTAAGCTATCCTGCCTTTATTTTCTTGCCAAGAAAATGTACCAATTTCTGCCACCTACGCGATCTGTTGGCCAAGCTGCCCGTCTGTCTCAATTTCAGCCAATCGGAGGCCACATGTCTGCAGGGCAGCTTGTGATTGGTCAGACTGACTGAGGGCAAACAAAAGCAGATAAACGGAGCTACAAAGCTTCCCTGTCCTCCATATTTCCTTCACTGAAGACCTTGTATTCCTTAATAAGGCAGATGGAGCATCATCACTGGTCTACATCTATGTTAATCTGCACCTCACTGAATGAACATGCAGTCAGGGTGTGTGTGTGTTTGAGTCTGTGCCTCCAGGTGTGTATATATATTTATATATATGTGTGTGTGTGTGTGTATGTGTGTATTTCCAGGTGTTAAACGTATATCCAGGTGTGAGTGAGTACAGCTGTGTTTGCGTGCATCAATATCCGTGTGTGTGCATGAACAAAAGAAGACAGTATTCTTGACACAGAGAGTTACAACTAACTAAGCCAGCAGTTGCCATGGTGAAAATAGATCATACATCATCACATGACCCAAAATCCCACCAATCCCAGGAGAGGATGGAAAGCCACCAATCAGCAAGGCAGGAAGTTGTCCGTGCCTGCGTCGTATGCAGTGCCGCTCAACTCACACCTCTGTCCATCTGTCTGTCTGTCTAACTGTCTGTCTCTAGAAGGCAGGAGCCATGGGTCTCTGCTGTGTGAGTTTCTGGGGGTCCAGGGTTTCAGTGAAGGGCGGCGCTTGATAGGGGTTGGTGGTTACTATGGTAGCTCCGTTGGCGATGGGGTACGGTGTAGCTCGAGCGTTGCCAGGGGGAGGATCCAGGTGTTGCCATGTGAACAAGTTCGTGTTGCTGCCGGTTAAGAAGCGCCGCAGTGCACTCAGCGTCAGTACAGCCTGTTAGTAACACACACACACACACACATATCAGCAGTGGCTGTTAGTTACACACTGATTTGCATTAGAGCCACATGATTACTGTCACAGCAAGTTGTCATGGCAAGAGTCTACAGCCATACTAGTGGATCTGTGAGGCTGTACTTCACAGGCCAGATGCTAACATCAGCATGCTAACATGCTCACAATGACAATACAAACATGTTGATGTTTTGCAGGTTACATCTGCCATGTTCACCATCTCAGTTTAGCATGTTAGCGTGCTTAAATTCGCTAATTAGCGCTAAAACTCAAAGTGCAGCAGCAAGGCCGGTGGAAAGTTAAAGAATCGCCAAAGACCAAAGGAATCATCCTCTTGAAACTCTGAATGTCTGCACAAAATTTCATGGGAATCCATCCAATAGTTGCTAAGATATTAAAGTCTGCCATCACCAGAATCACTCCATAAATACCAACCCATAATCTAGGGATTCCCACAACCTAAACTTTTGAGAACATTGTGGGCTCTTTCTTCACTGTCCACTTCGCACAGCATTTACAAATGAGGACATGTGGATATAAACGAGCTGGGCTGTGGCCCAAAATGGAATCCAGCGTGTCGAATCACTTCACAGTTTCTCCACCAGATCCATTGGGATCTCTACTTTTTCTATAATCTTGTTATAATCCTTTTAATTTTTTTCCCTGCACTGTCTGGCTCTGTGTTGGATTTGCATGTCTGCCAGATGCTAATAAATCTTCTGGTGCATCTTTCCATCATTAATCTCTGACTCCAGCTCTGTCTGAACTGCCTCCTCTCCCCGAATACTAACAAGGGTCTGGACATCTTGGTTTGTTGTTGTTCTTTGTTAGACTATTGGTTGTCCTATTTGATACAGATTCAGTGGTAAAATGGTGGTTAATGTTGTTACATTTGTCATCCTTGTTGCAATGTAAGAGCAGATCTGCTATCTTGATCACACTCAACAGTGGCACCTCATGAAAGTTCCTGTTACTGCAGCACTTATTATTATCTCCGGAGCCGTGCCAAAATTGAGTTCCAGGAACTCGTCCCCAAGCTGAACAGAACAGCAGAAATAAAGCAGAACCCATAAAGATGTTTACATGTTACATTACATTTCAGCACGTTCCTGCAGTGGGGAAGAAGCTATTATGTAAACCTGGACACGTGCACAGTGTGGTTAAAAGTGCTGTTACTCAAAACAGAGGCAAGGAGGATTGTAGAAACAACAGAGGCAGGGTACAAAAGGTTTAGGTCACTTGTTCTTGAAGAAAAGGCCAGCACTTTAACGTGCTTTCATAAAACTGAAGGACTCACAATGGACAGATAAAATGCTGGATCCTTCATTTCCCATAATAACTTGAGAACATCTTACAGCATTATCCTGCTTGGTAAATCCCCTCGTCTTTAAAACACAATGTCCCCAGTTTCTAAGACAGATTTTTGTTGTAGGTTAGTAGATTAAACATGACATTACTCAGGAGGTCAAAAGACAAATTGTCATATGCTTCAGGACTGTTTAGCTTCTCGAGACAAATTTGTGATTTGTGATATTGGCCTATGTAAATAAAACTGACTTGACATTATGCAGCTCACAGGCTGAGTTGATCTGCTCTTGAATAGTAACTGACTTTAATGTGTAAAATCAGTACACTTCCCACAAAAGAGTCAAGAGCCAAAGTCAAAATACAAATTGGAACAATTTGCCACAAAACAATTGGAGAAGAAACGACTTGGTGGAGCAAAGAAAAGGACCTTTTGTATCGACTACACGTACTTGACACAATAACAACCTAACATCTCCACAACCTCTGACACTGAGATAAATGGCTGCTATTGGTTTGGTGGGAAAATTGTTTTAACAAGCTCCATTGAGTTGTCAATGGATAATAAATCAGTCTGTCTCTGGTTGCTCTCTGAGAGAAAAAAAAAAACCTTTTATTGAGTCTCGCTGATGGCAGCCCTTTTTCAGGAACACTCTGTTCACATCCCCGCAGTTACACACATTCACACCTGAAAACTGTCCAGCAGAGCCACAGTCTGACCTGCAGCTCAACTGGAGCAGTTACGGGTTAAGAGCCTCACTCAACGGCTCCTTGGTCAGTGGTTGTAATGAAAGACGTGCAAGCACTCCTCTTTCACTTTCCCCAGGATTTATCCTGCTGATCAGTGGATCAAACTCAGACAACTAAAACCTTTTGGCCTCTTAAATTCATGAACGTGTATTGATTATAGTAAAGACACATTAAGTTGCTTTTTCCACATATTTTTTCAATGTGTAGTTTATTCAAATTAATGGTTCTACGAAAATTGTAATTAAAAACTACCAGTGACTTTTTGCAGTTTTTGTTTTACATTGGAACATTGGAAAAATATTGATATATGCAGGCCTAGTGTAATATTGGAAAAGCTCTACTCTGAATCTGCCAATTCTAGTACGAAACTAGTTTCATTGATGGAAAGGCGTGTGTGTGTGTGTGTGTGTGTGTTAGACTAGAGCGAGGGTGGGAGGGCTCTTTGGCAGCAGCCTCTGTGTGTCCTCCATGAAGGAAATGTTCTTAAATGTGTTCATTGCCAGCAGACACTGATAACCCTGAAATACACACAAACATGATGATGAACACACACACAATGATTCACACACACACACAGACACACACACACACACACACACACACACACACACACACACACACACACACACACACACACAGATGAATCTACACACAGACAGAAGGCAGGTTTTAGACACACACTCAGTATATAAACATACAGACCCAGGTCAGGATGGAGAAGAAGCAGAAGGCGATGGTAGCTCTGGCGGCGTCGGAGCCCTGGGCCAATGGCAGCTCTTCCGGAGAGGTAGCCTGCCACTGATTGGCCAGAAAACAAAAGCCAACAAACCACAGGAAGCTGGCAAGACCTGGAAGCGGGACATAGAGGAGTCAGAAAAATGTAATGTGCGTCATCTTTGTCAGTTGTGACAATGTCATGACAGCTGATATTGTCTCCACCTTTTTTCACCTTGAGTCTGTGTGTGTGTGTGTGTGTGTGTGTGTGTGATGGCAAATTGCGGTCCCTGTGACACCTTTTGTAGCGGACAATTCCAAAGAAGCCATTCAGAGTATTTTTCCTGTGAGTGTTTACATGTCTGTCTAATGTCACACCATGTGGTCATGAAACTTTAAAGACGTGTAGCTGAGATCAATATGAAGGCGCCAGAAGTAGCCTCAAAGTTAGCACCCCTAGCCCACATTTGTTTTAAGTCGCTGACTGCTGTATCATGGCTGGAGTGATCCCCTCACAAGATGGTCTCTAAATGTCGGAACATCAACAAACACCACTGACCACTCTGTGAGTTTCATGGCTTTGAAAACGAACGTTTAAGGTGGTTTTAGGACAGATTTACACATGGCCATAGACAGCATTGTTAAGCCAGGCAGGGGAAAGCCAAATTCTCTCAAACTCTCAGAGAAGGAGCAATCGTCAAGATTTTGGTCTTAACCACTCTACTTCATCATAAACAACCAGGAATGGGGTAACAGAAAATAGACATACAGTTACTTTCCAGCACTGTATTTGTGTGTGCATATATACCAGAAAAGATGAGGTCCAGCAGGACAGCACGTCTTCTGTCCTTGATGTTGCTGATGGAGGGGAAGTAAATGTCCAGGATCATGAAAAAGATGCTGCCCAGGAAACAGGCCACGCCCACGGTAACCCCATAGTTACAGGCATCAGCGTTGTTGTTGAAGACACAGAGCAAACGCTCGCTGCCGATGTTAATGTAGCCCTCGTTCACGATGCAGCTGAACACCACCATGGAGAAAACCTGCAGGGAGAGACACGTGAGCCGCTTTATTACTGTAACAGGTAGAAGAGAACGAGCTCACACTGCTGTGTGAATGACTTTCATTCCTCATACGTGACACACACAGATCAGCCGGTGCAAACACGGCTTCTTTTCAAGTGTGTGTGGATGAGGTACAGTAGGTACAGGGATACACTTCTCCTCTATAAGCACGTAATAGTTTTAAAGGGGTAGTTCACCCATATTACAAACTTAAAAGATATTGTCCGAATAATAGGCAGTAATAGTTTTACTCATTTTGCAGTAACACTTAGTGTTGTAGACTCGGCTGTCCTAAATTGTTATCCGGTCTGGTAAAATGGGGATCAAACAAAACTTCTTAAAGCGTCAGTTTACCCAAATTATTAGTATTTAGCCACGCAGAGTTTCACTTCCATTTTATTTGCAGAGATTTTAGGATATCCATAACTGAGAAAAACTCATCAAGTCTCACACCCGACCCATACGACCACAAAGGCTGTACGGTCCTACCCTCTAATACGACCCACAGGAGCGCTTTCTATATAAGCGCCTCTACTGGTGGCAGAAGATCAACACAAAGACTATGACTGTTAACAATCACAGAGTCAAACACATGGTTAATGTTGTGAAACAGTCATAGTTTGATCAGGTTCAGGCAACCAAACTACTTGGAAAGGTTTAGGAAAAGATCAAGGTTTGGGTCAAAATAACTACATTTATTATGCTAGCGATTCCCGTACGTAACATACTTAAAGTATGTTATGTATGTGATGTCAGTTAAATACATTTGTTACATATGTAAGTTGAAATAACTCAACGTTGACTTTTGGTGTCACAATCAGCACCAACAGTGGTCTCCTAGGTGAAAGTCCTGTGTTTGTTTGACTCATCCATCCAGACCTCTTGACTCCGTCACCTGACTTCCTCCTTTGTTCCTGTCATAATTACCACAGCCACTAGAGGTCGCTGCCCATAACAAATGTAAATATGGGTCGTAATAACCTGCTTGTATAAACAACCTATGGGGGCGTCTTTTGGAACAGGATAGTTTTGAATAAACTGAAGGGCAGTGTGTCCGTAAAAAGCTGTTTTCTGATTCCTGTGGATAATCCACAGATCTCACTGTCACTGATATTCGAAACTGTCTTCTGTGTAGGGCAGAAAATACAGAAAACTCTCCACAGTGGGTTGTGTGGATTATTTGATGAACATTGTTTCAGAAAGGACTCATGTTTCATTTTTTTTAAAAATACGTTTTGCTAAATTTTCATTGTGCAGCACAAACAATCCAGTTAACAGGACCAGATGAACCCTTTAAGATGCTGATATACACCAATGTAGAGATGGACATTAATGTAACTGCACAATATGTGACAAGGACTGCCAACAACATGCCAAATAAATGTTTGATTTCCCAATCAATATATATCTCTATTTGAGCTGAAACGACTGAGTACATGATTTGTTGAAAGAAAAACAATAATTAATGAATCTTTTAAAGGGTGTTAAACATGTTCTTCTTCCTGCCTCTCATCTGTGAGTATTTGTTCATTTTCTTTGTCTTGTGTGATGGTAAAAGCAGTATTTTGGGGTTCTGGACTGTTGGTTGGACAAAACAAGCAACTTGATGACAATAATTGTCATGATTAATCAATAATGAAAATGATCCTCCACTGCAGCCCTATCTCTTTCTACAGCAGTTCATTTTAATGTCTATATGTCACATCAATTTGTAATATGCTTTTATTTTTCTTATCCAAATGCTTCCTCTTGACTTGATTCAGTGTTTACTGCTGTATTTTAGTTTGTTTGCTTTAAGGAGCACTGGCAAATTGAATCATGCTGAACTGAATTGAATTATGAGACAGAGACAGAAAGAAAGAGAGATCTTATTATCTGCATCTGTTGACTTGCTGTTCTTCCTTTTAATACCACATAGTTCCTCCAGTGCACATTAAACGGTGTACGGTGACTCACAGCTGCACAGCATCACACCAGAGACACAGAGAGGTGTTACATTCTGGTGCTTAGGGGCCATTCAAATCCAAAGCGTTCACATCTAGACACAAAGAGGCTCCAGATAAACATATGGTAATCAGACGCTGGTCCTGGAGCTCCAGCCAGAAGCTGCATCACTGAAATGATTTCTGTTTATTAGACCGAGCTGCACATCAGGGATTTAACTCAAAGATACTGAGCCTCTTTATGAAAACGCTGATTTAGGCTGTTTGAATGTGAACCTGACAGGATGAGAGACACAAAAGCAAAGAGCGAGGCACAGACAATGTGAATGGGAGAGAGACAGAGGGAGAGGGGGGGTGCAGGTAGGCCTGTCCATTGATGTCAACCCACACATTGCAGAGGAGGCTCACTTACCCACGACATCAGTCTGAGGATTGTCCGGGGATGCGTGAAGAAGGCGACCGGATCGAAGGCGACGCTCCCGGCCTTCCCGGCGCCGTACGCGCCCGCTGGCTCCATCCCTCCGGCTTTAGTGCAGCGTGACGCCCGCTGAGAGAACGAGAGGAGACGGTCAGAGAGCTGCGCGGAGCGGCGGTGTCCTCCTCCAGCCTCCGTGTGAAGTCACACCGCGTCACCGGGAGCACATCACAGGCTGCACCGCAGAATTAACTGTCAGTGATCGTCATTGTTTTTATCATTACATTCAGACCATTGTTTTGTCTTCAACCTTAATTTTTAATTTTATTTATTTTTTTATCAGGGTGATTAATAGGAAGATTTTTTTGTTTTAAAATATATATGCAATCTTAAATTTCCCATACAGTCTATTGTTATTATTAGGGCTGGCGATATTCAAGTATTATTATTTACTGAATCTCAGTGGAACCGTATATGATAACCTACAATCATATGTTTCCATTTCTCCAAATTGTGGTTCAATCTGAAGATATTAAAGGGTAACTTAGGTATTTTTAAAATCTGGATCCCATTTTTTTGTGTCTAAGTGACTAATGGGAACAACAATTTTTGAAACTGGTGCGGTATTAAGCGAGAGCCTTGCAGACAGCAACAAAACTGGTTGCAATGTAACCGGTTGGGGCATTTGGCACCATCAATGTACGTCCACTAAAAGTGCTTGTTTTGCCACTGATAGGCTCAGATTGTTATTCTAAGTGTCTGACAACAGTAAAGCATCCCTACTTTTTAAGAGCAAGATCCTGTTTTAGAAAAAAAAAAACAGAAACTGCTCTGAAATCGCCAAAAACACCAGATTCCTTTTAAATAATGTTGTCATTTTAGCGTGTATAGAGCCAGATTATTTTCACATCCAACTGGGTGAATTAAGGGTTTATTTCAACCACAACCAGAGCTGGTGATTGTTGAACAGCAAGTTTTATTTTGTCTCTGTGAGCTTTGAATAAAGTGTGTTTTATGAAATGTTTGTTTAAATGGAGTCTAGTGGGTTTGAAGATTAGGGGCTGTTTCTGGTAACACAACAAGGATTTTACTCCTTAATAAAAATGATCTATCTCTGTAGGGATCCTTTCCATAATGTTGTCAGACACTTAGAATAACAGTCTGAGCCTGTCAGTGGCAAAAACAAGCACTTTTAGTGCCCCGACTGATAACATAGCAGCTAATAATGAAACAGTTTCAAAACTGTTGTCTCCATTTATCATTTAGACACTGAAACATCTGAAAATAGGGCCCATGGTGAAAATAGTTTAGCTTTAAGCAAAATTATGATTGAAAGACACTGACATTTTTGTTTTTGCACATGTAAAGAGTTTTGTCCAGTGGCAGAGCAGCAGGGCGGTCGGCTAACCAGGTGATAATCCAGCGCCACCAGCCCTCAAAAAGTCTCTACATTGTTGTTAGTATTTGAATTTTTAGATTATTTATTAACTTTCCAGTTAAAATGCCTTTAATTTTCTCTACATGAACATTTAAATGCTGTTTCAAAACATTAGTTCTGGGGTGAAAATTGAATTTCTGGCCTAAAAGTAATCAAATTTAAGTACATTATATTTTAAATTACTGGATATGCAGACAACACTTGTGAGAAGGTTCGATTTTTTGTTGATTTTGGTCCTTTAATGGGATTTGTTAATAGGGTTAGGGTTAGGCTTTTTAAGGTGACTAAGGTAAAAGGACATTTTACAGTCGAAGAATACATTTGTTAGTGCGCTCTGGTGGACAAACTGTGCAATAGACATTGTTTCTAAATTACCTAAAAAAAGTGACATTTGTGTTCTGCAATTTTTGTAACTTATCTGCAATAGGATAAAATTGGATGATATGATATCAGTCACAGTGACATATTGGTTGGGTTGTTATCTTACATAAATAAATAAAAAGTCTTGTAACCATCAGAGTTTTTAACTGAAGACTTTATTGGATTTGATTGCACAGACGGTCGATGACAGCTTGGTTGAGGAGATAAAACCAGATCTGTGTTCAGAGTGTACTGACTAAAAGGTATGACACAGAGTCCACACACACATACACACACAGGCATGCGCGCACACACACACACACACACACACACACACACACACACACACACACACTGTACTCTCCTTTTTTCTGTGTTAAAGCTCGTCTTTGGTTTTGTTGGCTTTTTTTGCCTCTTCAGCTTTTGCGGCCTCGATGTACTTTCTTCTGTCTTCATCCTCCTGCAGACACAAAAGAAGTTTATTTTTAACAGAGAGATAAAAAAGGCAGCTCTCAAACACACACACACTCATACAAACTCAAAGCACTGCAGTGATGTCAGCGTTTGTGGAGCCTTAATTTACCTTAACTCTGTCTTTTTTGGCTTTCGCCATCTCTTTGTCTAAAAACTTCACCAGGTCCTTCACGTTCCTCTTTCCTTTGTAAACCACCGCCTGACAGAAACACACACACACTGAACATTAGTAACACAATATATGTTGAGTTTCCTCCACAGAGCAGAGATAACACTACATTTTTCAGCAGTCATTTGACCATCATTAATGTCTAAGACTCACAGAGATGTATCACATCATATATCTAGCCTAACTGCACAGTTTCATCTGTAATAGTTGACATCTTCATACAGTCTAATCATCATATTAAAAACTGAAATATTGAAGATATCAAACACTAAAAATCCATAAAAAAGAATAATTGAAATGCTCCATACTCTCTCAGCATATAGAGCGGGGAACAGGCAGACGGATGGGTAGGCGCCCTGCATTGACATGTTGATGTCATTGGCTGAGGCATCGATGCGAGCGACGACCACGTCCTCCTGATCCTTCACGGCCTCAGCCAACTCCTCCCACAGTGGAAACAGAGCGCGGGACTCTGAACTGTAGGGGAGATCTGAAATGCACGTTTAGTAGTACAGTTTAAAGCTAAGAAAGCACAAAGAAAACAATAAAAACAGCAGATGATGAAATGCAGCATGTCCCAGGCACGCATGGATTTGCTGATTTGAAGGTCAAATGACATCTTGTTCTGTTTAAACAAGTGCTAATTGATTATTTTTAGGTACGTGGGGGCAGCAAAACAAAATAAAAACAGAGATATAGACATAATATCACCATAAAAAGTTACTGTGCCAAATGCCTTAACGAGCCGTTCTCTATTTACACATCCAGCATTCATAACACAATTTTATAATTAATTAGAAGTTGTGTTTCTGGCCACATGATGAATGCTAGTCCAAAGTTTTGTCTCCTTCAAGCTCTGTTTTTGGTCTCTACCAACTGCTGAGTGAAATATCTGTCTCTAAATGCTCCACTGTTCACAAGTTAGTTGCTAACCGTGTCTGCTGTTTGGTGCTGGGCAGGTAGCCTGAAGAAGGTTTATGAGAGCTGAGAAGATCTGCCTGCTAGAACAGTGTTGCAGAGACCATTAGCTGAAAATGCTAAAACGCTCTCTAGAGTGTTTGATTGCAGCAGCTTCGAATTGCTGTTAGAACAATGCTTACATGTGACCTAGACCACTGGTTTCCAACTGGTGGGTCGCGGTACAAAAGTGGGTCATAGGTCCATTTTGAATGGACTGCAAGCAGGGTTGGAAATTAGCACCAGCCACCAGCCAAATGCCGGTAAAATATACAGGTGGCTGCTAAATTTACTTCACTCATCAGCCAAAAAAACAATCAGAATCTAATGAGTGGCTGGTAGATTTTGGAAACCATTAGCCACAGCAAACATGTTGAGTTTGTAAAATTCACATTTTATTTTTAAACCTAAGTTTAAGTGAATTTTTGGCAGAGAGCTTTTATTTTGAAGTGCTGTTTCCTTCTGTAGAATGAGAGACAAATGAACAGCTACTTAAAAGAGACAGCAAACTAGCCTGAACACATGGTATGTGTTGACACCGAATGTATTCATCTGTGTGGACCTTGAAATAATGACTAAGGAGAAATCTTGACCCTGTGGCTGGACCAGTTGGGAACCACTGACCTAGATGTTCAACCCACTTGCTAGAAAAAAATGGCATTGTATGATATGTAAACTACGGATACGTTACATTTGTATGTTATTATGTAGCTAAGAAACTGAAACTTAACTTTTCAACAACACTGTGGTTAACATGTGGTTAGGTTTAGACACTTGGATAGGGTTAGTAAAACATCACATATGGGCTCAAAAAAGGTTTGGGTAAAACAATAATAGCTGGAGAAGTTGCTGAAGTCTCTGTAAAAAACAACCAGTTTTTGTGGCATAATCCTGGCAGGAAACACAGCGATGTCTCAGTACAAAACAGCTGCTTTTCATGCCACTATCCCAGCAGGAAACACAGTGATGTCACGGTGAAAAAACAACTGCTTTTTGTGGCACTATCCCTGGTGGAAAAATGGCGATGGGTGGCTAAGTAACACCCATGTCTTGTGGTTAAAAAGCTGCTGGAAAAACACCCATGGCTCACTACAGCTACAGCTACAGCAAAACAGCTGGTTTTGTTGTTTGTTGTTCTCAAACAGAGGTCTGCAGATGTCTAAATGTTGGTACTGCCTCTGAAATGTACAACTGTAATGTTTATGGTTTGCAGACATGTACAATGCCAACATTTTCTCCCGCTAACTGGGCTAGGACGTTACACTTTTCAGCCAAGTTGAGCCCAGTATTAACCTGCGTGTCTAGACATCTTTTCACCTGCAAATACAAGTCCAAGCTTACTGGGTAGTTTTTAAATAAAGAGTGTATCTACATACAGAACAGGACAAAAACAGTCTTGTTGGGGTTAAAGGCGACTTTCTCCAGAGTCATTCCCACCAGCTCCTTCACCGGCTTTGTGTCCCATCCTTCAGGTATCGGCTCGCTCTGCATCTTAGGCTGTCGCATCAACACAAACACATTATGTGTGTCAGAGGCAAGCAGTTTAACCAGTTCCTGTTACGTAACACACATTAAACAGGAGCGACTCTTACCTTAGCCTTGCCGTCTAGGTATGACTGGCAAAACGTTTTTATGGTCTGTACATCCAGAGTGTCAGAGGGCAGGTGATAGGTCACATGATCTGTCAGGTTGACCAATCGGATCAGAGGAGCCTCAAACTCCCGAACCCGGAAGTACTCCATCAGCCTGCCATTACGGGGCTCATCCACGTTCACCCACACAAACAAAATCTGAACACACACACATGCAGGGGTGAAGTATGCTATCAACCTATTCCAATAATGTGTTGCAATGCTGCTGTTTAAAATGGTGTGTGTGTGTGTGTGTGTGTGTGTGTGTGTGTGTGTGTGTGTTCCTACCTTCAACCTGAATGCTTCTGCAGTGCTGTGAAAGGCAGAGTGGATCTCTTTAAAGCCAGGGGAGCTTTTGTTGACAAACAGGAGGGCGTGGTTCAACACAGGTAATGATAATATCTGAGCGGCTGTCTGTGAGAGAGAATAACATCAATACATCTCAGTTAACAATGTATGATTGTGTGTGTGTGAATATGTTTTTAGCAAATACAAACTGTTGAATCAGCTCTCAGCTGTGTTGTTATACAGTGTCTAGCCCCGCTTTGACTTTTTTTTCACCCTTACCAAATACTTCTGTGTTGCAACTGAGGTTTTTTTATACCAAATATCACAAATGTCAACTTTCATTTTTGTCTTGTTTTGGTTTTTTTTAGTGTTGGCCTATCAAGGCGCAGAACATTACTAATACGTACAAAAAAACACTGTTTCAATCTGGCTAGTTACAGCTTGAGCTCCTGTGTTTCTTTTTGTTTGTTTTGTTGGTTTTACAGTGGACTGCAAAAATAAATAAATAATCAAAAGCTTTACAGAAACTCTCCTTCTTTATGTTTAATACAAACACACATTTTGCAATGATCCATCACAGCAAACTTCAGCACTTCTTTTAAGATTCACATTCGGGCCCACATGGAGTTGAGTCTTTGATTCTGAGAGCATTGAGTTCAGGAGGAGTATACTTCAAATTTAGCCCATAAATTTGGTAAGAACAGAAACATAAATACAAAAATTTAGTCAGTGTTATTTTTCCAACTCGTGAGAGCTCATGTACCTTGTTTCATTATTATTTTTACAATAATAACAATAATAATAATAATGATAATACTTATTATTATTATTATTATTAGTAGTAGTAGTATTTTCAAAAAATGATTTTTCATTTATTTCACTGTTTGTATCTCCCAGATGGTTGCCCATTTAGGACACAGATTTTAAAGTTTGTAGGATTTAGTGGCATCTAGCTGTGAGTGTGCAACATTGCAACCAACTGAAACTTCTCCCATGTGCCAAGCATGTAGGAGAACTAATGTGGTTGACACAAAAACGTGAATGGCCCTGTTTAGAGCCAGTGTTTGGTTTGTCCATTCTGGGCTACTGTAGAAACAACAATGGGGACTCTGGTGGAGATGACTCACTCCGTATGTAGACATACTCAGCTAATATTTAAGGTAACAAAAACATAATGATCTTATTTTCAGGTGATTACAAACTAATGAAAACAGAATTATAAATATTATATAGCATTTCTGACAGTAGATGCCTCTAAATCCTGCACACTCGACCTTAAAATAAAAAAATGAAATCTGAAAATCGAGTGAAATATTCGGCCTCATTACAAGAAATATTCATATGTATTCATGCAAAAGGGGCATGTGACCCTCAGATTTCACCTTAAGAAGATAGCAACCAAAACCCAAACTACATTAGGGAATTCATCCCATGTATTAATATGGCAAACACCATCTCAGTGAGTGTAAATACAAAAAAACCCCATAGTATCTGTGTGTGTGTGTGTGTGTGTGTGTGTGTGTGTGTGTGTGTGTGTGTGTGTGTGTGTGTGTGTGTGTGTGTGTGTGTTTGAAAATGCATTATACTCTACCTTTCCAGTGTACTCAGTGACTGGGTCCATCTGGTAGACGGTGATAAAAATGATCAGCATCTCTTTAGATGTCTCAGGCATCATTTTGTAAGCCTGGATGAGCTTGGACTGCAGCAGACACACACACACACACACACACACACACACACACACACACACACACACACACATACAAATTTAGAATGCAATGAACCTCTGGTCTTGAACTTCCTTATACATAATAGATTCCAGCAGCCTGATGTGATGGTTTAATGATTTAAATCCCATCTCTTGAATTCAGAATGCCCAGAAATGTAAATAATTGAATCAGTACTAAGAAAACACAGAGACTCAGACATATACAGCCATCTGTCCGCAGCAGTGGTGGAAGAAGATCTCAGATCTCTTACTTAAGTAAAAATAGCAATACCACAGTGTAGAAAAACAAGCTGGAGCCATGCATTCTAAAGTTTGCTCAAGTAAAAATACAAAAGTTTTAGCATCAAAATTTATAGTTTTATATTATTAGACTAACTACTGGTGCATTAATGTATTCATAACTTTAAAGTGGTTGTATATGCTAAATAACTTTATATACTGCCAGGTAGCTTAATCCTTAATAACACATCATGGTTTATTTGTTGATTATATTTTGTATTAATTATCTGAATCTACTGATAAACATGTCACTAAAGTTATAAAATAAATGCAGAAGTAAAAAGAAATAAAAAATAGTGTATATTTCCCTCTGAAATGTAGTAATGAATAGTAACAGAAAATGAAAAACTAAAGTACAAGTACCTTAAAATTGTACTTAAATACAGTACTTGAGTAAATGTAGGTACTTGGTTACTTCCATCTGCTGGTAAGAGGTGTGTGTTCTGTTGAAGTACCTTTCTAAAGAGCATCACAACATCATGTGTGAGACCATGTTTGCTGATAACTTCTTCATTCTGTGTCACAGCAAAGTTAATATCAGGAAGGTCGATCGCTGCAGCGTAAAACACCTGAACGTACTCGTGGTCCAGCTCCTACACACACACACACACACACACACACACACACACACACACACACACACACACGGTTATTAAGACAGCTGATTACAGCCATGACACTGGTGAAAAGCTGGAAACAGTCGACATTTACCTTAAAGAATCCAACTACAGTCAGCTCCTCCGAGGCCTCTGATTGGCTCAGATCAGTGATGAGGTCAGTAGCAGACCCCGACCTCCTTTTCAGCCAAGTCAAGATGGAGGCCGAGCTCTGAGGAACTTAATCACAACAACATCAAACCAATCATTTTTCCAGTTGCTATTAAGGAAATAGTTTGACATTTTGGAAAAACGCTACTTTCTTGCTGAGAGACGAAAAAATCGATTTTATATTCGTTTGATAACTATACAAACTATATGGGCTAGAGCCAGATTATTAGCTTAGCATAAAGACTGTCAGCAGCTTACATGGCCCTCTCCAAAGTAAAATATATGCCTAAACCTCTAAAGCTCACTAGTTTACATTAATGTTATGTGTCATTTGTACACAAACACATTTGTAAAAACATGTTTTATGGGAGTTATATGCTGTAACTATCAAACAGCAACCAGTAGCCAGGCGAGTCTGTGTTGGTTGCCTCAAACCCTCACCTGACAGCAAGACTCTAGGACTCTAAAATAGACCGGACCAGTATCACATCATAGGCAATGCCGTGCCCCCTTTAAAGGGAAAGAAACATGCTGTCACACCAGGAGAGAAACAGGAGAATCCAAAAGGTGTAGTGTAGCGGGTTCAACAAGACTTTCACACTGACATTTGAGGAACATAAGATACATGACTTTTCACTGTCAGTGTGTTATATTGCTAAATAATTCTGGTGACATGACATCTTGAGTGGGAGGCTACCGCAATACAGTCAGGCCCTCAGGAAGTGCGCTGGGCTGTGAAGCCAATTTTCGTAGTGGCCAAACAGTGGTACTGCCATTTCCAGGGTCTGTCACATGATGCCACTGGGCCCAAAAAGATTGTTTCCCATAAACTTACATTGGGAAACAGATGTCTGTAAATCAGTAAATTTTTTTTTTTGCGTCACAACCCTTGCGAAATGACTCATTCCAATATCAAGATGAAATTCATTCGGTCCGATTTAGTCTAACAAAGCCATGAGATTAAATTATTTTAACCCCATTCGAGCTAGCAGAGCACTAAAACAGAAGTTGGCCACTCAGCTGTGCTCAGCTACACTCAGCAACCGTAAGACTGGTGTGAACCGCCTAGATGGAGGAGGACCGACGGGCATGATGGTGATCAACCTTAATGTTGATTCAGACAAGGCTGTGAAACAGTTACATTTGTTTTACAAGAAATCAATATATATAAACTTGTTAAAATTATAATCCAAACACACGCCAACTTGTACTGACATCAAGACTGACTGACAAGAAGTATTTGCTAAATTGAAGGTGAAATTGAACTGCAATTGTGCAATCCAGTTAGCCACTGGGACTAACTACTGCTACTTCTGCTTTGTACAGTAGCGTGTGCGAGAATAAGATGGATAGAATCCTCAATCTTATGTCCTCCCAAAAGGGGCGCAGCAGCCTTGACGTTTTGCCACATATTGGAAAATGTATATACATGTGTTAATTTATAGATGGTTACACACACATCATAATGAGAAGTGACTAATCTGTTGATGTTAAGTTCTGATTGGCTCAGAGAGTAATCCCAGCTCTTTGATTTGGACACATTTTTAGCTGTCCAGACACAGACTTAAGTGTTAACACCACCATTGACTTTCGCTGATAGTAATATATGTGTCATTAGCACATACTAGGACAGGGCACAGGGTTGTGTTTATCTCCTGAGAGGTACAGCCTGATCGTGGCGAGGCCCGTCACATTGAGGTCTTTAGCCAGGTCCTTCTCCTTTACCACATCAACCACTGCCAGTGTGACCTCTGACCCCTCGAGCTCCGCAGCAGCACCTTCAAACGCTGCTGAGATTCGATAGCCTTCTCCAGACAGAGGAGTATCTACACACACAGAAACAGACACAAAGAGGACACAGTCAGTACATTTACTCAAGTACTGTAAGCAAGCTCATTTTTGAGGGTACTTTAACTTTGCTTGTACGTGTTCTGCTACTGTATACTTCTACTCCACTACAATTCAGACTTCAAAGACCAATAATGCAAAATATAATCAACAAATAAATTTAAATGATGTGCACATTAATGTATCAGTGATCATAATCCAATAATATGATACCAATCTACAAACATGTTACTTACTTTCTTTGAATACTTTCAGTATATTTTTTAAATGCAGGACCTTTACGTGTAACAGAGTATTTCTACATTGTGGTATTGCTACTTTCACTTCTGGTAAAGTACTTCTTCCACCCCTGACAGTGAGTACCTATGAGGATATGATGAATATGCTGCAGTATGAGGCCGCAAAATTGACTTTGAAGCAGTTCAAAGACACCACTACATGTAGCCTGTGTAATGGTTATGCTTTGGGGAGACTGGGGGTTGGTTGGTTACAAACAGAAATACGGCAGGGATTGAAAAGTGTGCCAACCAACCCCAGTCTCCCCTATAGCCTGTATGAAGATGCAGGTCAAGATCAATCTGTGAGTCTTTGTGTGTAACTTACGGAAGTACACCAGCAGCTGCTTGTGTTTTCTCAGTGCCCTGTTGAAATTTCCTTTCTTCAGCTGTAAAACTCCATCCTCCTTCTCGGGGGACGATTTATCTGCCTGTCGCTCAGGTTGTTTGTCAGCGGCGACAAACACACAGAGACAGAGGGCCGTCACCCCCAGCAGCAACAACGCCCTCATGACGGTTCACCTGCAGACTGACAAAGTGGACACTGGAGCAATCCTGACAAGAAGGTATGAGGGGAGTGGTGAAATGAAGGGCTGATATACAGGTGTGTGTGTGTGTGTGTGTGTGTGTGTGTGTGTGTGTGTGTGTGTGTGTGTGTGTGTGTGTCAGTGCTGAGCTGGTAGTTGTGAACGCTTTTGTTATCTGCCGACCAGACCCACCAGTCTGTAGCTGATTAACTTCCCTATCTAAGCCCTGCTGTATCTCTGCTATTGGCTGCTGTTCATATCAAGTATATCACTAATATCTAAATGCCCTTTGCCTAACACTGTTAGCCCCAGCAAGGTCACAATGGAAGCACAATAGTACATACACACTCACCAAACATGCACTCACTCACACCTGGTTGCACAGATGTTAGAAAATAAAACAACTTGACAGCTTTGTCAAAGTAACCGAGACCATTTTTATTTCCCTATCAACATGATAGACTGATAAATAACAATATGACAACATTTTGATTTAAAAAAAGAGTTCAACTTGACAGAGCGCCACACATTATTACAACAACGACAGGTAAAACAGGTGCGGTAATCAGTCATTGCACTGGAGCACATCAACTCAGCAGCACAAGCACCGCACAGATCCTTCAACCACAACCATCACCCTGTTTTCTATCACAGTGTATCACATTATACGTCAAGTCTATATGATTAAAGGAATAGTTCAGCATTTTGAGAGATACTTTCTGCTTTCTTGCAGATGTTAGATGAAAAGATCAGTGTCTGGTAGAGATGAAACTATAGCTTAGCATAGAGCCTGGAAATGGGAAAACAGCTAGCTTGGCTCTGTCAGAAGGTAACACACACAGTCTGACTATAAAGCTCACAAATCAAGTTTAGTTATTAGTTAGTTTTCAGACAAAAACCATGGGTGCATTTGTAAATCAATCTGACAGTCTACACTAAAATAGGAGCAACATTGTTCAAAGAAACTGATTGTCCCATTTCTACATTAATTAACAAACAGATAAGTTAATCACACGTTCAATAACAGGAGCTATAAACTGTTTGTTAGTATCTGCTTTCACCTGTAACATTTCACTACAGATGTCTGCCACAAATGAAGGACATAATTTAGGCTGTTCATCTGGCATCTCTGTATATAAAGATGGATGATATAACAGCTCCCTAAAAGTGAAGCCAAAACATCACAATCATCCCCTGGTGGCAGGCTGCAGTACAGGTCATTAACCCAGCACATAGGTCAAAGTACATGCCAAATAAATTTTTCCCAGAGATAGTTTGTCATTTCAGGTCATTCTTATCACACTGATGTATGTTTAAGTCATTCATTTCTCTGATGACATTGGTTTTAATTAGATATTTGATTCCATAAAAGGGGGATTGAAATCATGATTGACAGCTGGTGGTGCTGCTCGTGGCTGGTTGGACGGGTGTGACAGGGCTACAAAGCAGAGTCTCCACTGGTTGCCTGGCAACCTGTCAGCTAGTTCAACAAGCTAGGTGTCTTTATGCAAAGCTCTAAAAGCTAACCTGACTTTAGCTTTCACTTCATACAGACACCCCTCAGTAAGACAGTAAATACACGTATTTCCCAAAAAGTCAAACTATTTCTTTAAGATACAAATCTGTTCAGAGGAGCACAACTGCTTTGACACTTTAACTTATAGTTACGATCATTATTTTACATTTGGAAAATAATGCAAAGACAAATTATGACATGGAATTGAGTTTGAAAAACAGAAAGAAAGATTTGTAAAGTATAAACTTCATTGACTTCATTTTTATCAGGTAAATTTAAGACATAATTAAAGAGTTTGAATCATAGCATCGTGTTCCTGTACTGACCATAATTTAATTTATAAACCTGTCTGACTCCAATGTGAGTAAACATTACTGATGTAAACCTTTTTTTTACAGCAACAAAAAAACATTATTTTACATTTAGTCAATTTAATCAAAAGCAGTCTCAATCCTGTGTTAATATTTGACAGATTTTACCTTAAAGGCCCTGCACACCTACACAGGTGTGTTCACTCACTGGTTGATTATACCTGCGCATGTTGAAGCTGGGCGGAGCACGTCACCTGACTTCCACGCACTAATAGGAACAATGAAGGTGTTATTTTTAGTTCCTAACAGATGCAACAAAGCCAACAGTGTGGCTTTGTTGTACCTGTATGGATTTGCATTTGACATGAGGAAAAGAATTTTGCAGAGAAATAATTTAGAGCATGTAAAGCCTGTGTGCTTTGTTTGCTTTACCAAAGAAAATAACATCTGGCCTTCAAACCTGGTCAAGTTTCCCCCTTCATCATTAAAGTAAACGTGAATCTTGACTTTATATACATTAGAAAAAGACAAATAACAAGGATTTTGTTCACTTAGTATTTAAATATATAAAATACAACTGTTAAATAAACAAAAACCAAAACTATGAGTGAAGTCCCTGGACTGGACATCATCTTGTTCATCAGTAATGTCCTTTAAATAGTCTGTATTTTTTTATGTTGTAAAGCATCCTGCACTCGCTGTGTGCACATGCAGGGATGGATTCAGTATTCTCACCCCCACAACACATTCTTACAGAGGGTCAAAAGTGCACCAAGTGTTTTTGCCTACTTTTTTCTATGTATTAGAAATGCTTGTGTCGTGCCTTAAAATGTTCAAAAGTGTAATACATCTTAAAAATTACAAAATGGAAATTAAATGTTTCTGGTATCAGATACTCACCTCCTGTGGGTTAGAAGATGGGAATTTTGTCCTTTATAGTGAAAACATTACATAAAAATGTCCATGAAAACTTTTCAAACACCTCTCGCAGTGTTAGCCACTCCTCCATCCATCTCTATGTTCACTAATGGACGGTATATACACATTAGATCACACACTTATACTTAATTCCCTGTTGCTTCCTGTGTAGCTTTCTTACATTCCTAGCTTATGACAAACTGTTATTTGTCCATGTTTTGACAGAAATATGTTATGAGTAGTGTGGGGTTTTGGGTGAACTGAGGACAGGAGGAGAAGTGTCATCTTGTGAACGTGTGCAGATGGTTTCCACAATGTGGGCAGGAATGATATACGTCTTGCAGGCTTCGTACCGTCAGCGGTATCAGACAGCATCCACATATTAAACTGAAACATATGCAGAGAAACAACAGAGGATGTTAAAGCTCGTTTACCACTCTGATGTGAAATACTCATGCATGTGCACGTCTGTTGTCTCACCCCGTCATTGCTAGAAGAAAACACATGCACCAGGCAGCCTTTCCCGGCTGGTATCTGACTTTAGTGGTGACGGCGTGGTGGCAGTGAGGGCAGACTATGAAACTGGGGGATTCAGCCAGATGTGACACTGAGACAGGAACTGGTGGTGGCTGCGTTACAATTACTGCTGGCTGAGTTTGTCTGCTGCTGCTTACACCAACTGGAGGGACAGAGGAGGACGTCAGGAACAAAATAAAAAACAATTAAATACCTTGTCACCTGCCCAGTTGGTTTGTATGAAGAGCAATAGTAAAGATCTAGCCTTCATACCTTGTGTAATTGGATGGATTATCAATCCAGCGCTCTGAGACGTCACAGCAGTTGGCACCGTCAGGACAGGAAAAGGATCTGGCTGGACTGTAACTAAAAAAAAAAGAAATACAATCACATTAAATTTGAAAATGCATCTTTTTCTCGCCTGTTACGCCGGTAGAGCGTCCTCACATGTGGCCTGCCCGTCGGGGGAAAGCCCTAGGCACCGCGAGGATACTACCCTGTCACAGGTAGCAGGTCTTGCTGAAGCAACTTCATCGGGAAGAATGGAGTAATGGGTACGAGTACCTCTACTCAGTGTGTTTCCCTTCGAGACCCAAGAACAGTCAGAACCATTATTATCTTGAGAAAAGTTATGATTTCTCAAAAGAGACATTGCTGTTGAGCTTTGAGCACCAGAAGCCAAGTGCCATCCATGACCATTATATTGGAGAGAAGGCAGACATCTCTACAGCCGATATCTCCAACATTATTTTATGATTTTGAGGTGAACTATCCCTTTAAGAAGACGACATTTGGTCACTTATTGTGCGATCACTTATCTTAAATGACAATCCACAGCAGAGCTGTTGTCATCAGTCTCTACTATGTTGAGTTTGTCAGATGATTAGCATTTTTAAAATAGAGATTTTATCACCTCAGCAGAGCAGCGTGGGCATGACTTCAGGTTAGCATGTAGTGTTTATGTTCTGTGAATAATAGTCTAGTGTGTAGGATTTAGTGGCATTTAGTGGCGACTGAAACGTCAAGGTGGGTCAAGTGTGTAGGAAAACCACAGAGGCATGAAAACGCAAAAATATGAAAGGCCCTGTCCAGAGCCAACCTTTGGTTTGTCCATTCTGGGCTACTGTAGAAACAACATGGCGGACTCAGTGGAAGAGGACTGAGGACGACTGTTATTTTCAGGTGATTATAAACCTGTGCAGTGATTTCTGAGAGATTTGGGTGAGAAAACTCAGGTTTTGTGTGGACAGAAAGCCGAGACAGTGAAAGGAAAGATGAATTTTAGAATTTAGCCAGCTTTGTGTGGATGTATTATAAGTAGCACCTGACGAGGCATGAAACAAACTGGGAAAGGGAAACCAGTGAGATTTTATCTTACCTGCTTCTCCATAGGTGGGAGGAGGTGTTGGGGGGGAGTGGAGGGAGACGTCATAGGAGGGGGGAGGGGGGTATGTTGCTGTGCCCTGAGCAGGAGGGTGGAGACTAGCCTCCTCATACGAAGGGGGTTCCATCAGGAGATCATCCAGTCAAACAGGAAGCTGGTGATAAAGAGGAGGAGCAGATAGTTTTCATGTAATCAAAACACAAAGACATGCTCTTCTTGGTGTTTAGTTCAGTAAAACCTGCATTTTCTCTATTTTTTCTCAGCTAAAACAACGATGAAAGTCAGATTTATGTCAGAGAAGAGATGAGGAGTTGTGTTTCGACACAGATTTTCTTACTGAGCCATGTTTGTTTTTAACAAGCTGAACTTTCACAATGAAACAGGTCATGTTTTGTCACAGCACGCTCCATCAGCAGACGTAATTTGTTAAGTTGTCAAGGGACTGAATGAAGACTGGAAACAGACACCATCAGCTGTGAAAAATGAAGCCAAACCGGTCACAGCATCCACTCAGAGCGAGCCAGAGTCATCGAGGAGTCAGTGTAGAAAGATCAAAGAGATCATTCACATCCCTATTTAATAGAGACAATCTTTGAAAACAACCTACCATCTCCTCCTCGTGTGCAAACACCTTATTACTTAAGTGTCACACTTACACTAGGTCATGTGTTTGTTGTTGGCGGAAGCTGTCTGTTTGTGTTGTTCATTCAGTCTGTTAAAAACCAGTGGTGTAACTTAAGTGCATTTACTCAGGCACTGTATGTACGTACAGTTTTGAAGTACTTGCACTTTACTTAAGTAGTGATTTTATATCATTTTATGCTACTTTATGGGGTGTGGGAAAACTATCACAGTATAGTATCGTTTTTTTAATTGTATATAGTATTAATATTACAAATACAAATTAAACTTTTGGTAGCCTACTAGAATCATAAAACCATTGGATACAATTTGCTGCAGTTAAAGTGATAAAACATATTAGGTAAAACAAATGTTGACAGAGTTTTCCTTTGAGGACAAAATGTGCAGTTGAAAAAACATAATAAATCACAATATGTTGCAATATGTCTTATGGTAATACTCTACTCTAAATCGCAATAATACTGTATTGTGATAATATTGTACTGTGGGAGCTCTGGTGTTTACGACCACGACAACTTTCTACTTCTACCCCACTTTACTTATTTGATTATTAGTTAATGAGCGGGCAGCACGGTGGTGTAGTGGTTAGCACTGTCGCCTCACAGGAAAAGGTTTGCTGGTTCGATCCAAGGTGGGGGGGCCTTCTTTGTGGAGTATGCATGTTCTCCCCGTGTCAGCGTGGGTTTTCTCTGGGTACTCCGTCTTCCTCCCACAGTCCAAAGACATGCAGGTTAATTGGTGACTCTAAATTGGCCATAGGTGTGAATGGTTGTCTGTCTCTATGTGTCAGCCCTGTGATAGTCTGGCGACCTGTCCAGGGTGTACCCTGCCTCTCACCCAATGTCAGCTGGGATAGGCTCCAGCCCCCCCGCGACCCTCAAGAGGATAAGCGGTTAGAAAATGGATGGATGCAAAGTTAATGAGCAATTTTAGATTACTAATACAAAATGTAGCTCACCAGGTAGAGCGTGCACCCCATATAGGCTATGTCCTTTGCAGCATCCTGGTTTCTATCCTAACCTGTGGCCCTTTGCACTCTATAGCTGTTCTATAATAAAGGCATAAACCCCTAAAAAGTAGTGTTAAAAAATATATTAAATGTAAATCAACTAACAGACGCTGATGTATTACTGTGTGGCAGTACATAGAGTAGTTAAACATTGCTCCACATTGACCAGCTGCAACATTAAAGTGATAAACTTATTAATGCATCTATAATTATAATTAATTAATATAATAAACATTATTCTGAAATGGGCCATTCTGCATTTAACATACTTTTACTCATGATAACTAATACAAGCCTTGAATAATATCTGGTGGTTTGTTTCAGATGAATCACATTTCCAAGCCCTGGAGGGATCGTAAAAAGCTTTTAGCTTCAGCTGTAATCATAAAAATATTAACTTTCAGTTTTAGGTACTTAGGCATATTGTGATGCTCATACTTCTGTACTTTTATTTGAGTGAAATTTTAAATGCAAGTGTAATAACACTGTGATAAAAAAAAAAAAAGTTAAAAGTAAAAGATCTATGTAGTTTTTCTACAGCTGTTGAAGACTGAGCAAACTCCCTCTGCAGATGAAGACCATGAGGTTGAAAGCTCCAGAAAAAGCTAGTAATGGACCTTGAGTTAAGATTAACAACAATAAGTTTTTGGTACACATCCAGATCCAGCTGGGGATTAAAAGGATTTCTTAACATTGAAATATAGGATGTCTTTGAACATCAGAAATAATTACAGACATGTATCATATGATTGTCTCATGTTCTGTCGATCTGGACACAGTTGGAGTTTGTTTTTACAGTGTCTGTTGTTACTGGTGGAGGTATGTGCTCCATCAGGTCCTCTTTTGTCATGACAGTTTCCCAGTTTCCAGTGTGACTGTGATAAACTGCTCTGTCACTGCAGCCTCTGTTTAGTCCCCAACAGGCTGACACCACATCTGTCTTTCAGCCCAGTGTGTGTGAAGACACTGAGCTGCTGTGAGATGTCACGTTGCTGCAGTCTAAATCTGCAGCTCTGATTCAGCTGTGGGAGTTACTGGTATCATCTCCTCCCTCCGCAGCTACAGATTAAACAATGGAGAGACACGCTTGAGATCGCTGTGTGTATTCACCAGTATGAACTGTCACAGCAGAGGTTTAAAGTGACAGCGTCAAAACAAAACAACACACACTGCAGCATTACTGCACCGTCAGTACAGAGACAAAGTAAACATCCTGTCAATTGTTGCTCAGTTCATTTCAAGCTTAAAATTGTGAGCAGTTTCATCTCCTTGTTCAGTACCAATTACTGTATGGATTAGAGGTAACATTTCAAAATTAAGAGAAATAAATATACATTAATACAAATACTGTAGAGTGGATTCAGGTACATACATTCAATACCACAAATGTTTACTCTTATTTTTGTAGTGGTAAAAGAAGAAGTACTCGGATATCTTAGTTAGGTAAAAGTAGCAACATCATACGGTAAAAATCCTGCATTCTCATGAATGATGAAAAATGTCCCATTTCAGAATAATATATGTCATATACTTGGATAATTATTGATGCATTAATGTGTTTGAATTACTTTATATACTGAAATGTTTCTTAATCCATAATAATACATCATCATTACTTTGTTGATTTATATCTAATATTAATAATCTGAATCTGCAAAGCAGCTTAAGTTGCCAGATTACAGTAAAAATTACAATATTGGTTTACATAGTGCAGTGGAGTAGAAGTATAATGTGGCATAAAATGGAAATACTCAAGTACAAATACCTCATATTTGTACTTCAGTACAGTACTTGAATGTACGTAGTGAAACTCCACCACAGCATGTTTTGGTCACACTCACTATCATCTTGACACACTCCAAAAGCTCAGTTTAACACTGACTTTAAATCAGAATAACACTGTTATTATAGTATGAACACAGTAAATCCTGAATCATGTCATTCCACGTGACTGCTTCACCAAATTATGGGTTTTCATTCCAGTAAGTCACCTGAAACCAACAGCATCAGCCGTCAAACACACCTGCTGAGCGCAGCCAAGAAATTTCTAGCTCACATGGGACTTCTTCTCGTGTGTAATGAGGATATATCCAAAGCCGTGGTATCTGATCCAAACAAGCGCAGACCTGCCTCCACCACAAACAAACTGTCTTCAAAGAGTCGCACTGTGTCCTCCTTCACTAATTAAACTGTGTGATGTGTGAGGTGTATCAGAGCAGTGGTCTTACCTTGGACGAATGAGGAAGCTCGGCTGGCAGGAGGAAACACGTCCCATGTTGGTGACAGCTGTGACATCACAGCCTGTTGAACCTGTTCTCCTCTGGAATTAGAAACATTTTACTTCCCACAGTATGAAAACCAAACCCTCTTTACCTGTTGACCGTGTATAAACTCACCTTGTTCACTGGTTTGCCTGGTATGAATATGCAAACTCATTCTGAGGTGGCACTTTATTCACAACACAGCAAATATTATCCACAACACTGGCTCTGAATACATACATAATTTAACTTACCAGGAAATGAGATAGAATCAAGTATGTAAATATTTACTGGATATCTATGCAGTAAGTAAAGTTACAAGTGAGAGTATTTGCAGTATCTTGGTTAAAAAAAAGGTAGTATCATAGTCTCTACGATTTGTTATGCTAAAGATGTAATTCATTCATTTATTCATATTTATACAGGGGGCATGAGAGTAGTTCACTCTCTTTTGCATTGTCAGGGATAAAAACTTTTATGCCCCCTATTTAATATTTATAACCAGTTTATAAACTCTGATTTGAACCGTTTCAAGCCCCATATTGAGCCCCAACATGTCCAGTATTCATTCATTCATTTTCCATTACCTTATCCTGTTGGGGGCTGGAGTCTATCCCAGCTGACATTGGGCGAGAGGCAGGGTACACCCTGGACAGGTCGCCAGACTATCACAGGGCTGACACATAGAGACAGACAACCATTCACACTCACATTCACACCTATGGGCAATTTAGAGTCACCACTTAACCTGCATGTCTTTGGACTGCCAGAGTACCCGCAGAAAACCACTCTCCGAACATGCAAACTCTGCACAGAGGGGCTCCCCCACCCTGGGTTTGAACCAGGAGCCCTCTTGCCATGAGGCGACAATGCTAACCACTTTACTTTTTGTCATGGTTTCATATTTGCTGTAAGTGTAACTGTATCCTGACAGAGGTACATGAAACAATAATCAAGCATTACTGCCCCAAGCAAGCGAGGTTAGAATAAACTGTGAGATGGATCAACAGTTTGATGCGTCAGCAGTGATGCAGGCGCTGCGCCAGACTGTTGTGGTAAAGAGAGAGCTGAGCTAAAAGGCAAAGCTTTTGATTTACTGGTCCATCTATGTCCCAACCCTCGCCTGTGGTCATGAGCTCTGGGTAGTGAGCCAATGAATGAGATCATGGATACAAGCAGCTGAAATGAGTTTCCTCCGAAGGTGGCAGGGCTCAGCCTTAGGGTGCTTTCACATCTGCCCTGTTCCGTTCGGTTCAATCGAACTCAGGTTTGTTTGCCCCCTAAGTGCGCTTCATTTGGGCAGGTGTGAACACAGGAATCACACTCAGGTGTGCACCAAAACAACCAAGACCTTCTTGTAGAGGTGGTCTTGGTCTGCTTACAAATGAACTCTGGTGCGTTTTGTTTGTGGGGAGAATGTGTTCCGACCTCGATCTGAACCAACTGCAGTCACATGACACATTGTTTGGGTTAAGCATGAGCATGTTACAGTCCTGGAGGATTATTAATGTGCTCCTCCTCCTGTACTGCCTTAATATGCACATTCAGCACATCCAATGCATCAAAACATTGTTTTCTAGTTGGAGCCGCGCCTCGTTTTCAAACTGTATGGTTTGACTCAAATGAACAATGACAGCAATATAGTCCATGATGAGCAGCGCTAAAATCAACCTGCGTAGTTGTCCCTCCATTGTGACATTAGAAAGTGTCACATTTATCTTGCAAGTGTACTCTTCTTCAATGTTTTGTTTACTTCCTGGATTTTTCCCACATGGAAATTCTGACCAATCAAGAGCAACTTTCTTGCACAAGGCATTTGATCTGGTCTGCTTGTAAATGCTGCTGTGAGAACATGAACCAACTCTGGGCAATTATACAACTTTGTAACAAAATTAGTCCCTGATTCAGACCAAAGCAAGACAACTCTAGGTCTGAAAGCACCCTTAGAGATAGGGTGAGGAGTTTAGACATCCGCAGGGAGCTCGGAGTTGAGCCGCTGCTCCTTCGTGTTGAAAGAGGTCAGTTGAGGTGGTTCGGGCATCTGATTAGGATGCCTGCTGGGCACCTCCCGTTAGAGGTGTTCAGGCACATCTGACTGGTAGGAGGCCCGGGGGCAGACCCAGAACACGCTGGGGGGACTATATATGTTGTCTAGCCTGGGAAAACCTCAGGATCAGGAGGAGCTAAAAAGCGTTGCTAGGGAGAGGGACATCTGGAGTGCTTTGCTTAGCCTGCTGACCCGTGACCCAGCCCTGGAGAAGTGGTTGAACATGGATGGATGGCTCAAGGGCAGCTGTCAATCACTGCTCATGCACATGCTGCACTGCTGGCAGCAGCGTACACGGCAAAGACAAGTAAACAAAGCGGTGGATTCTTGCAAATGCTATTAAGAGCATGAGGAGGAGCCAGAGGAACTTTTTTTTCACAGATTAATGTCTCATGTATCACTGTCAGGATACAGTTTCAGCAAATACATATATAAAGTGAATTTCTACAGAAGTTACCTACTGCAGCTTTAAGTTAGGCCTCACAGAGCTGTCAGCCTGGCTGTAGAGTCAGTATTGTTTGATTGTATCTTGGTACTCACACTAGGTAATTATGGAACTGTGTTGTTAATAAGCAGCCCTACATATTACAGCTGTGTGTTACTTATGTCTGCGTCTTGTTTCTCATTAATCTATGATCTATAGTGTCTCAAAAAATGTTACAATGCAACTGCTTTGATGAGCACACCATTAGTTATGAAGCTTATCTGTCTGTCATGTCGATGTCACTCAGGAATGAGAAACACAATGTTGCTTTATCTTTACATCTCCTTCCTCCTGTGGATCATCACTCTCATGTTTCTTTCTCTCTTTTGTTTCTCTCAGCTCCATTTCCAGTTCACCTCTGCACTTTCAAATTTAAACCCTCCTCTGCATATTGTATTGTCTCTTTATTGTTTTTCCACTGTTTATTTCATGGCATACGTACAGTAGATGCTTCTCACAAACATGTTTACTGATTAATTTACCACTGAACTCTCTTGTCTGGTAAAATTATTCATGTTATATTTACATTTTTTGTCACACTTGAAAAGTCAGAGATAGTCTAAGTCAAAGATAACTATAGAAATGACTTGTTACATAGAGCTGAATTGAATTCATGAGACATTTGGAGACATTAAATGTCATATTTACACACAGTATCATGTTGTAGAAAATCAGGCTTTGAATTAAGACAAACCTAAACAGAGTTTAAAAGTCATTAAAAACACTCATGAGTACCTTTTTACGTTTATAATCCAAATTAATTTTATTAAGAAAAATTGGAAGATGCTAGGTTGATCCTGATTGGCCAAAAACCAAAGTGACATCACAGCTCATCTTTAGATGTTTCGTTGGTCGCTACCTTTTCAGACTCAGGGGTCTCCTGAAAGAGGGGAAAAATAAAAAATGGGAGAGTGGTGAGTGGAGTAGATTTATGATTATGTGAGAAATATATTAAGTAAAAGTAAATACACAAACCTCATCATCTTCCTCATCTTCGTCGTCTTCCTCATCTTCCTCCACTTCCACTTTAGGCAGCACTCCTCCATTATCCAGGAACTTAGACAAGGTCTCCAGATCTCTGTTTCCCGTGTAGTCGACCACCTGAGAGGAAGAGACGGAGAAAAAATAACCAAAGGCTCTTTACACAAATCCCACAAACCATGTGTGTGTATGTAGAGCCTGTGTGGCTGGACATGTGTGTGAGTTCGTATGTGTACCTCTTTGCCTCCAGCTGGGAAGTATTTGAGCGTCGGGAATCCTTCAATGCTGAGAGACTCCACCTCGTTAGCTGTGGCGTCCATCTTGGCTATGATGATGTCATCTTTGTCGGCGTACTTTTCGCCCAGCTGTTCCCAGATGGGAGCCAGTTCCTTACAGTGTCCACACCATGGAGCATCTACACACGCGCGTACATACACACACGGTTTTATATCAGTGTTTTCTCAAGTCTTCATTGCAAAACATTTATTTTAACATTAAAAAAGCGCTAAGTTTCTCAACTTTTCTTTTTAAATAAGACAGATAGCATTGTACCAAATACAATGTACAGTGGAAGGCGTGTTAAAGGAATAGTTCACCCAAAACAATAGAACACCAGCCTCCCTCTGGTCACAGAAAAAGTTAAATATTGAATGGTGTTAAGTAGTACAGTGGAGTATTTGGGCCAGATTGAGGGGAAAACAATTCCAGATTCTGAGAATACAGTCATAATACTACGAAAATAAAGTTGTAATTTTGAGGGAAAAAAATTGAATGTTGTCAGAATAAAGTTATACCATTTCAAGTTAAAAAGACGTAATATTATACAAATAAAATCATAAATGAATAAGATAAAAATTGTAATATTGCATGACTAAAGTCATACATTTAAGAATATGTGTATACATGTAATTTTACAATGTTTTCTTGTAAAATTACAACTTTATTCTTGTAGTTTTATGACTTTATTTTTGAAATCTGCCTTTTTTTTTTACCTCAAAGTGACCCTAATATTTTGTCCTGAAGGAGAGCAGAGCACGCATCAATAAAAAATAAAAAATGAAAGCATATCCGTGCAAACAGACTTTGACGAAAGCCAAATAAAAGACAGAAAAAAGGTCTTAAAACATTCGAAGATCTTCCTGAAAAATCATGTGCAGCTTTGTCTAAGTGTCCTGCATCTATATGTGGGCTTATTGTATGGTCTGTTTGCAGTGATATGCTTTCATCTTTCAGGTGTTCTGCTCTCCTTCACACAATTTGCCATAAAACTTTTTCTGTGACCACAGACAGCTCAGGGAGGTGAGCACTGTGTACTTTTTTTTTGCTTCAAATGAACTATTCCTTTAATGCTGCCACATTCAGGTCACATGACGGAGGATAAGAATGGAAAAAATCTCCGTATCACCTGCCTTTCTTATCATGTGTCTGCTTCTCACTCGTTACCAGAGATTCCAACTGTCTTTGAATGCTGAATGTGATGTTAGTTGTCTAACACTGAGCAACAGTTGTATGATTGTTAAGTTGTTGAGGGTTAGACAATCCTGTGTATGGTTAGTACAGCACAGTATCAAATAAATTAGTGTTCAATGACCTTGGACTTGGCGTCAATGTTCATCAGAGCTTTCAGACAGATGTAAGTTTTGTAGTCATAATTGTGATATAATAAAATAATAATATCAGTAGTGTCTGTGTGGTGTAAAGGTAGCATAAGCTCCTGGCTGTGAGTTGATGTTGCTCAATTCGAGTTTTTTCAGCGCAGACTCGGGCAGGCAGACAAAACTGACTTACAGAACTCCACAAAGACGTTTTTTGTCGGGTCCAGAGCAACGGAGTCAAAGTTCTTCCCCACCAGGACTTTGACTGGTCCCTTATTCCAGTCCTCTGGGATCTCCTCAGACCGATAGTAGGGCTGCACCACAAAACAAGATTATTACTTTGTGTTTAATGCTGCTGTGTAACTGAAACATGTATATGTATGTGTGTGTGTGTGTGTGTGTGTTACCTTGGCAGCGCCATCCACAACCTCCTGGCACAGCTGTCTCAGTGCATCTGTGGTGAGACCTCCTGCAGGGATGGTGAACTTCTTTGACGTCTCCATGTTGATGATGCGGGCGGTGGGGGCGTCCTTCTCGGACACGCCAAAGTATTTCAGCACATGAGACAGAGCCTCTGTCACGTCGATCGCAACGAACAGCATCTACATAACACACACACACACACACACACACACACACACACACACACACACACAGAAGACATAAGCAAAGAAAATCAGATTAAATTTAGTTTTTGTCTTTCTGTCACTGACTTAATTTCATAAACACACACACACACACACACACACACACACACACACACACACACACACACACACACACACACACACACACACACACACACACACACAAGACTGTCACCTTGCCCTTGAACTCTTTGGCAATGGCCCTGGATTCATCCACCAGGGCTTTCTGACTCTCCACAGAGGAGTTGATGAACAGCAGGCTGTGCAGCAGGATGCTGGAGGTGAAAATCTTCTCTGCAGACTGACAACACACACATAATGTTAAATATAATTTCAACATCATTATACATTTAAACACCAAACTTTGTAATCATGTGAATTTTTTACCTCCTGGCTGAACGGGATGATCAGTTCCAGGCTGTTTTCCTTGATGAAGGTGGTCAGATTTTTTTTATCCAGCTTGCCGTCTTCAGACAATGAAAAGTCTGCTCTGCCATCATCAAACTAAACCACACACAATTGCATAGTTGTACAATTTACATATGAAACACAGGCTTCTGTAGCTCATTTGCTAGAATTTTCAGCTTTTTTCTGTGTCATATGGTTTAAAAATTCAGTATATTTGTGTTTGGGCTGATGGTCGGACAAAACAAGTATCCCCGAAAACAAAAAAAACATTCAACCTGGAGACGCAGGGAAATAAAATTAAATAACACAAACTATGGATAGCACGTAACCACGCCCTTCATCACTCCTACATAGTCATTTGTTTTTATTTTGAAGGCCTAACTCAAGCCTGTCATTACTCAGTCAGTAAAACATCTCTGTTCTTGTGAGAACCTTAAAGAGGAATGTACTGTGCGCACTAGATGGCAGCAAAGCTAACATCGTTAGCTTCATGTGTCTTATGCTGCCCTGGTATAAAACACTTGACTCTGTGCCTCTCAGTTAGTATCATGACATGTTTGTACCTTTTTGAAGAGCACCACTGAGCTGGCTTTGACTTCATACTTCTTGAAAACCTCTGGACTCGCTGACATGGCAAACTCTGTGTCAGTAATATCCAGAGCGAGCTCTTTGAACACCTTGGCCGCCTCACCATCCAGATCCTAATAACGGAATAAAACAAAATGTGAATATGAATGTAAGTATGTGATTATATGATTTATTAGTAAGGATAGATAAAATTGGTGAACGTACATTGAAGAATCCCACAACAGTGATGTTATGTGAGTTGATGAACTGTGCTGCAGAGTCTGCGGAGTCGAGCACCGGAGCACCAGGGCCTGCGCGACGCTTCATCCACGTGATTATTCCCTCGGTTGACCTCTTACCTGGAAAACACACACATACAGATTCAGAGTTAGAGTCATATCAGGCGCTTTAATGTTCACAGATGTGAGACAGAAAGAAAACAAAAGCAACAGTGTGGCTCAAACCAGTCTGGTTGGAAAAATATGCAAAAACATGTTGATTCAGGCAAACAGGCAGAGTTAGCATAGTAAACTGTGGACATGTACAAATACAAATATAAATAAGGAAAGTTTGACATATTTCAGTTAGATACGAACAATGACACCACTCTAAAAGTGTGGTGTCAACCTTCTCATCTATGGGAGTGTCTTGGTACAGTAGCTGAATGGTCTCTTCCTCCCCCCAATCTCTTGCTGTCCTCTATCAATAAAGGTCAAAACCCTCTGAAAAGATTTAAAAAAAAACACTGTTCTTATCTGACTCTTGGTAAGAAAGTTCATAAGAGTATTTCTCCAAGTATTTAATAATTCCTGTAATTAGTAAAATTAGTATTTTTGAAAATTGGAGAGAGCCATGTTTCCAGTCTTTATGCTAAGCTAAGCTAAGCTAACCAACCTCTGGCCTGTAACTTCGTATTCAGCATACAAAAACCTGTATGGTAAATACAGTATGAAGTTACAGTCATCAGCCAGTTAGCTCAGCTCAGCATAAAGACTAGACAGCTAACTTAGCTTTGTCCACAGGTAAAAAATACCTGGTCGGTCACCGCCCCCTCTCTGTGGAACTCACTAACCACATCACCTAACCTAACAGCATCAAAATGCCCCCACACTGACAGCATTCAGAAAGACTCTCAAAGCCCACCTCCTCAGACAGCTGACCCCGTCATTCCCCCACCCTCCATGTTTTTATTCCCTCGTTGACTCAATCAGTTTTAATCTTTCATTTTATCTTATTGCCTTCTTTAAAGAATTGTCTGGTTTTTCTTTCATATATCCTACTCTTTGAAAATCGCGATATACGTCTGATGTATTCTTCTTCTTCCTCATGTTATTATTATTAAAACCTACTGAATCATATGTTACATCTCATCTTTTTACCTTTTTTAGCATAACCTTAGGTGTAACAAATTACATATTGGGTTTTTTTAATGATTGTTTAATTCTCCTAGATATCAGCAAATCATGTTTCTGGTGTTACCATGACAATTACTAAAATTTAGAGGTGCTAATAGGTAGGTTCGAGTTCAAGTTGACTGATTCGTCTGACATCATGACATGAAACAGCGGTTTAAAATAAAAGACAACCATTGCACGCAATCTGAAAACCTTTCACTACAGTTTCTGGGTTGAACGACATCTTTCCTCGAAATGGTGTGAAACAGGCTTTAAGGTACGTTTTCTTTGGGTGTGTCCGAGGTGTTACCTGATCAGCATCGATGTGTTTATAAACCAAATGCTAGTAGATCTTTACTGATTGTACATACAATTATGGTTCTTACGTCACATTTGCTTGGGCAATGTAAACATACGTTTACCAGTAGATAAAGCCAATTTCAAGTGACCTGAGTTGAACTAGATTAAATCCTGTCGTTTGCTTGGGTAAGTGTTTCCTCAGGTTTCCAGTCTGTATGCTAAGCTAAGCTAAGCTAATTGTCTCCTGGGTAAAGCTTCACAGTTAACACACAAACATGAGAGTAGTATCAACATCTTCTCAACTGATTTTTTGAAAAGAAAGAAAAATGAACCAGACGCACAAACATTAAAGACTAAACTGTTGATCCAGTCAAATAGCTCGAGGCATGTAAAAGACAGTAGACAGGTTCAGCAATGATCAGGTAAGGTAAACACAGTAGGTTCACACAGGGCTGTAACTGTCAGGTTACAGTTTGTGATGACATAAGGACAATGTGGTTGTGCATCTGAGAAGCACAGCAGCTTTACCAGTGTGTGTCCCTTTGTGTGTGTTTACCAGTGTAGTCGACGGGCTGTTTGCGGTCTCCGTTCACAAACAGTTTCAGAGTGGGGAAACTTCCGATGTCAAACTCCTCGGCCAGCTCCCTCTCCTCTGTTGCGTCCACTTTGGCCAAACGCATCGCTGCTTCCTCCTTCAGCTTCCCAGCAGCCTCTGCATAATGTGGCTCCAGCTGTTTACAGTGACCGCACCAGGGAGCATCTGCACAAACACACACATACACACACTCTCTTCATACAGCATGGGACTGAGTTCAAATGTGTCTCCATGTAGAAGAAATACTTAAAAATTATAACTAAATCAGCAGACATGCAGCTTTGCTCCGCAGGCCTCTGTAGCTATCACATGCAAAGATACACATGGAAATAAGCTGCTGATAGCAACAGCGGCAGTTTGGCTCAGCCTTTATCTCCTTCACTTCTTTTCCTCGGCGTGACCTCTCCGCTCGCAGTGCTGACCTCATCTGTGGGAGAGTTTAACAAGAGAGCATCTGGACAGGAGAGGCCACGTGTTCTCACGTTTGGATGATAACGCCTCAGCGCTCAGATGAAAAGACATTTATATTGTGATAAATACTTCAAACTCAAGTTTTACTTCGTTAGCTATTCCTGAAGCTTTCACAGCCTGGCTCAGCTTGATTTTAGTATTCAATAGGTGTGGATTTCAGGGAGGGGATGCCTCAATATTTGAACATGTGCATTTGTCTCTGCCAATAAAAACATGAACATAGCAGAGGACTTTTATTTTGACAAAATCAAAGACATCCTGGTGCATACAAATTCACCAGAATGCAGGAAATTCAGTGTTAGATGCTCAAAATTTCTGGCAGAGGAAGCCCAAATCCTCCATTTTATATGTGTCCCCCCAAATGTAACCTGCACCCCGTGTGCTCCCCAGGTTAAGAATGATCCCTCATGTTCATTTTACTCTTCAGTGTCTGCATGACTCGCGTAGGAAAGTGTGAATCTTGGACATGTTTTGACACAAAACTGGTCAATGACAATCCATTCTAGCCAAACATATGTCGTCACTGATGTTTGTGCTAAAAAGAGAGCAACAAACATGAGAAATAAGAAGCAAGAAGATCAGATGTGATCTTTGTAAGAGTCTAATGTCACCTATTTGGAGCAAAAAAGGTTGGTCGTCATTAATAGTGATCCCTACATTAGATTTAATTCAGATCTACTTACAGAATTCAACCAGTAGAAACTTGTTTTCACTGAGAGCTCTGGCAAAGTTGTTGATGTGGAGAACCATCACATCTTTCTCCTCCTCTATCTCTGTTGTTTTCTCCTTCTTTGGAGCCTCTTCGGTTTCCTCCTCCTCCTCCCCTGGAGTCTCCTCAGTTGCCTCCTTCGATGTGTCTTCTTGTGTTTCTGTCTGTTTGGCGTCTGTGTCGTTGGCCCGGGTGCAGGAGGCCCACAGCAGCAGGCCCAGCAGAGTTATGGACAGAAGCGTGTGTGTCCTCATGTTGGCGTTTCTGTCTGAGTACCTGCTCTGGTACCTGTGCTCAGGTGTGGACAGCCACAAAACAGTGCGTCACTGAAAGTTTGTACCTTTATGTGTCTCAGATGGAGAGTGTGTGTCGAAATTTTACTGGCCTTCTGTGTCATCCAATCAGACGGTACGCCTGCGGGGGACTCTTTTCAGTCTAAACCAATCACGTGCTGCCCTGTAGATTCAGAACTGAACAAACTGGCTGTTTGTTAAGGCTTTGAGAACTCTTTACTTTTCTCTCCTCCTTTTTTGAATATTTTTTAAAATCATTTTCTTCACTGTGTCTTTAGCTTTCAGTCCCCGTCACCTACAGACAGTCACATGCACATGTGTGTACTTCTTTAATTTTCCCTCCTCTCTCTGGGCCTTATCAGAATCTCATTTGCCTAAAAACAGACATACTACAGTGTATGGATTTCTACCTCTCTCCTTCACTTGTCTCTTTTTATCTTGCTATTTTGTATTTACTTAAACTAAAGCAAACACTTTTACCACTCCCACCTATCTACAATTTAACAGACAAGATGCAAAACCCAGGACTATTTAGAGATGGGTAGGGGAGACAGGGGCTGGCAAACAGCTAATTTCTGTTTTCTTGGTCAGAGAAACAAATATGTGACATCAAAATGTTACTTTCTTTTTCTGGTGATGTTGACATTTGTTTACAGTATTGAAAGTAAAAAAGTGGTCTGTGGACTAAATGTTTTGTAAAACTGTGTTAGACAGAGATATTGAAAAGGTGTTACTTCTAGTTAGTCAATAGACAAAGGAATCAGCTACATTTTGATATAAGATTTGATTGTCTGCAAAAAGTGATAATAAAAATAATAATATTTATTTGTATAGCACTTATCTAAACAAGGTTACTAAGTGCTTCACAAAGTGCATGAAAATAAGACAACAAAACAATACAAAGGAAATAAAACACAACAGTTCGAATCAGTCATTCAAAGGGAAAGCTTTCATATAAAAATATATTTTAAACAACAATTTAAAAACAGGTAATGTGCTAGCAAGCCAAATCTCCTCAGGCAGAGAATTCCAGAGCCTCGGGGCCTTGATGGCGAAAGCCCAGTCATCTCTAGCTACCAGCCTTGATCCAGAGACGTCTAGTGAGGGTAAGCTTGAGGATCTCAGATCATGACTTGGAGCACAGATAGTCAGAGGCTCAGCTATACAGTATAACCCAGCGCTAAACCATGTTGAGCTTTAAGAGTTATTAAAATAATCTTAAAATCAATGATGAAGTTGACTGGCAACCAGTGGAGGGAAGCGAAAACTGGGGTGATATGTGACCCATGATTCGTCCCAGTTAAAATACGAGCTGCAGTATTCTGTACTAGTTAAAGCCGAGCTACTGAAAATTGAGGCACGTAAACAATGCATGGTCACTGGCTGTCATAATTTCATCATAAAGCTGGTTTAAATGTGAGTGGAGCTGCTTATCACATGTGCCAACCAATTATAAAATGAAGAGTTGTAACTGTAATTGTATTTTGAGAGATTAAAACCATTTTTGAAAGTTTAAAAACAATGTTTATATTGTTAGTTAATTATTATTTTGAATGATGAGTGGCAAAAGTATTGAGATATATTATATATATACTAATGAACTGCTTAAAAATGTTTTTAAAATGGGCAGATATTTTATTAAAAGGTTGTTTTCTGGTTCTTTTTTAAATCAAATATCCAAATTGCTTCTGTTGTTTACCTTATATTTTTTTTGTAACTATAGCATTTTTACAGTGTCTACCAACTCATGAGGTGTTTTGGCACAAATGCACAACTTTTGTGACTTAAATTACAAATCACCTAATTTTAGAAACATTTCTGGACTTTTTTTTCCCCATTTTGCATTTTCATTTTCAAACATTAAGTGGAGTGGATCCTTTCTTTGACATTAGCTTAAGTATTGTTTAGCCCCAGACTGAGTATGCACTGTGGGGTAAAATGTGCCGTGACACACACCCCAAAAAACGGACAGGTCGAGAAAAGTCTCCAAAAATAGAATCCATCCACTTGTCCGCTACATATGATCTGTTTTATGCACTGGAGCCAGGAATAATACATTTTCCATGGCCAGTTTTTGGTGACATGGTGACATTGCTGGAAAGGGGCGGGGCTATGTGCTTCTGTATCTCGATGATGACTGGTTATCTGGTTCTGTTACTGGCTTGTAAAGCTGGAAGGTGGTCTCGTTTTGGGGGAGCGAGAGGAATGGCAGTGGTAAGCAACTTCACATTTTTATGGCTTTTATTTTACAACCCTGTATTTATAACAAACACCAATGCATTTTCGCAATATGGGACCTTAAAAACATTTATCTACAGCTGAGAGTCCTTAACCCTTCATCTGCTGCTAGTTAGAATAATCCACCATAAGTTATCTTGGGAAGTACGGCAGAGGGTGAAAAGTGTGACAACCAAGCCCAGTCTCCCCCAGTCAGAAACTTTGAGAAATTGGTGAACTGACCCTTTAAAACTGACATCATATACATGATAAGCTGCAGTGAAGAAAACTGTGCACAACACATCCATTTGTTTCTGTTTTTATTAAATGTTTTGCAAGTATCTATCAAAGTTGAAAATAAGATGAATAAAGCTGTGAGTCGCCGCAGGCTGTTTTAATGTTGCATGTGTGTGTTCTCCGTCAGCGTGTGTGTGAGCTCCGGGTTTGGATCCCAGTTTGCCAACAGGTCGCTGAAGTCCGGCTGAGAGCTGTCGAGGGTGTGTGTGTTGTGATGTGGGAGTGCGTTGTAGTGCATGTGTGTGTTAGCGTCTGTGCATGTGCTGTCCTGTGAGGGTGTGTCACTGTTTGTGTGTGTGACGTCAGGTGTGTTGCTGAAACTGACCATAGAGCAGCAGGGGATCGGCTCAGTCCAGAAACTGAGCGGGAGATGCCGCTTGATCATCGGTCGGCTGCGGCCCTGACTTTGGCCCCTGTGGTTGAACAGTTCAGCCAGGGGCCCCAAACCGCTGTTGCCCTTAGCGACCCCGACTCCTTGATCATCAGCACAAGTGGCCAAGCTGCTTTCTTGCTCCTCTGGACTTCCTGCTCTTGCGATTTTCAGCAGGTCATCGTAGTAACGCAGACGCCCGCTGGTGGTGACGGAGACCGAGTCGCTGTAGATGTCACAAGCTTCTTGATCACCAGAGCAGTGGCCGAAATACCGCTGCACGTCGCGGCTGATGAGGTCTGCAAACCTCAGCAGCTGCTTGGTCACATCCAAAGCGTGGTAGGTGGGATTTAAGAAAACCTCGTCCAAACATTCCTCCTCTTCCTCCTGAGCTTCAGATTCTTCATCTTCCTCCTCGACCTCTCTTTCCTCCTCATCTTCCCTGACCTCTGGCTTTTCCTCCAGAATCTCCACATCTTCATCTTCCTTGCATGGAGAGTGCTGGAAAATCAGGGGGTAGTAGGCTGGAGTCGGGGCCTGGACGAGGAAGCTTCTGATGACGCCTGCTGCCATGTTGGCTCATTAACACTGGAGAGACAGTAACAGAGGACAAAAACTAAGAATCAAAAAGGAAAGCAGTTTGTTGAGAGGATAAAAAATGTAAATTGGTTGAAAGAGAACATTTTTTATTACCTTAGGTGCCAGGTTCAGGTGAATCTGTCCGTCCTGGGTCATTGATGGATCCACTTTTCTGTATGTGTGTGTGCATATGTAATACTGGACCGTCAGGATTGTCAGTGTATATATACCTCAGCACACCGCTGCAGACGTGTGTGTGTCTCCCGTCGGATGAGGCAGCTTCCAGAACAAATATTTGCATGCCGGATTGGCCAAACACACTTTGTTTACTTTATCACTGGGCAACCGCAGAGGGGGTCCAAGGCTAATGGATCCTCTGCTAGGGGATGATGGAGAGTAGTTGTACATACACACACACCCAAACACACACACACTGTTGTTTTTTTTCCATCCCTGTTATCAGACTAGTTAAAGGATAAAAGAGCATGAAATCAAATCACATGCTGTTTTGACTTCTAAAGGGGAACACTCTGAACTGACATCAGCAGACTGAGATACAACCTGGCCGGACGCAGCTCTCCTCAGGACATGATGCACTATAATGTTCTTAAAGTGGGAAGCATCACGACATGAAACTCACAAGAGTCAACCACGTCAACCTGCCAAACTGCCAATCCTCGTCTTCAAGAAGAGGATTGCTTGCTCAGACACAGCATCAGTTTTACCCGTGGCTGTTGGCTCACTTACTGAATATAAATTCTTAAAGGCTGTTTGAAGACTCACGCAGGTGCCAACAGATTAAGAGCAGAACAAAGTGCCCTCGAACTGCCCTGAAACCCACTGAGCCAAGAAAAAGTCATCTGAAAGATTAAGGATTGTTTTATTTCCTATTTTTGTTATTGTTAACACATCTCATAAAGAGATCCCCCAGCCCAAAAGCCAATTAGCACAAACTTAAGAATCTTAAAAACAGGTCCTAAACTTCCTAAAACAGCCAGGTGCTGTCGACAGGGCTTGTTGGGGTCTACTTTTAGCTGTGGATTTATACACATCTGGTGCTCCAGTGAGTATTTCCAGCAGCAGGACCTGTATGTGGAATTATGTTCATGCTCATCATCATGAAGGAACATGTCACTCACGGTGCAAGTGTGGCTCATTCATGTGATTTTAATAGTTTTTGGGCAACAAAGGAGTAACTTATACCAGACTGTAGCTACACAGATAATATGTGTTAAGAAGGATCAATTAATAAAGTATGACCTTAACATGATTTCCCTAAAACATGACTCAGGTGGTTTATTTTGCCCAAAGATTTTGATGAATCCCTGAACTAGCTTGAAAGTTATAAAAAGACAAACTAATTTTTTAAGTAGCTTTTCTGTCAAGAGCTGTGCTAACAAGGGGGATCAATTTATTTCTAATGTGGCCGAGAGGTTTTTATTTGTTGCACATAAAACTCTGTGGGTGTATATTACAAGCAAATGTAAAATTCAACAAATAAAGACTTTCCAATACTAAATAAATCTGTCAGATTGTCCGGTTATTCATATTTTAGCAGCTGTTTCTAAAAAACTGTGAAGTTCACACATCTGTGCGCTTCTGTTTTTGCTGCAACTACTTCATCTTTTCATATTTTGTTCCTTTACAAGCCCAAACAAAAAAGTGTGGTCTTACCAAGAAGCAAATTTTCTCTCAACGGATTATCAGATTTCTCTAAAAAGTAAACTACCTGACAAATCATTTTAAAATACAAATTTGTAAAACAGGTTTCACCATGTTCTGTAAGTCCTCACACTTTACTAAAGCTCTTTAAAGCAGGACTGAAAATGAGTGTGAAATATTTAAAAACAGGACAACATGTTTTTACAGTGACGTCATTTTATCAAATGAAAATATTGAACCAGAAACATTCGTGATCTTTGGAATCATAGAGATCTTTGTTACAATCAAAACAAAGTACAGTTGATTTGAACAATGATGAGCAGCACAATATTTGTATGTGCCGTGTCGCTTTTAGGAGATAAAGTCATGCTGCTTTATTTTACTCTAGATAACAGGATAAAGTAAACTTATAGCGTACACGCAACATGTAAGCGCATGTATATAATGTGTCATAAAAGCAATGATTCAATGATTTTAAGTCTCACTGATTAAGTTCTGCACTTCACCAGACTTCACCAACCTTTACAGACATCTGTAACTCTGTAAATATGTGCATGTGCTTCTGTTTATATGTGCATGATGAGCATTAATGTGTGTTTGTGCGTGTGTGTGTGTGTGTGTGTGTCTGTGTGTGTTATCAGGACTCCCTGACTCCCCTGGCCTGCCTGTCATTAGTATCCAGGCTTCTGTGTTGGTTTTAGGACTAAAGATCAATAGCGGCAATATGTCAGCTCTCAAGAGCCTGACAATGAATTACACACTTTTTTAGGCACACAAGCACATGGACACACACACACACACACACACACACACACACACACACACACACACACACACACACACACACATATATGCACACAGACAGATTTTCAGACAGAAATTCATTATAATAATTTGAGAGTATATAGCAAAATCATTCCACCTACAATCTTAAATCAATGTTTCAGAGACAAGCTTTTTGAAATTATAAAATTACATATAAACACTGATCAGCCAAAACATTAAAACCACTGACAGGTGAAGTGAATAACATTAATTATCTTGTACAGCCAAGTATACCATCTCGTGGAAAAGGCACTCCCAGATGGTGGCGGTTAGAGTGTGGATACGCGACCCGAGATGAGTCGACGGGACCCGTCGGAACCTGATGGGTCAGGCCGGATTTGGATAACAAATTAGAAATTTTGCTTGGGTTCGGCCCACTTGACATGCTGCTGTGTTGTGCCATGGCCTATTCAAGTGCTTATTTACGTGACAACGCCTGAATGCAACACAGGCCAATAGTTACACTTCAGGCAGGAGGCGCTAAGTATTCAGACTGAACTCATGAAAATGGAGGACGCTAGACAAAACTTGCTAACCATGTCAGGTAAAAAAGGTCGGACCAGGTTCGGACTTAAAAATTAAAAAAAGGCTGTCGGGTCTGGCTGGGCTCAGTTATAACTATCTTGGACTCAGGGCGGGTTTGGTCAGGAAATGCGTCCTGAGCTGCACTCTAGTGGTGGTCCCCCGACAGCAGGACAGTGTACCATGCCACACCGCAAAAACTGCTCAGGAGTGGCCTGACAAATCTGACAAAGAGCACTTTGGAGGCCAGGTCGACACCCTGAGCTCTTTGTCACGTTCCTCGGGCCATTCCTGAGCAGTTTGTGCTGTTTGGCATGGTGCATTGTCCTGCTGAGGGGGTCACTGCTTTTGGGGAGTGCCGTTGCCATGAGGGGGTGTGCAGTACTTGGTCTGTAACAGTGTTTGAGTGGGTGATGTGTGTCAAGTGGCATCCACATAAAAGCCAGGACCCAAGGTTTCCCAGCAGAACACTGCACTGTGATGAGACGATGTGGCCAATCGATGTATAAGGAACTCAAACTGCAAAGCAAAGCCCTACATCAAATGTCTGTATTGTCAAACTCAAAATGGCCTCCATTATCAGTTTCAGGTCTTTCAATAGCTGTTCTCAAGCTGTGCCAGAACCTGGGGATCTGGCCGTCATCATCAGGCCACTCCAGGTATGTCCTGGAGTTCATGACTCTCCGCAGCTTGCAGTACTTTTTGGGGATGGTCTCTTTGTCAATAGGCTCCAACAGAATCAGCACAACTGTGTCGTCATTTTGGTCAAACAATCTAAAATGGGTGTAATCCAGCTCGTACTTGCACCACTCACTCCTGACGAAATGCTGAGAAAGGACAAACAGAGTTCTGTGACTTTTCTCGATGGCGTCCATGATGTTGTCCAGGATCCAGCCTCCAGGAAGAAAGTCTCTCTTGTGGAGGCAGAGCCGGAGAGGAGGCTCGGCCTGCTCGAGCTCTGGGACCAGATGTGCTTCAACCCAGCCGGAGTCCATGTCACTGTAGGACACGAAGGCGTCATACTCAGGCTCTCCCTTTTTTAATTTTGGCTTTCTCTTGGCTCTCAGCCAGGCCCAGGTCATCTTCATGTACCAGAAAACGTTGAATTTGTGACACAAACCTGCGACGAGCAGAAACACTAGCAGTATGCCTGAGCAGAGTAAGGAAAAAGCTAACGCTGTGTGGCACTCAAACACCGACAACCTTACGTCTAATGCACACTTTCCTCTTGCCAAGTCAGGGGAGTCACAGATGTAGGACTTGAGCTCATCTCCAATTGTGACTCGATGATTAGTCCAGTCAGTCGTCATGAGAGATACAAAGTCACATGAACAGACAAATGTGTTAGCACCAGCCTCCAGGCTCTTCAGATTATTATAATCATTTAGACTTTTGCTGCTGAACGTATGCAAGTTGTTGTTTTGAATGGAGACAAATGCGAGACCAGGATATAAATCCCCATCTGGCAAGTGACTGATCTTGTTGCCAGAGATGTATAAATCTGTGAGAAAAGGTAGTTCGATGTTGAACACGGTCAAATCATTGTCTGACAGATCGAGGACGCGTAAACTCACCGGCAAACAGGTGGTCACTTCTGTCAAATGTGTTGATGAAAGGTTTAAGAACTGGAGACTTGGCGGCCAGTAACAAATCTCAGGCATTCTATGAAGCATGTTTCTACTCATGTCAATATTTTTAAGTTGATTTAGATTGGTGAAAAGGTGGCTGTTGATTGAATGCAGGTAATTCCTGCTGATATTGATGGTTTGCAGACTCGTAAGTTTACTTTCGCCATCGCACATCATGTTACTGAGGGTCTGATCATTAAACAAGTTGTCACTGAAGTCCATATACTCAAGACCTGTAAGAGTGGCAGATTCACAAGGCAAGAGGAACAGTTTGCAGCTCAGCACAGACACCTTTCTCAACCCTGCCAGCAGAAATTCATCGGCAATTAGAGCTGGGAAGCCGTAAAAACGAGGGACGTCAAGGTTTTTGAATACAACAACCTCCAAATGGCCCACGTTTGAAGGATAATCCATGCTACCTGACAAACTAAAGACCAATTTAGTATCTTCAAGTGTCAGCATGTTTAAAGTGGAGTCTTCCATCTGATTCATAAACGCCAATAGAGCTGGAATTGTCATGAGAACATTTTTAAAAATAACACTTTTAGTTCCGCCGTAGTTTGTCGCTATAAATGGGGACATATGAGAATCCCTGGTGAAGCGTGTGTCAGTGAATGTCAGTGTTGTGTTTGGGTGTACAACATCAGACAGTATAGTTTCTACGAGCGCTTGATTTCTCCGAAACGGACCATTCAGACCAAGTGTTACATATTTAATGGGCCCGACTTGTCTCAAACTTCCTTTTTTGTAGTCTTGTAGATTCTTTCCATTAAAAATAACCTCTTCAAGACCACTGAGGCCGGAAAAGTCACTTTTTCTGACAGACTCAAGTTCAGGTCCTCCAAAATATAGGGTCTTTAATTTCTTCAGTGACTGGAAAAGATTGCCTTGACCCAACATTTTATATTTGTTCCCCAAAAGATTTAAATGCTGAAGAGAAACAAGATTCTCAAACCATCCAGCAGACAACATCTCCAGTCTGTTGAAGGACAAGTCCAGCCTCTCCAAATTTGTCAGCGGAGCAAATGCTTGCTCATGGATCTTTTGGATGCTATTGTTATTCATGATCAAAGACTGTAAACTGGCAAATGCCGCAAAGTCATCTTTCAATATTGTCTCCAGTCCGTTGAATGAAAGATCAAGTTTAGTGATGAGCTCTGAAGGGGCTGCAGGGACGGTCGTCAGGTTTTGTCTTGAGCAGTTACAGGACGTTTGATCACAGCTGTGACACTGTGGTGTGGAGAGTGAGAAGCTTTGATGAATTAGAAGTACAAATGTGAGAAATGTAAGGACTCTCATCTTGATTGCCTATAAAACACACAAGAAAAAAATCAGGCTTTTTCTTGCAAACTGTTGTGCAAGCAATCTAAGAATAAAAAAATGCAATTGTTGGCTGAGGCTACAACGATGACATACACATGGTCATATCTGTTAAACTACCCTGATGTTATCTGAGATACATATTGAAAAGGCAAATAAACATTATGAATAAAACAGATGCCGTCTTACTTTCTCCCAAAAGTTATTTTGGGTAATTAATAACAGATAACAGTAATCTTTCTCCTGGGAAATACAGTTTCATTCATTAGTTGTTTCACTAAAATATAGGTCTTTTGCACAGCAGACATTTTGACTTATCATAGTAGGAAAAGTAAAGGTGCTACTAATGATATTAATGATGGCTCTATTCTATTTAAATGTCCCACAAGTCATGAAAATGTGACAGAGGGTACGTTTACATGCACAATAATATTCCACTGTTGTTTGAAATATGACAATATTCTGAATTTGATACCCATCATGTAAGCAGCATAAGCCAGATACTCCAAATTAGGCCTTATTATGGATGTAGCATTTTCAGATAAAGACGTGGGATATGCTGGTATTATTCAGGTTTTAGGAACATTCTTTGGGTATGTACAGAGTGCGTTGCAAAAATGCATCTCAGCTGGGGTTTTTACCACAGTTTGTGATTCACGGCATCTTTCCTGTTTACGATCAGCTACGGTTGTTGTCACAGATGCCTTGTACACAAACCAAGGCAATTAGCCAACAGTTTGTAAGCCTGGCATTAAGATGCATGCCCAATAGAAAAGCCCACATTTGTGGTCAGAAGAAGACACGCACCCACTTTAAAACATTATGAAAGACTTGGGTATTAACAGGTTTTTGGATATGCGCAAATATCGAAACGCCGACCTTTTCAAGTATGAAGGAATGAAAGAGGGAGGCTGTGTTCGCTCAGTCGAACAAGTCTGCTGCTAGTGAAATTTTTTTTTTAAAGAATCCTGGCACAAGTAACGGTGATTCCCCTTTCCATATTTTGACGTGATAAACAACATGTAAGCGCACATTAATCAGAGCATGCATGGCTGAATGTAAACAGGAATATTAGTAGAATATACATTTTCGTTAGCGATGTAAACAGTTCAGTAGGAATATCGTCTTTTTCAGAAAAAGCGCAATATACATAATATTTTGTGCGTGTAAACGTGGTCATTGAGCCAGACTGCACAGTCAAAATGTCTCCTGGAAAGAGGCCAATAACAGAGTTAAAAAGCATGTCACAAAACTTATGTCCAGTAAAATGGCACCTGCGTCACAGGTGTCCAGTTACTAGAAAATAATTCACACCTGCCACCCAGTCAGAGCTGGTAATTTTCTGTGGTTCATTTGCTAAAAGATACACACATTATTTCAAATTTGCATGTAACACTAACATATTTCTACTGTATAAAGTTATTTTTGTGTCTAAATGATGTGTCAGTGTGAATTTCAAAAGGAATTGCAATATTATATTTAGACGTTTTTGCCATTTACAAAACATCAGATTGTTTAATTTGAGTTTTTTAATACATCATTTTAAAACATATTAAAAAGATGTTGAGTAATAGCCTTTTAAAATTTGACTTTATCTATAATCAAACACTAACAACACCTATAATAACTGCAGCACAGTCCATAAAGCCTGACAGAAGATAAATAAAGTAAAAATACCTTTAGGAGTCTTCGTGTTACACTTGCAGCTGAAGTATCCTCCTCCTCAGCACAATCATGACAGAAGGATGTATTCAATGATTTACATGTGTCTTGCATCGCTAGTTATAGCCTGCCACATATTAGGAAGTGCAGTGACAGAAATAACTTCCTGGCAGGGAAAGATTCACAGGGAGGGTGTTGGATTTTTTTCACATTTCGGTTGTGTGTAGAGAGCTGACAGAGGTTGTCACTTGACTAATTGGCAGCTTTTATTTGAACAAAAATACACTGCCCCCAAAAAAATGGGCCGTAGAAGGGCATCAACCCAGCAGCAGGACCAGTACCTGCTCTTTTGTGTGAGGAGGAACAGGAGGAGCCCTGCCAGAGCCCTACACAGTGACCTCCAGCAGGCTAATAGTGTGCATGTTTCTGACCACACGGTCAGAAACAGACTCCAAGGGGGTGTCATGAGGGCCCAACGGCTTCTAGTGGGACCTGTGCTCACAGCCCAGCACTGTGCAGCTCGACTGGCATTCACTAGAGAACACCAGTATTGGCAGGTTCGCCATTGGCGCCCAGATGAGGGCAGGTTCACACTGAGCACATGTGACAGGCGTGAAAGGGTCTAGAGACGCTGTGGTGAAAGTTATGCTGCCTGTGACATCATCCAGCATGACCAGTTTGGCGATGGGTCAGTGACTGTCTGGGGACGCATGTCCTTGGAGGGTCACACAGACCTCCATGTCATAACCAGCGGTACCCTGACTGCTGTTAGGTACCAGGATGAAATCCTCAGAGCGACTGTCAGAGCTTATGCTGGTGCAGGACAATGCCCGGCCTCATGTGGCCACAAAATGTGTAGGCAGCTCCTGGATGACAAAGGCACTGATGCCATCAACTGGCCCTCTCGTCCCCTTGACCGAAATCCATTTTAGGCACCTATGGGAGTTTATGTATCGGCGCATCCGAAGCTGCCAAGTACCACCACAGAATGTCCAGGAGCTCACTCATGTCCAGATCCAGATCTGGGAGGAGATCCCCCAGGACGCCATCCGCCGACTCATCAGGAGCATGGCACATACAGGCACACAGGGGCCATACACACCACTGAGTCACATTATGAGTTGCCGTGATAAAATTCACACAAGTTGGTTCAGCCTGTGGTTTCAATTTTTTACTTTGATTTTCTGTGATTTTGTATCCAGCTCTCAGGGGATTGATGATTTTGGTTTCCACTGATCGTTGTTACGTCATTTTGTTCTCCACAAATAATACAATGTACATCAGTAAATATTTTCAACTTGAATAATTCGTTGATCAAGGTCTGACGTGATTTAAAAGTTGCCTTAATTTTTTTGAGCAGTGTGTTTATTCAAAAACACACTTGCCAAAAACAATAAAAATACTTATGTAAGCACTTCTTCTGTTGAGGCTGGGAGAAAAAAAAAACATAAACCGGCTTAATTTATCAAGCGAAATGCATCAGTTAGAGTCTGTAGGTGAGGATGTAAATTTGTCTGTTTCAAGACTTGTCCAATGAGAGCTGGGAGAGGCTCAAGCCACCCTGACTCTGCACAGGGAAAATGGGTATACACAAGTGATGGATGCAAGTGCACAGTAATAAAATACTCGGGCTGAAACTAGCTCTATCTGATCGTCGAAAGCAGTGGATTGGTACGGGCATTTTCCCAAACAAAGCAAGGTAAGTCAAAGTATCACTGGGAATGATACTGAACCCTGAATTGCCGCCGCTAGCTCTGCCATCGCTGCGCGAGTGTCTTTAAATGTTTAACTAAGTAGCAGGTGGCACCTTGTATGGCAGTCTCAGCCACCAGTGTATGCACGTGTGTGAATGTGTGCATGTGACAAGAAGTGTGAAAGGGTGCCAGTGGTCGGAAGCAGCAGAGAAAGGTGTTTTACAAATGCAAGTCTATTTACCAAAGCATGATTTTTCTTTTTCTTTTTTTCCAACAACGGGGCAAAGACTTCCAGGAAAGACACGATATAACATCTACTTTCTTTACACAAGACTTGGTTTTTAAAAAAAAAAAAAAAAGCACCTGCAGATCACATGGCCACTTTGCTATAAAATTTACCGTTGATATTCTGCTGAGGTTAAAACACAGAACTAATAAAACAAATACAAATTTCCACCCCAAATATTTGAATATATCGTTGTGGTTTTAAGGGGAACTCCACAATCATCCATGTTCGGAACATCAGATCATATTTGGGACATCACAGGTCCAAAAGTGGGGACTTTACCACTTTCTACATAAATGGGAAATTCGGGTTTGTCTCTTAGACTCTTGTTTTTCCTTCTTTCCTAATCTAGAGCAGCAGTGGCGGTCTCAGAGGCAGGGGTGAAGAGGAATGAAAAGGGAAGCAGCTGCATGTACTGATGTACCAGCATGTATAGAGTGTTGTAGCATGAGGGCAGCCTAGAAGCTTTAAGGCTGTGTCTTATGGACGCTTTGAAAAAGTGACAGAAACAGTCAAAGAGTGCAGCCAGAAAGACAGACAGATAAATTAAAATACTACATTTAAATACTAATTCAATAAAAACTGATGTGCTGTTCAAGTACAAAACCTTTTTTTATTTTCTATGATCAAAACTGCAAAACATCTAGAAAAATATACAACAAATCAACCTTTCACAACATTTAACATTTGAAAATGGGAACATAAAAGAGAAGGAATATTCACATTTTCCCCATTAATGATAAAAGAACATTCATTTTTATTTCCTTTCTTTTACATATCAATGTTTTATATGTTTGCAATTATTGTTAAGGTCTGCCGCTTTGTTTTTGTTTTTTATAAATTTATTTCAAACGTCTCCACAGTAGCCAGAGTCGTTGGAGAGTTGTGAGTTGGAGCTGCGGTTGGAGGAAGAGTTCCATATGTCCAGGTTCATGTGCGGGCCAAAGGGGTTGAAGCTGGAGTACTGGATCGGTGCGCATGTCGCCTCTGGCTCTCGGCTGAAGGGAGAATGAGGCGGGGTGATGGGGGACACTGGGGACATTGGGGCTGATCGCTCAGGTTGGAAGTGGCTCTGGTAGGGCTCGCTCTGGGGCGTCCAGATGGATCCAAACAGACTGGACATGGGGGAGAGGCTGCGGGTACCCGAGAAGTATGGCTGTGGAAGACAGACAGCGAGAGGTAATATTAGCTGTAAAGCCACTTTACTGGGATACTGTAGCTGCTTTGTGTGCTGTCTTAAGCTGTATCTGAGTATTATGCATCCATGACATTTTCTAACCTTACCTGTCACTGTGCTCTGCTACCATTGGCCACTTGGCTGTCTGTTCCCTGCGGTGATGACTTGGCTGTCATTTCTCTGTTTTTTTTATTTTAGTCTCTCCTTTCCCGCTAAAATGAAGTGACCTTCCTGTTTTGGTTTTTCTGCATCCTCAGCAAAAACAAGTCATCTTTGTGTTAAGACCCTTCTCGACTCCAGCTTTGTCTGTCCTGTCACACTCTTCAGTAGAGCTTTGGTTCTCTATCACCCCGACTGGGCCTGTAATTTATCCAGGCTGGGCTGTAATTTATCAATATTCCTTCAGGATGAGTTCCCTGTGTTTTTTTTTTTAATAAATATTTTTTAATGAAACCGGCAGTCCTCTCTCTGAGTCATGAGGGAAAGAGAGAGGAAGAGGCTGTAAGGTAACTTGGTTGGCAGTGTTTACTTCTGCTCCCCAGCAACCCGTTCTGACAAACCTGTTGTACACAAGATGCAGAGCAGTGACAACAGACTATTGAAATACCAGATGGGAGAGAACAAGGAAAAGTGGTGGGAGGATACATGTCAGCTCTTAGCTTGTATTCAATATTTTTATGAGCCTTAGCTCGTTTTTTATTTTATTGGGATGTAATTAATGTTTAGATATTAAAATATAATATAATAATATATAAAATATAATATTTTTTTTTTACAGTAGAAATTCTAGTTTTTAATTGGGCTTGTACCCAAAACTGCTGCCGTGGTTCGAGCTTGGACAGAACCTGTACAGCTTCATGTAGGGTTTGATGAAAGCTCTATTCTCAAGAGGCAAAAATACCATAAAATAATAATTTTTACAAAAAAACAAAACCAAAACAAACAACAACAAAAAAACTACAGCCTTGGAACTTGCCTACTATGCCTGACTTAAATATGCAAGAGCATGGAAATATATTTTTCTTAATCTACTGTCAAACACTTTAAGTAAACGTAATGCAGCTTGTAACATTTATAATTTAAAACTGCATTCTCTTGTGCAGTTATTTTATGTAGCTTTGGATGAAAGTAATCATAGTTAAATGTGTGTGTTTTAATGTCATCACACAGTTTTACTACAACATTTCCTTATGGTCCTAACAGTCAGCGCCACAGACAATGGAAATTTGAGGCAGATTTTTGAGACCAGTCTTTCAGTGTAAAATATTCAAACAAATAAAAATAGAAGTATTTAAAAATCGGATACCAGCCTTATTTTAAACACAAGCATATTTAACACAAACTGTTTTGGATAGAATACATCAATGTCCCCATTAAATAAAAATATATTTTCCCAGTTTTAGTCTTGCGCCTCTATGTTACCTCTGTTTCTATCCCAAAATAAAGGAAAAAAAATATCATTACATAAAATAAATATTTTTATTTTTTATTTTTATTTTAAATCCCTGTCTTTTCTTTTTCTGTTAAACCTAATAAAACAGTTTCAAATGTTTGATGACACTGAAAGTTCATATGATCAAGTGAGACTAACTTCTAACACAGGTCATATAAAACCGCACTTCAGTTTGTGAACTGTGGTGGCAACATGGAGAGAGACAGAAGGAGATGTGTGCTTGAATATCAGGACAAAACCTTTGTTTTTGTTTGCAAAGCAACCTAGGAGAGGTCTAATTCATTCATCTCTCCTTTGTCCTCATGATCTAATGATGAGGGACGTGTATAAGGAGCCAGCAGACACTGCTGTCACTCGGTATCTAGCTAAGCTCTAAGCCCACCTACTTTTTAGCAGTCCAATCAAATGCAAAGGATTTGATTTAAATCTCACTGTTCATACATTCCTTTTCACTGGGAAATCTGTCACAGCACAAATAGTACAGTTCAATAAACTGTAAGTGCTGAAAGCAACAGTCAGAGTAGATTTTGAAAACCACAAATTACTGTAAAAATATCAATTTAAATGCAACAGTAAAAATAATATAAATGTACACTTGCAGCTTTTTAGTACATGTATGCGTTTAAGTTTCTTTTTGCATGTGTGCTTAAATACACACAGACACTGACATACTGTAACTTTGATAAAATACACACAACCGTGCAAAACTGACAATGGTGCAAAAAAGGAGAAGCAGCAAACGAAGGAGAAGTTTATGAAAACACACGTTCGGTAACACTGAGTCTATTAAAGCAGATGCTCTTGTTCCTCATTTCTGCTCTGACAGCAGAGTGATGAAAGTACAACAGCAGATAACTTCCTCAAATATTCTATGAGTCACAGCAGAGGAGCCGCTGGTGTCTTCAGTTACTGTGTGTGAGTGTGTACTGCTGTTTAAAATGACACAAACACAGACAAACACATCTAGTTTAACACCAAATCTGGGTATTGACGTGTGTGCCACAGGTGTTTGGGGGCTAGGTACCTGATTAGAGGAAATCTTAACCTGTGAAATGATCATTTGTATAACAGTGACTCGCCGTGTGTTACCTTGAATCTGTGAGGAAAACTGTGTTTTTCTTGCATGCCTCCAGAACAGAATTCAACATAACATGTGGGCGTTACTGATACACAAATGGTCACTTTGCTGGTGAAGTATTCTTTTAATAAGGATCTTGCCCAAGTAGGTGCTAATCACAGGTTTCAAGCAGCAACCTGCTCTCTCATCGGCCTGGTTCATGTTACACACTCATGTACCTGTCGTGTGCGGTTTCACAAAGCTTCTGTGGCCTCTTTCAAGTGCCTCTTCAGGGCAGGAATTTCACGCTATAATTGCCTGAATGCTGTCTATGATCACACACTGGAGTGGAATGATACTGTCATTTGGCTCTATGTAAAAATGTACAGGAGGCATAATGGAGGGACATCGTAGCAGCCCTATAGCACGACCTCTGTGTAAAAAGGCCCTGTACCTCTTGTAATGCAGCTAAATGTTTCTGTGTCAGTGCACATGGGACTGTTGTTACAATAGTTGTCTAAGTGACTGCATCGTCATTGTTTCCTCCAAGTACCTGTTTAAGTTATCGTTTGTTGTTGGTTCATATTACTGGGTTATCAAATACTCTTTAGGTTGGTGGTTTGGTCTGGCTCCAGAGGTGGGATTAATGCTGTTGAAACTTTGCATTTATATGTTAAAAAAAGTTTGTTAAAACAAGAGGGACTGAACTTCATCAGAGAAAAAAGTAGTGCTGACATTGCACGTTAATAAATCACTACTAACCAGTGACACAACAGTTGAATTTCTTATGTTTCTGATTTGTATTTAACTGTGGTTTGTGTTTGTATTTGACAACCTGGGAATGAGACCTAACAATAAACTCTCCTTCCTTCCAGAGTTACAACACTTTTAAAGATTACGTGTTTTATCTCAGTGTTTCTCCATTTACATCATCATTTTAACCGTCAAAGTAAACCCCCTGCATGTTTTTGCACAACTTCCAACACATCTTGTACATCTATACTTAAATATAATTGTGCATCGCTTGGAAAAATGAACTTCTCCTCTTATTAAGGTCGGGAACTGAAACTAAATTAGCATAGATTATGAAATGCAGAGTATCCGGTGCCTGTTAAAAAAAGAATAAAAGAATGTTGGTTCTGCTTATCCCGATGCTCTTTCTGACCCAGACATTGCTGCATGAAGCGATACATTTTGTTTGTGTTTTGTTTAGGCACTATAGGAAGATCAGTAAGAGTTGCCAGCACACAGGTTTGGGTAACGGTATGCACAATGGACCACAGGTTTTCTTTCTGCTCCAGTCGTTGTCGCTCACAGCACCACAGCTCCACCCTCTTGTCCAAATATGGTCACTTTTAGCTCCAAAAATTAACAATGGCGACGGCCATCAAGTCCCCAAACCAACAGGTAGTGTCATGGTGGCTACGCCCATTATTAATATACAGTCTAGGGTCATGCGTATATGTAAACTAAACATGTGAACAAGAGAGAAGGTTATGTTTTTGCGGATTGAGTGTGCAATCTCTGAGTATCCTGAACATCTTAAGATTTTGAACTGTCAATTAGACAAGACAAGACATTTGAAGATATCACCTCAGACTCCAGGAAATTATAACAGGCCTGTTCTCACCATTTTCTGCCATTTTACAGACAAAACAATTAACTGAGAATATAATCTGCAGATTAAATGTTAATGACTGTTAATGAGTTGGTGACAGCCCTGCGACCTGGCTCTAAATTTACTCCCCCTGACTATGATGAATAATATTCAGCTGCAGCGGAGAGCGGCCATGTTGCTCGGCCGTGTTTAAACCATTTGAGTTCAGTATAGTGACTCCTCACCTTGCTACCCACACAGGCTGCTGTGTCCCAGGTTGAGGGCGATTCCTGATGCTGTTCCTCACTCCAGCTGCTCTGATTGCCGTGTGCATTCTGGGCCTCCTGACCAGGAAAACCACTCGGAAATGTTCCATTACCTATATGATGATCAGATCAAATAAATGCTGAACAAATACTTTACAGACACAGAGTCAATGACTGTTCCAGTGAAAGCTGTTTTATTCTACATCATCTAATGTAATAACAGGACAGAGTGATATAACTGGGTTACGGTCAAAGAGAAATGCATGTCATGAGTTTGTACCTATGTAGTTGCTGTCCTCACAGTAGGTGTAGGGACCATTGCAATGGCTGTTGGCATTACTCCAAGTAAACCTGCGGGAAACAAAGAAACATTTGATCCAATGGTTTTAACAGGAACAGACTGAACTGCAACACTCAAATGAAAAGACACATTACTGCAGCACTGGAAGGTAATTATTCAAACTGTAAACCAGTATCAGTAACCACGCCACGACGGATCTAAAGTACCTTACTAATAAAGCTATTTTTAGCTGTTAGGATTGCTGTCTAGCTAGAGGGGCGAAGTGGCACAAAAATAACTGAGTTTTGAGATGAATACACACATTCACCACAGCAGCAGTTATTTTGACTTCAGGGATTAACATTCAAAAGTTATTTTAATTTCTTCTACTTCTTTCTATTTTTGGTCACTAGAGGAGCAACAATTTACTGTCCAGTTTTTGGACACTAACTCACTTTCCTCCCATGTTTAGATTGGATTCAACTTTACTGTCCTAGCACAGAAGACGAAGGCTGAGACAACAAAATACAGTCTAGCTAACCAGACAGGGTAGAGCAGGTATGAGCACGTACAGCACCTGCAGCGAGCAAAATACAGTATACAGTGCAGGTGTAAGAATAAGTGATTACAATAATAGGACTTTATATACACAATAAACAGCTGGAGGTATGATATGAATACAATCTATAGACTATAGATCAGATAAACACAGTATAGGCAGTATTATAAATATATTTGAGTGATAGAAATGATGTGTAAAATGCATAAAACTTGGACTCCTAGACTTCTGCTGAGGTGATGTATTGTATGTAGTGCACATATCACCCCACCAGAGGTCAGTCTCTACTGGTGTAACAGGTAGCTGAGCTGACAAACATGGCAACTGTGAATGGTGGGGATAACTTTACAGGGATGTAAAAAGCTGGCTCGCAACGGCAGAGAGAAACAGCGCATTTTCCACATCTAACTCTGTGAGTTAAAGGTTTATTTCAACCAAACCAGAGTTAGTGATTGTTGGAACAGTCGTCTAACAAACTAGATGACTAATGAGACTAACAAGGGCGGTTTTGGTGAGTTTTATTTTGTTTCTGTCAAGTTTGAATGAAGTGTGTTTTACGATGACGCGACGAGGCTGTTAAGGTAGCCTTAGTTCAGTGAAAGAGAGAAACTTAAATTAAGGAAGTCTATGGTTGTTTTTCTGTTTAATAAGGGAAACAGCTGTAAGAATATTTCCTTTCTTGACATTTGGTGAGTTTATATTTTTTACTTTTTAGACTGAAAAAGCCACGAGAGCTTGTAGAATAAAGCAAACTCCTCAGTTGGGTGTGTGTTGGGTAAAAATAGTAAAACAACTGATTTTTTGGGGCACCTGGGGAGTAGAGAAACCCAAGAAAAAGATAAGTTTTTAGAGCCTAACGTAACATTGTTGTGGCAAACCTCAGCAAACAACTTCTGTCTGTCACATCCAGCAGACACAACAACACTCGAATACATTTGGAGTCCTGTTTCTGTCCAATATTCACTCTCTACTATTATTAATATTATTATTATTATTATCAGCTCTGTTTTAGTCTCCTCCGACTCCTGAGGAAATTATCTGGCTCTTCACATTGTTCAATGTCCTTCATCAGCCTGTCACTTACTTTGGAATTTAATTTAAACACGTTCACATTACAGATCAACATTTGATTCATTGTTAAAATAAAAATAGTTATTAGTTAACTCTAACAAACCTGCATTCAAACACCTACCCATTGTATGAGGCTGTGGTTGCTGGCTGAGGTATGTAGGGCAGAGCTTCGGGGGTGTTGTATCTGAACTCATTGGTGAGGGGAATGGATGGAGCTGACCATGTCTCTTCAGGCAAATACTGACCTGTCAGATCTGAGGGAGCACACAGCAACATCAGTCAGATGTAATGCACAAACCTTCTTTGTTGAAGACATGGACAGGTGTTTGTTTCAGTCTTTAAAAACAAAGTATGCATATTTATGGATGTCTTTACCCATGTTCCGGTCTACTCCTGCAGCAACAGCAGCAAAACTCGGGGCAAAGCTGGACGCTGGGGGATCTGGGCTTTGGCACATATCTTTATGGTACAAGCTGTTCATGCTAAACAGGGAAAACACAAAACGTTGAAAGTCAAACAGAAAACAAATAAAAACACAATAGTATATTTTCCATAAGTTCTCTTCAAACAAAACTAATTATAATCAGACATTTTTCATCAGTGGTCATGGCAAAAAGTGGATATATAGAAACACCAGATTTTAATCTTTGGCTCACAAGCTTTAGTGAGATCTAATTCAATGACACTATTATGTACAAGAAACAATAACAGAATAGATAATAATAATTATTCCTTTGCAAAATGACTGTATATTCTGAATTAACTATTTTGAGTTTTTAGTTAATTACTTGCATTTTATGTACCTAATTTTCATTTAATAATGGTGCTCAGAATAATCAACAAATGGCACAAATTTCATGTTTTTTTAACCAAATTTTGTCCACATTAAGCCACGGATAAACTAGTATTTATCTTTTGAAATGTTAAGCTAAGAGCATGTGTCTGTGCTTCTGTCCAGTTGTGTGTTTCTGTGCGTGTGAGTCTGTTTGCTGAAGTACCTGAGAGCCTTGTAGTTTGTATTCATGGTCTGGTAGCAGTCTCTCTCTACTGGGTAGACGCCGTACTGCATGGATTCCCCTGTAAACACCCACATATCTGTCAAAATAATGTAACGTACGCTTCTCATCTGTTACAGCTAGTCTGGTTATAATGATGCGTTTTGATTCGGCAAAATTGTGGCACTTGATAGTATGTTAATAGTCCTGGTTTTCCTAGATAAAGTAGTGGACGTGTTCCTCACTTTTTCTAGATGAGGTAGTGCAGGCATGTGTTCGGGCATTAGGGTCTTTGTCTCCCTCCATGCTGCTGGCGCTGCTCCAGCTGCCCCAGCTCCCTCTGCTGGCCCTCACACTGCCCGATGAGCTGCCGGAGTCTGAGCCCGACTCACACACTCCACCACCACGCCGATCTGTAGCACACTTCCTTCGAGTACGAGAGGGACACACACCTGCCGGACATCAACAAGGCCAGAGAGATTAATATCATGTGTTAATATGGAGTTCGTAAAGCTGCAGATAGGCGTGGCAGGTTTTTCTGACAGTTACTCACAAGAAAGAGTCATGGCAGACAAGAAAAAACAATGATAACAGTGCTGCTTCAATGTCCGTGAAGTGATAATTTTAAGTAAGGTTGGAAACACCAATATCTAAGGAATGACATGTCCTTGAGTGCCACTGCTTTCCAATTGAGCAGCACGTCCATTTCTGAGGGTAGATATCCCGCTGTAATAACAGCGCATGCAGGCAGGCTTAGCAAATTTTTTTGTTTTACTGAGACAACTTAAATGAAAATAAATGCTGTACAAATATTCTTATTTTTCGTCCATTTTAGATGATGACAGACAGACTATTGCTGCAGCTAGCTCTCAGGCCATACTGTCTTAAGACTCAGAGATAATAAAACAGTTGCACTGACGCTGTAAACCTGTGTAGGCATACTTTTTCCGCCACAGAAAATTAATAGTTAATCAATAAGGGAACTGATAAAGAACTGAACTGATAAGCAGAAACTGTAATGGCATTAAAATATTTTCAATTCCTGTCCGAAGTGACAGATAACAAGGACACTCACCGTTCTGTTTGAGGGGGCTCTCAACACTCAGTCCAGGCTTTGGTGCTTCTGACTTTGAGCTGTTGCAGCAGCGGTTCCTGTTGCGGGGTCCGCTGGCGTTGCGGTCCCCTGTTTTCCAATCAGGTTCTTTCTCCCTCTCTGGTATCACCACCACATTGTGCTCAGGAGCACTACAGCAAGATTCAGACAGAAACAACAAATGTTATCTTACTGTTTGGAGCTTTACAGATTAGACAACAAAGACTGTGTCACATGATATTATACTATGAAATATCAGAATAAATGTAAATGGATTCATGGAATAAAATACAAGTAAGGTGAAGTTTACCTGGAGACATTTTCTGTCTTCCTGCGACTCCTCTTTCCCTTATTATTTCCTGATGCAGTGCCAGTCTCTGCACTCTGTGCTTTCTTTTTCTGGCCTTTGCCGTCTTCTCTCAGCTGCACACAGAAAAAAATAATGATGTTTTTTTTTTAATGAGAACCATCAGCATTATAAGGTTTGGACATTTAACTGAATACAGACACAGGAAGTTTCAGAACATTCCTTACCTCCATTTCAGAACTGTCCCTTTTCTCAGAGTCGATCTTCTCTGCATAGTGCTCAGTGCAGCTCTTCTCTACAGGACTGCACACTAACAGGCCGGGTCTAGGTCCTGGACCCACTGTGACGTTATCTGGGAAACCAGCAGGCATTTCCATGGGAAACATAACTGCTGCTGGCACTCTCTCTCCTATAGTGCTGTGGGCGTCTTCTTTATAATCTGAAGGTGTCTTTTTATCCAGCTCACTGATGAAAGTCGGTTCGTTGTTGTTGCAGACATCGGGGTCTGGGGTCAAGGGAGGATCCGGTGTCAGGTCTTCATGCTCTTCATCCACCGTCACAGCACCAGGCGAGGCTGTGGATGAGCTCGACTTGTACTTGGTGTAATAGAGGGAAACCTTGTGTTTCTTTTGAGGTTGGGATGGGGTGGTTAGGGAGCCTCTCTTTGAGGATGACTGAGGACGTGAGGCGGGGCTGTTGGCCAAGGCTGGAGAGCCACGCCCCTTACCTTTGTCTGATGTGTGGCAGGTGTCCACATAGCTCTTACAACTGCCCTTTGTTTTACTGCACAAACAAGACAAGAAAACGACAATGTATTTTTAACTCGCAGAATTTGTCTTCATGCAAATAGTTAACAGTCTCTACACCATGTATCCAAACTACAGAAAAACACTGGACATACTTTACTCCATTGGGTGTGATACTATTGACGGAGTCGTTATCCCGGGACAGGACTGAGTTGTGGTTGCTTCTGATGCTGGGTGACGAGAACTCACTCAGGATATACTGGGCCTGATGGAAGGCCATCAGGCACACACCAAACAGGGAGAAGCTGAAACACAAACAGACAATGTGTTACACTTCCCATACCCACACCCTAAAACTAGAAAAATGATCATGACTTACTACAGTGAATACTTCAGCTAATATTAGAATAATCTTTTTCTAATATGAATATGAAACATCTACTTCAAAGGTACTAACCATGTGAAGATGAGGGTGACCACCCAGAAAGTTTCCTCCCAGCTGGGGCCGGGAACCACTTGAGCACAGAGAGGCAACATGTGGTGGGGCAGTGTCACATTGAGGGTGAAGGGGAAAGAGGTGCCGCGTGATGTCACCAGGGTGAGGTCCCGGATTACCCAGGATGAGGTGAAGTCTGGGGTGAAGCTGGGGACGCAGACAGGTAGATACGATGAGAGACAAAGAAATGGATGAAGGAAGAGAACAAGAGGACACAAAAGGAAGAGGAATGCATAATCAGGACAAACTGCACAAACATATGACAGAGGAGGAGACAGAGCCTGTGGTCGAATAATAAAGTACCAACAAACAGGCACAGATAGAAAACCTTATACAATTTTACTTTAATATTTAACAATGAATAAACTAAATTATATTTTTTTTAAAACATCAAGTGATAACAGTAAAAAAGAAATCCACTGTAAACTAATAAAGCAAGCTAAAATTCCACTTACGCGATGGTGATCTCAGAGGAAGTGTTGTGGTCGAGGCTGAAGGGGCGACACTGTAACACCTCAAAGCCAAATCCCTGACACTTATATCCATTAATATTCATCGACATGACTGTCAGAGGAAGCTCTCCTGCATTCTCCACCTTAAAACTCTTTCTGATGGCGAAAAGCGGCTTGTTGGTGCGCAGGCCTAGAAGTGACAAGCAGAAACATTTTAGCAGTTTGTTTGTTCGACTGCCTTAACTTCCTGTTACAAGTGAACATGTACCAATAAACTCTTTTACTTCACAGCCATATAGTGATATTAAGTTAAACATTAAACTCACCGTCACGGCACTCCATTAGAGTTGACTGAGGAACATTGAAGCGCAAAGAGGCTCCTGGGCCGGGCAGTTTGCCTCCGACTCTTAGCAGCTCTTTGGCCCCGTGGCCCTGCACCGTCATCATGTCAAACACTGTCAGGTTGTTCCTGAAACACAAACACAACATGCTTGATAAAAACATGCTTTAGTAACACAATGAACAGCATTCCTTATATACACAATAGAGGGTCAAAGTAGTCCGACTACTATTCAAAATAAAAATGAATATATATTTTTATCATAAAGTAAACACTACGATGCACTTGAGCAGATGCCTGGAAATTGGCAGGATATTGGCCTTTTTCCAGGGACGGCATTTCAACAACCAAAGGTGTATAAAATAAAAATTTATGATGGTCATTTCTTTACAAATTCTATTTAACTGCTTTGGTTTTAAGGTCCTGGTATTGTGCATGCTAACTCACCGTCATGACTGACAGGGAGACACGATCAGAACAATGTCTTTAACGACACATATACTCTTCCTACTATGACACCTACTAAGTCAAAATGTCTGCCGTGAGAAAGGTCTGTAAAACTTTCCACTATTGTGAAACATCTCTTCCAGACACCAAAAAATCCTCTGCCATTATGAAACCTGAATACACATACTGAAAACTGTATGAACCTCATCCTGTTACAATGAATCAGTACCTGATGATGAGAATGGTGGTGGTGGGTTTGTGTTCAGAGGGAGTAAAGACCACAGCAACCTCTCTGGCCTCCCAGGGCTGCAGCAGCAGACGAAGGACACCCTCCCTTGTCATGTCATCCACATTCTCACCCGCCTGCACACAAACACACGGAAAGAGGGGAAAATAAGGTTTGGAGGAAAAGCATCTGAGGCATGCATTTAATGAATCAATAAAGTTTGATATCTATCACATGTTAGGAGCCAAAAATCAATGAGTAAAGACAAAAAGATTCAATAGTGCCACAACTTTATTTCCCAGGAGTGTTCTCAGGATTTACCTTGGGGGGAGAGGCCAACAGAGAAAACTCTGTAGTGCTGATGTTGACAGAGAGGGGGCTGATATTAAACCTGCCAATCAAAACAGAGAAAACAGTTTGATAAATCAACTCGAGGCATGTGCTGAAGCAACATGGTACAATGCTTTAAACAACTGTAGATGAATAATTCTGTTCAGTATTTAACATAAAACTCTTGACAGTGTACCATTTGGTTAGAAGGTCCAGAGCCTCCAGGGGGCCAGGGTACAGCGAGAGGATTCTAATCTCTACAGAAACCACTGAAGAAGAAGGATTCTTCAGCATGAAGGTCTTCACCTGAAACAAATAAAAATAATGTTTTCTTTTTGCTGCAGACAAAAGTCCAACTTAAAAACCATGTGCGTATACACCATTTTTTAGTGAGAAGTCATTAAAGAGTAACAAAAAACTCAAATCACTTTTATTTTTTTAGCTAAAGACCAACTTAGACGGGTATTTAATAATATTTCAGGTCCAAATCTTGACATTTTAGTACAAAGTATTTGTGTTCTAAATATGCACAACGACTGCCCTCTACTGGCTATTCATATGCCTTCTCTCACATATAGTGGAACCAGATGGCACTTGGCTTCTGGTGCTCAAAGCACATAAAAAATACATTGGAAAAATTCAACAGCAATAACTTTTTCCAAAAATCATGACCCATTTACAATGAAGATAATCCACAGACCTTGTTGTGAGCAGTTTCATGTAGGAACTATTTTCTCTCTACCAAACCACACCCGCCAACCATATCACTGCGCAGAGGGCAGCGTGCATCCACTGCTAGCTCACCTAGCAGCACTGAGCTAGCTAACGTTACAGCTCAGCCAACAAGGATGCAGTTAAAGTTTTCATCTCGCACTGACACGAGCATGAGCCTCTTGTCCATAAGTAGATGCATGCTTCCATCTGCACAGTGATACTGTTGGTGGAGATTTGTTGGGTAAAAAGAAAACAGTTCCCACATAAAAGCTCACAACAACATCTGTGGGTTATCTTGAGTAACCAGATCATGATTTCTGGGAAGAGCCATTGCTGTCGAATTTTTCAAATGTATTTTTTGGCTCCTTGAGCATCACAAGCCGAGTGCCATCTAGTTCCCTTATATTGGATCTCTATGGTCGATGTCTCCAACACTCGGCATCTCACACCAAGACAATCTAGACTGATAAGTAGCGCTACACGTAAGAGGAAAAATATGTATTTTGAATTTTGGGGTGAAGTGTTTCTTTAAGTCTTGCCCACCTTGCTCTCATTGACTGGTGTAGCACCAAAGTCCAAAGGAAAGGACGTCTCTACAGGGAGTCTCGGCCACCTGAGAGGAAAAAAGGATTTAAATGATAATTAATTTTAATAAAAGTGTGTAATGATGGATTACAAGATACACAATGACATTGAAAAACAAAGCTGTGTGTTGCATTTAAGACTGACCTGCAAGATAGTTTGTCTTTGTGGCTCTGCCATCGAGAACAGAGCTCAGCTGCCAGTTTGCTGTCTATAGCCCAAGACGAGGGGAAAAAGTCAGGGAGGAGAGAACGCTGCCACTCTGAACGACCTGATGGGATATTAGGGAAAATTAAAAAATGATTTAAGTAACATTCAAAGGTTCAGACTGTGACTTTTTCTCTCAGAAGAGGTAACGAGGTGTAATGGCCCACCTATTTCAGACAATCTGAGAGGACAGGGACGTCCACACTCCCGTTCCGCCTCAAAGACTACCTCCCCCTGCTGACAGACACATCATCTATTACATCTGATCCTAAATACTGATCCACAACCCTACACACTACTACCTACTGCTGGTGCTTTACCTTGAAAGGAGAAGAGCTAAAGTAAAGGGGAACGTGCAGGGTTGTGCCCAGGCTGGTGTCCAGACTGAGGGTGAACACCTGGTTGACGGGCAGGGCCTTGCTGAGCAGCTGGAGGGACATGATATGCCAGCAGCCTTGGGGAACTGTGAGAGGAGTGCTGAAGTTCACCACCTGACAGACAGAGGGCAGCACAGACATTAGTGTCAAACCCTGTCCTGAACTTGGAATACTTCCTGTACGAGGGTTATGTGTAGTGAGTCAGAATTAACTTGGCATACAGTAAGAGAAAGTTTGATGATCATCATCACGTCATCGTGTAATCAGATCTGCCTCCTATCATTACTTGCGGCAGTGGTGCATACCTTCATTACTCCCTGCAGCTTCTGTGAGAGGCTGGCATTCATCACAGTGAGGGGCGGGAGGAGAGAGTTAGTCAGCCACAAATCCACCTGGTCTGCATCTCTTTGTTTCACCTGGAACAGGTTGAACAAATCCCCCATGGTCCTTCTGCAGAAACCAACAACAAAACGACGGAATACTCAGTTATTCAGTGTCACATGTTAATAACACTTCCTGAGTATTAAAGCGCTTAAACACTTTCTGTAAGGGATCTTCATCACAATAGAGACATTAAATTTGTGCACTTCCTGGTGCTTTTCACTGGCTACAGCCACAGTGTTTCCAGACAATATTACACTTAAGTTGTGTGAGTATTCGATTGCTTTATCAGAAGAACTTGAGGTCTCAAACTTACCTTTGTGTGATATGTAGTCCAGGGAAGCTGAAGGTTGTCTGGTTTCCCAGAATTCTTAAACTGATATGATTCATGCATTTCCCTCCATGGCCAGGCATTGAACCTGACGGAAGAAACAAAACTGATGTTGTAAAAAAAAAATATTCCAGGACATTTGGGACAAACGCAATTACACTTAGACAAATATATATATATATATTGAAAAGAAATGATTTGAGCTGAAATGAGTGTTCACCTCTGCAGGCAAGCGTTGCCACTTTAGTGAAGTTTTTTGCCTCTGGTCTCAGGAGAACCTGATTAAATTCCAGGCTGGCCTCCACCTTTGATAGCACCTGCATGTCCTGGGGAGATAAATCATCTCGTCAAAGCCTATAAAACGCTACCTACATTACCTATAATATAGCAAAACAAGAAAAAGACCTCACCTTTACATACAACTTCTTGCCTCCAGAATTTAACATATAAACTCCTATTTTTGGTTCGCCTGCAGAAAACAAAATAAAGAACAAAGCTCAGACAAATAAAAATATTTTACATATGTACATTTTCTGCTATGGAAAGGTCTCTCTTACATTTTTTACATTACATTCAAAGAACTTGCTGAAACCTGCTTGCCAAGGCAGAGACAGATTTCTTGAGCAAAACTATGATAAAAAAGTGAACAGAAAAATGACCTCTATGTTCACAAAAAACATAACGAAACTATACACCAAGTCACCGTCAACTGCTGACAGAAATAGTCTAATGCTGTCACACTATGACAAGTTCTTAGAAACACAACTTTGGTTTGCTCATGTGGTTCAATAACAAAGACAAAGACTGTGTCAATGATCACCATAAAACTATCTGCAGTAATTGTACACCAGTGCAGCTTTCATTTGATCTTTAGCCTCTGTGTTACTCTGACAGCAAGCTCAGGAGAGCCTTTCTATATTTCTTTCATCTGACAGCAGCAGAATCATTAACATTATCTTATCTTTACCCCAGAGTCAAAGTAAACAAGACTTAGGAGGAACGGAAAAGCAGCCACATGCAATTCCAGAGAGCCTCATTACGTCTGCGTCTAGCGTCAAAATATAAACACTATTTTAACCTTGTGAACTTTTGCTTCACCAGCAGTCCACTACAGAAACAGGTCTAAAAGACAGGACATTTGCTGAGGTAATCTGAGTGGAGGCTGAGGAAGCAGCAACACACAAGTGTCAGTCAGCTCTAAGCTGTGTGGTATTTTTAAGTGACGCAGTGCAACACTGTCACATTCCCACAGCTAATTTGCCTCCAGACTCTGGGTCAGACAGGTCAAACAAACCCACCTACTGCAGCCTGTCCGGCAGTGGGGGCCATCAGCAGCACCAAAATGTGCTCAATGACGTAAGGCTTGAGCTTGTCCAGGTCAGTGGGCCGGTCACCACGCGCCGACAGATTAATCTGCAGGCTGAGGCGCTCCTCGCTCTGGAGGCAGGACCCCTGGGACGGGACAGGAAAGGCATACCAGTCACGCACCAAACAGAACAAGACGCATGATAACAATTATTTGAGAAATTTAGTAAATTGGAACAGAGACTAACAAAGATAAAGGCAAACAAACAAAAAAGGGTGGATGTTAGGGAGACAAAGAAAGTATGAATTAAATAAATCAAAGATTAGTTGAGGTGACGGAGGGAAAAAAACAAACAGTGATGGAAAAATGTGAATTATTTTCTTTGCTGCGATCAACATCAGAATAATCAGATGCATACTGTACATTGACAGACAGGAACAAGCAGACAGTAATCAGCTACCACACCCCACCCTGTGACTAACACCCTCTTAAAGCTGACAAGTGACTACTGGGAGAGTGCAAATCTCACTGCAACCAGTGGGTGAATCAGCACTTGACGACCTGTAGACAGATGCCCTATCTTGGTGCCACCGGGGGCCTCGAGGGCGCAATAGCAAACCTAATCCCTTGAAACCATGAGGCTACTGCTTGCTTCCTGTAAGGTCATTTAATCTGTGAGCAGTATCAACCTGACCGAAGGCCAGTTCTCAATTATGTTAGCGAAGTCTTGAAAAAGATCTAAGGAGCAGGTGTTGATCTTGGATACCAGCCGAAGGTCACAGCTGGGACTCTCATGCAACAGAACGCCAGGATGATTTCAGTTTGCATAATTATGACAATATAGTTAGGTTGTCTGCAGCCGCCTCTTGCATCATGTGTATTGCGCCACATGAGCACTGGGAGCCCTGCGTCAATTATAGAGTCTCTTGAGAAAGCAATTAAAAGTCTGGCAGGAGCTTGCACCCTCCTCAGGGGTTCTGGAGGAAACAGAAGGCGCTCCGATGACAAGCCTGGCTGTCTGTTTAAGTTTTAGACTGGCTGGCCTTTTGCCCAAAGGAGTGGGCATGATGAGAGCAGCGAGGAAGCGTCACTACTCACTGCAAAATAGAAACCAGCTAAAAATGGTGCACAATTGATTGGTGATTGTACATCACCAAAAATAAAAGTACTTCTGTGTGTTTTTCCTCAAAGACCACCTGGTGTCCTTCCTTCTCATGCTCTGACTGCTCACAAGTTCATGTTCATGAATGTTTTCATTAATAAGTTTAAGCCTAAGAAATTAATAAAAATCATGTTGTTAGAAGACAGCAGAGTATCTGGTAAAAAGAGAGACTCTCTGCCTCCATGACTTCACAACTAGTTCTTAAGCCAATCAAAGTATGAAGTGGATATTTGAAACCTGCAGTGCACATACACCCAGAACTTATGTCCAGCAGCTGAACGTTTGACATGATAAATATTTCTTTTCACAGGGGTAGATATAATTTTAAGAATTTTCAGTGAAGTAATGGGACATTTATTTGTGGAAAAATCTATCAGACACACATTACTAGTCCAAGTATAGTACTTTAATATATCTCAGGACATGTGTAGAGAAGATCTTTAAACAAATACCTGAGGACTGTTGAACAAACTCTTCGGTAAGCTGCACTCCAGGAGTAGACCCAGTATAGTGATGTTGGAGGCATCTTCCTGCAGGAGAAACAGCATGACAGACCGTGTAATCAGAGGTTTAAAAAAATCGTGTAAGCATTAAAAATATATTAAAACATCTGCAAGTTGGGGTTTATCTTTTTTCTTTTATAAACAAGGCCTTCAATGATCAGTGGCTATTTCAAGGCCACACATGACTGAACTCTAGTGGTGCTAGCCATGCACTACACTATAGAAATTCAATCTTTCAGCAGAGCAGCTTTGGTTGGTTTGGTCACTTATTGAGCAAATTAAAAGGAGAACTTAGTGGTCTGCAAACACAGACCGCTGAACACTCTGTGGTTGTCGACTCATGTAATCTCTAAACATGGTTTAAACATTGACAAGGAAATCAGTAAATCCAATGCTGATCAAGTTGGAAACTGCAAAGAGGGTATATTGGATCTACATTAAGTGCATGTGCATTTAAACCTGTGTGCCTGTATTGTCAGATATGACAATAAAGTCTCTGCAACACTGAAAAACATCTGATAGTAACACAATAAAATAAACCGCACTATGGTTATGCAAGTTAAAGACTGACTCATCAAATTGTTAACACCTTCAGAGCAACTTAACATGAAATCTACTTTACAATGCATGTACAGTTACTTTATTACACTGTCTATTGCTCTTGGTCCCATTTATAGTGTTTGTTACTACATATTTTCCTCTTTTCAGAGAAAATCAAATAAAACTTGAAAACCCCCAAAAAACCTGCAGCAGTGGTGTGTGTCAGGTTCATGTATGAAGGGGTGTGTTTAAGCTAAACAAGGATGTTAAGCTGCTCTTTAAGCATTTTAGCCAATAATTCAAACACCACAAGGCCAATACATTTTACATACGGTCTATGGTTGATTATTAGGGCTATAATGTGCTAAGTTTCAGCAAACCTAGCATGCTAGTCACGTCTGAATTTGGTTAAGCTTTCCATTTCTCCCATTTTGTTTTGAATTGAATACCAGTGAAGGGACTTCCTCTTTTTACCAGCTTCTCATTGTCGCATAAAGTGTGATCATACATCACATCTATTTATCATAACTTCTTAAAATATCTGACAAAAACACAAAGCCCAGCGGCACTGTCCTCAGCTTTGTGGAACAAACTATCAGCTTTAACATAGTTTGTGATATGAAGCAGGAATGCAAAGAAGACTGACACAATATGAATTTGGAGCAAGTGTACTACCTTGATGATTTAAAGTGTACTGCATAGGTGGAGAAGGTTTTTGTTAAGTATAGTTTAAAACATGTGGCGCTGACTGAGAGAACAAAGGTCTGCGTTCAGCATAAGCAGTAGTCTGAGTGATTATGAGAGCTGAAGTCTGTCTGTTCTTGGCCAAGCTGACATTTTGCAACTGCCACCCCACTTCCTGTTGTGGAGGCGAGGACTCCTTTCAGATAGCTTCTCACACACTTTCATTGCTTCTTAAACCATGCACTAATTTGTCATTGGTTTACAGTGTTTTTGCATGGCTTTGAAATGTGTGATGAAACAAATGAATGATTGTTCAAAGAATGCATCATTTTGAATGAACAGTTTGTGGATATACTCTGCATGCAAACATTTGCATTTTTAAGCATTAAAAAAGTGATTGCTACTTGACATCCTTCATGCTGACTGCACACACACATTGAGCAGTTTCACCACAGCAAGAGCTTGTCAGTGTGTATCAGAAAACTTCTGTGTGTTAGTATGCAGGCATCTGTTTATCAGGGCTGGCAGGAAAAGGGGAAATCAGCTGTTTCCAATGATGAGCCGTTAGTCACTACTGCATGGCCTGTGCAAACCAACATTTAAATACGTACCTGAGTTTGGGTCAGCTTAATGCTCTGGATGTGAGGGAATACTAGCAGACTATCCTTTCTTTGGACAGACTTTAATGAACCCCGGTGAACTCCCACACCAAATACCTGGGGAAGGAACGGTTAATGTTTATAAAAGGATTCTCATCACCATGTGCATTTTATTAAGGCCAGGCTACGAGCAAGCACAAAAAAGGAATAGTATAATTTAGGCTGAGCTGAACTTCTGGAGACATTTTTAACATGGTGGAGGTTGATGATGTTTTGTGATTATGAATACACATGAAGGTGAGTTGCTAATAATGTAGCATTTTCTAACCAATACATCTGTATTCAACTGTTTTCCATCTGCTTCTTGACGGGAAACAAACAAAAGAACAAACTAAGGGTGTAGTCTGTAAGTTAGGAAGGACTAACAAGTGCTAAAATGAGCTAGAGAAATCTAGAAAAAAAGTTAAGCACACTGTAACACCAGCCTCTCACATATTACCATACTAACTGTATTGAAGATATTAACTGGCGTGCATTTAAGCTAAATAAAGCACACACAGCAATGACTGACTGCTATTCAGTTATCTGTTGTTTATCTTTTACTGTCTAAGGATCATACTGGGCACAAAACATAATTTATGCTATATAATAACCTAGGGTTTATGGCACTATTATTTCAACTGTACAGAAAAGAGAATGGAAGAGAAGTCTACAGATATATGTTTAAGAGAAATGCACACCAAAGATTTGTGTTGTTGGTCTCACTGGCAACATAAAACAAAACAAGGGACTGACTGAAACATTTACATGTCTTTGAGGCACGTGAAGGGAGTGGCACTGTTGGAAGCAGAGCATGGGAGTCCAAGCGTCTGCGTGTCTGGGCGTGTTTGCCTGCCATTTATAAGCTACATGTGAGAAACGCTGCGGTGCAGGTTTAATGTGAGATGGGAAAAATTCACAACTGCAACACAACACACATTTGTAAGGCATTTGGAGTAAACCTCTGCGGGTAATTCTTATTTGCTTTAGTTCCAGCGCGGTTGACTGACACCCGAGGTCTGACCTCAGCCAAATATTGTAACTGCTTCTTAGGAACATGCAACAAGCATGTTATAAATGTCACTTGAAATATGAAAGACATGGCTGTCGCTAAACAGTTACCAAAACCTGTAAAAATTAAAGACGGCTGTGGTCAGGTAAACCCTGAAGTGGTAGCACAACCAGTTAGGGTGGAAGAACAAGGCAGACTCAGGGACTGTAGTGCACGTAAGCCCAGGGGATACAGCAGTTTGGAGCTGCATTGTGAGTGAAAACTGATGGGTCTACTAAGGTGAAATATGTCATCATAAAAGCTGTGAGAACAAAACGCCGTTTTAGCTCCAGGCAATAGTGAAGCACTGAATAAATTGATTTTAACTGTGACAACACCGCCACCTTTTCTGCATAATGTCTACTCCTTTTAACGGTGATCTACTTGCCACATTTTTTGCTTCTCAGACGATGCTCCTGCAATATGAGATCTAAGGCAGTTTTGAAAAGCAGTTTTACAACAAAAGTCTAATAAAAACTGGGTTTTTGACTTCCTTTGTTTATGAGTATGTGCATGCAGGATGAAAAGGGAAAACAAACATGCTGGTGCCAGCTATGTTCTGAGTAGCAGTCTGGTCTGGTGCTGCTTTGGATCACAAATTATTAAAGAAGAATAATGTTTGATGTAATTAAAGTTTGTTTGTTGACTCTGTCATAAGCACGGACACACATTGTGGCAACATGTGAGCATCTTTCACTCTAGTACCTGGAGGTAAAAGCTGAGGGAGAAGAAGGATCAGCTGCATTACAATGTGGGATTTCACCATTATCCCAACAGGACATGATCTGAGACTGTACAGCAGGAGGTGTATTAATGGGACTGACCTGGTATGACAGCAGCCCATGGGCCGATGTGTTTATAAATAATGTGTTTTCTACATTGCCCTCCTCAGACGGGAGGAAAATTAGTTTAAAAGATGCCTTCCCTCTGGGTGGGATCACCTAGGACAGAGAGGAAACATACTTCAGACATTTCTACAAAGAACAAGACACACAATTGACAGTATTAATCATGAATATATTGTGCAGCAAAAGGTGTACACACACACACAGATACACACTCACCCTTCTGTGAAAGAAAGGTATGTAAAAATGCCTGCTGGATGTAAACATTGACAGCAGTGTCACAGGAACCTCCTGGCTGGGGTTGTGTATATATATGGTTTCCGCTCTTGGCAGCCCCAGCGGCCTGCAGAGACAGACAGAACAGCTTCATAGATAAGGAGCTCACAACACAGCCTTACCCATGGAGCACCGCAGCAAGCTGAGCAGCTGGTATACACCCAATTTTAAGGGCAGTAAAGTGTTCATACACGATTATCTATAGCTTAAAATAGATCACTGTGCTCCACATTTAACCCACCAAGACTGAAGTGCTTAATGTTCATTTATTTGACTATAACAATAACAACTTCTATTGGGACAGTTAGGGTCAAACTGCTTGCTTGACATCATGTAACATTGCAAGCAGCATTTCTCCACATGATTGTAAATTATATTTAAACAACAAACAAGAATACTGCATACCTCTCCACACACTGAGCCCAGTGAAAGCAATTGGTGTGAACAAACAACTCAGTACTCTAAGTCATATTTAACATGTACATGGGCAAAACCAGGAAACAAGCTCACACATTTTTATTTGTATTCAAGCAAGCATTAGATTAAACTTTAATCCACCATGTGTCAATATTTACAAGTTGGAAATTAGCCTAGTAATTCTATCACTGCGATAAATCATCAAGGGAGTCACTCAATAACTAGTGTTTTGCATTCTGTCAACGTTCAAAGGCCGTAAGAGGAGAATCAGCCATTTGCCTCTTGGCTAACAGATGGACAACAAATATATTATTCTCATTTTTAATCTGATAAAGGCCCCAGTGTAATAAGTAAAACCACATATACAAATAAGCACATAAGGAAGGCTATGAAATGGCTTTGGGTTACATCAGTGCGAGGATTAGCTCTCTGAGTTTGGCAACTTCTGCTATATAATCTTAAAGTGACATATCACCGCTTAACATTTTTTGTTTGGTGACACCCAAACTAAGGCAACCACACCCGTTTCCACAAGCACTTCAAGTTAATTAAATTCATAATTTAATCACATTTCCAGTTTAATTAAAATACAAATCTCTGTTTATAATCTTATGTTCTTACTGCGGTTTCTCACATAAAGAGAACATTACAAGGCAATTTTAATGAGTACCAATATTCATGTAGTGTTTCATTAACCATGTATGGTTGAGTGAGGTGGGATGAAAGGTACTTTCATGTGGGCCACATTACAAGTCGATTAGGTCTTGGAGATGATCTTGCATAATACAAAGTGTGTGCATGGCTTTAATGTAATTATGATTTCATCCTTTGGATATACAGAGGGTAGTAACAATAACAATAACAAAAATTGCAATCTAGTACAGTAAATCTGCAACAAATAAATTACCACATTGAAGTTTTTATTGTTCACTGTTAGTTAAGTCTGTGCCAGAGAGGTGCTGGTTCATCCTTATATTGTGTTTTCATGCCACAGTTTCTGTTGTTTTTTTGGTTTTCACAGGTTGTGTTTGTGTCCACACTCAATAAATAACCTGTGAAAGTGGAATGGGCACATAATGTTTTTTTGTATATGTCTGTAAGGTTAAAATAATTTGACATTTCCATGCTGTAATCTATTGGCAGCAAACAAATGATGACAAACTGCATAAAGCTAAATTAAGTTAACCTGCTGTGTTGTGGGTCAACAAAAAGACAGAACCTGCAAAGTTATCCCTGATTGCTGCACTTGACATGCATACTAAATTACATAATCTACAAGACATTTTAGAGGAAACTGGGACTTTAAAGCGGATATCTGGATTTTCCTGATGCAGCAAATACTACATTTTGAAATACTTGAAACATTGCAACCTATACACACTGAGAACTGTCAAACTTTTGGCTATAAATGTTTCAGGGACACTATGTTATGACAAAATGGCAGCACAACAGCTGGAGCTATTTTGAGAATGTATCAAACTACTAAAAGTACTATTAGAAAAACTGGTTATTCCATTCTGCGCTTTTACACCTAACTTGTATGTACCCGTTTTGTAACATTTTCAATGTTTACACTGCTGTGAAGGCAAATATTTGGTTGACATACAGTGAGATCTGATCTGAGAACTTTCAAAAATATATTCAAGGACAAATTTAGTTTTGTTTCCCTGCTGTGGGTTTTTGTTTTAACTGAAAAGACTTTTGTCCTCTGATATTTGACAGATGTGTTTATATCAGCAATTATATCAAGACGCTAAGCTATCCCTGGACAATTCTGAATCTAAATCTTTGTAGATGTTAAATAGTCCTCTCTTTTGCGTGCAGTCAATGCAGAGAAACTATGCATGTACAAGACTGGGTCAACAGTGAGTGCGTCGTGCTTAAACAAGCACCATGCAGCACATGGAATTTGGTTGAGGAGAAACTCATGACGTAATTAGCGTGGGGTCAATGGACGTCTGTGTGTACATGAGCGCTTCTCTCTGCAGAGGAAGCCCAGCATTACAGAGGTAGCATTTTTACTTCTTTGTTTCATTTTGGGAACGGAATAATAAATTATACATACGGTTAAACTTTAGGCTGCAAGTCAGTTTCATTTAAAGATCTATGTGTAGTTATCCTCAACATGAGCACTGTAGAGTGTCATGATGTGACATGAAGTTACAGAAACATCTTAAAATGCTTGTATCTTTAGTAAATAAATCAATATAAAGACAGAAGTACAATTTTCAGCTTGGAGTCATCTGTTGAGATTTAGGCAGGTGAGTGAAACACTGGTAAAAAAAAAAAAAAACTTTAAATAACATCACCCTATACATACTACTAGTACAAGATGCCATTACCACAGTCGTGACATTTTCATTTGAGATGAGCTGTAAAGCCTCAACTGATGCATCTTTCACTTCCTGTTTGTCAGTGAGAGTTTGAGTTTACTTTCATTTTAAGCAACTGAAATAAATGCACATCTACACTTTAATGGAGCAATCAAATCCTTTCTACTTTTTCTTTCCAGCTATCATCCTGGTCAAGTGTGCAGTGTTTTGGATTAACTCTCACACTGAATTGTGAGTTTCTGCCCAATAAGCAAAAAACATATTTCTGTACATAGGCAGACAGGATCTGTTCCTAACCACAGCATAATGCAGTCTGCTACAGATATTATCTGTAAAATAATCATTGAACACCAGAAAGCCACACAGCCAAGCATGCTTAAACTGTAACACAGATAAAGTGGTGTGTCTGGTCATTTGCAGTTCATGTTGTCAATATAACTTTACCTTTCATAGTTTTATTTTGTCGTGTTTTGTTACATTAATCAGCTGTATCATTTTCAGTTTATTTTCTATTAATTTTCTCTATCCGAGCTTTCCAATAGTTCCAACACATGTTCTTCAGTCACATCTAGAGGATCACGTACTACTCACTCAATAATTAACAGTATAATTACAACAGTTCCCACAAAAAAAAAAAAAAAAAAAACCTGACATGTGGGACTTTGATCTGATATAACTGTTTTGATCTCAACTGCAAATTTCCTGCAGCTATATTTCAGTCAAATATTTATCCAGTAGGGTTAGGATTTTTGCCTTCTCTCTACATTCCAAGTGTGTGATGCAAAATACTACAAAATAGAAGCTGCTTGTGACTGTTTGCTTTTAACAAGAGTAATGGGGATTGCTGTTCAACCGCAGCATTACGTCTGATATTCTTTCTGTTTTGGGAGCACAGAGGCAAACAGTGAAGTTCTTAACCCTTTTGACTGGGGTCAACCCTCTCCAGTATGTGTCTGGATGCTGGGAAAAGGGAGCTTACTGCCATACTTGGACATCCTGTCTGTTCTTTAAGGTTGAAGGGCCCCTTGCTTTATGAAATATTCCCTTTCTGTGGCATTCATCACAGTGACAGATCACTTGCTATGACGCCACCACCTTGTTTTAACTTAACTTAGCGAAGTTTTCCACCTCACTGAAGACGGAGAGATTTTGAAATAAGGTACATTTTGTTACTGGGCGTGTAATGAGGGGTTTCATCATTTCCAGAACAAAATGAGTATCATCTATGCTTGTTAGACACGTCATAATAAAACTAAAAAGTGAGAACAGTACTTACTGCGTCCCAAACTCCAACGCTGGGGGCTGAAAATGCAAGGGCCTCCCATTCTCCCGTGTATATAGAGAGGAACTAGTGGAGAGAAGAAAAGAGCAAGAAAAAATAAATAAAAAGGAGGTCAACGGAAAGTACTGTGATTTCATCAGTTTCACTAAAAACTTTTTTAAAAAATGAGAAGAAGAACATCTCTTTGTATAATTTACTGACACATTAAAATAAGGACATTGTGACCCCTTTCCCTGGGAGCATGTGACAGTTCACAGAGAAGAATTAACAGTCAAAACTATTAATGTCCCAAACCACTTCACAAACCACTAACTCCACTGCCTAACAGACTGTGATTATGCCAACACAGAAATTAGATAACTATCACTAAAAGAGGGGAGGCAAATGCTACAGGCCAAGGAACATAATTTAAATAAGGTATTTTAATAAATGCCATAAATACACACCACATTGCACATTGAAGGTTGCAACTGGAAAACCCATGGTGTTGTTACGATATTATATATTTGACACAATGACTTGTATTGAACAAAACATTACAAAAATACAATATTACACAGTACTCCATGTAATGACGGTTATTTTTTTGAGTTGCACATTTGCTAAACAATCGTTAAGTACTTTTAACAGCTAAATGGATTGTCTGTGTTTTCTTGAATTTCCTAAAGCTGGGCACACATAATAAAAAAATATTCTCATCACCAAATAATACATTCATTCAGTCATTCATTTTCCGTAACCGCTTAAGGCTGGAGCCTATCCCAGCTGACACTGGACGAGAGGCAGGGTACACCCTGGACAGGTCACCAGACTATCACAGGGCTGACACATAGAGACAGACAACCATTCACACTCACATTCACACCTACGGACAATTTGGAGTCACCAATTAACCTCACCATGCATGTCTATGGACTGTGGGAGGAAGCCGGAGCACCCAGAAAAAACCCACGCTGGCACAGGGAGAACATGCAAACTCCACACAGAAGGGCTCCCCAACCCTCTTGCTGTGAGGCCACAATGCCAACCACTGCTCCACTGTGCCAGCACCAAATAATAAACTACACCTTTAGCTCTCTCTAGACTAGATTATGGTCCACTGATTGTAATTTATTGTCTTTAACTGCCTTGATAGAAGAAAAAGATCTATTACCTTATGTATTAACAGGCAGAATTTTAAACTTGCCTTGAACCGTAACCACATTATCTTTTGATTGTGGGCTCATTGGTTGATGATGGGTAACAAAATGTGTAGAAATCTAGTATCATTAAGAGATAAGTGTGGCACAATCACAAATGTGAGACTTATTAACACACACAGCATCATTCAAATGGCAAGCAGCCATAAACCGACAACAGGCCAAACAGCCAGAAAAAAAAACCCCAAGCATCTCTAGAGTTAAGAAACATGTGGTAAAGGAAGTATACAATTACGCTCACAAGTACAATGATTTATCTTATTTTAGGCACTGTGCACTATACAGCACTGTGAACGGACTATAGGAAGCCATGCAGCCTGAGAATGAGGTTATTTTTAATCAGTTATGAGTTGAATGTACCACAGACCCACAAAGGCCTGATATCCATGTCATATAAAGACTTTCCACAGTAGCAGGTGCATATACAATTTATGTTGCTTTGCACAGCATGTAAGCAACGCTAAATATGAGCAACCAACCACAAGTCAGGGTTAAAACAGGAAAATCTCTTCTCCAGTCTTTCTCCAGCAGCTACTTTGGGAGCTCCGCTCTGTTTTTATTGGTGACTGTGTGTGTCACATCCTGTGCTAATGAGCTCTGGGAATGGGCGCCTTGAAGCAGCAGCTGAATTGAGCTTGTGCTTGTGTGTGTGCTTGAGTGAAAGCAACATTGGACCTAGTTGACAGAAGACTCACACAGCTGTTGACCAACAGAAGCAAGCGAGTGGAAGGAGTGCAGCTCAAGTGTTCCTGTAGCCATCTTTAAGGAGGTCATTTTTCTGTGTCCTTTCATGGGTCTATTCTTTCTGGATTCATGACTCTCTTGTGTTATTTAACTCTATGCCTCACCTGAAGAGCCTCTATCAAACTACAGCGGCATCAATTAAACATGGAGCCAAAAGCCAAATATATTTAGTTAAGAACATAGCACAAAGAAACACAGAAAGTCATCACATTAAATCACAGCTTAAATTTAGAGAATGTTCAACATTTCTGATTGGTATAGCTAAAACAATGATCAAGATAGCTGCTGATTAATATTCTGTCAGTGAACTAATTGACCTTTTTCCACAGCAGACATTTTGAGATGTCAGTAAGGAAGGCACAGGTTAAACTGACAACATTAACAATGGCTCAGTTCCATTAAGTGTCCCAGTAAGGTATTCCAGTGAGCCAGCATGCACCACACCAGGATGCCCCCTAAGTAAAATGCAGCCATAATTTTTATTCTTAAACATACCTTTGCTTCTCCTCCTATGACAAGTCAAAATATCTGCTGTGAAAAAGGTCTATCAACTATTTTTTTCAGCTGTAATCTTGTGCACCAAACAGCATGTCCAAAAGCACGTTCATCTGAACTGACATACAACAAGCCTCAACTGGTGTCATGCTTGGGGCCTAGTTTAGAAAACAATATGCATGGCTATTTTGATGCCATTATGGTATTTACTAAAAGGCTGGTTTGTCTTAATATTTGATCCATTTCTAAAAAACACACCATCACCAGACTTTCAGTGGTTATGAATCCTGTCAGCATTAACTTCTAGGGCTGGATGATATAACCAAAACATCTGATCACAGTGCTTCATTGCTTTTAAATAGTATTTCCTAATTAGGTGCACTTTATTTACATAACACATAAACTCCACAAGTTATACTAATAGTGCAGAACTTTTCTCTAATAAGACTTTGTAAACAAAGTGTCTAAAACATTAAAATATAATAGAAAGTGTCTGTTCTGCATTTGGCAACAGAAAACGCACAACGTGCAGGCTTGGTCTTGCAAGCTTTCCTGATTTCAACACACTTGTGAACATGAGTAATAAAAAATTTTGTAAGAAATACAAAGCTGGCCCTGAGGCAATTCACTGTTTTGCACAACACAACTACCTTTCACAACTGCCACCTTGATTAGGCCTGCGTTGTTCCTGATGCTATCCCTGTCCTGACATATCTGACTTCAATTTTTGTTTTGTTTATTGTCTGTTTGTCATTAAAATCAGCTGAGCATTTGTCTCATAAAAAACTACATTTGATTGCTCTCATGGAGTCTTTTACAGTTTCCACCAATAACATAAACAATTGCTGACACATTCTCCTGCTGCTAGGACATGTCTCGTAAAGCAGCTCCTAGTAACTTGAAGGAAGCAGCTGTGGGATTTGCAAGACTTTAAAAGATGAAACAGGTGAATCTGTTTCTGGACCAAGTTAAAACACCAGGGGCCAGGCGCATGAAACTCTGTGCAAACAAAGACAGAATGTGCGTACTTATTCTTTTCGTCATACAGCTGATTCTGTTTTATAAAGCTTAATCATTGTCAAACTGGGTGCATGTGCATGAGCCTCATTTCTGCTCCTACACTTAACCATAAATGGATGTAGAAATGCCCTTAAACCACCGTTTACATATCGTTGTGCTCCCTCGCCACCCATTAGACCTGTCATTGAGAAATACGGCCAAGAACAAGTGCAATATCACTGACTGTGTCACATGGGCGAGGTTCTCCAACAGGGTCAGCAGCTGTCATTATGCACAGCTGTCGTCATTGTGGTAAAATCTTGATCATCATTAGGCTATAATTAAACTTAGAAGGATGATCAATGATTCATTCATAACACTCATGTTGAAAGTGACTTTATAAAGTGCTTCACAATAATAAAATCAAATGATCATTAAAATGTAAATGATGGCTCGAATGTGAAGTAAAAGAATTATGAAATTCATCGCTCAAATAACTAAAATGAAAGTTTATGAATGTGCCTTTGATTGGCATTCTACAGAAGGCCATGTAGACTGTAAACATAATAACACAATTAGTAAAACTGGCAAACAACCTCAAAAAATGTTACCTTATATCACCTGCAGCCTTCGAAGATAAAACCATGCATATAGCTGGTCTTAAGTATGCATGAGGTGTGCATATTCTCCCTTTATAAAACGAGTTAATGTGTGTGAGAAGGCGCATGCATGTTGTTTGTGCATACACATCATTTATACACCTAACCCCAGAATTCTCTCATACTGTTTCAATGCATTCTTGAAAAGACACAAAGACCGAGGCATGTCTTCCACCAAAAATTATCATTCATGATCATTTGCCTCTGCTGAGACACTCTGGGGTAAAGTCAAAACAAACTTGCTTCACATCCAAAGCACTGCAAGTTTTTTACATAACCAACCTTATGTATATATTACAAGAAAAACAGGCAGTGCCGTGCAGACCTCCAATGATTAACATGTACACACGGCAAGGAAGAGCACAGTACACAAGGTTATATAATAAATGCAAATGTTAGGAAAACATGTTCTGAGTGGGTAGTTTCCTGTTAAGGCAGCAATCTCATTTGCCAATCTCATTTACAATATTTTAAATGGCTCTCCATCCGTTTTCCTAAAATAAACACCTACGTATAAAAACCTGTTTTTATAAATTCCATTTAAGACTACAACTTGATTATAGTTGATAGAAATACTGAGGCTAGCCCAGTCCAAATTTTCCAGTGCTGTGAGGTAATTAGCAGGACATCAGACTGATCTCAGTTCACTTATTAGACCGTGGGGACAGCCAGGGTTTACAGGAAGGTCTCACAGTGCTGTACAGACATGTATCTTCTCTTTAGGTTAATGTGGTTAGAGTGTTTAACAGGACAGTGTTTCCAGTCTACTGCTGGGAAACAAAATGACAAACCTGACATACTGTGCTGTCAGATTAAGCACCATGCACAATTAATTCTGTAACATTCTGCAAACTACCACTGAGAGAACACATCAACTAGTGGTGGTGTAGATTTCAGAGAAGGCTTATTTCTGCACAGGAAAGCTAAAAATGGCAACAGTTTGCTGGTTGTATTTTACATAGCTATCTTGCCAACTACTGAAGCTCTACTGAGCTGGATCACTTCCTGAGCAGCAGCTACACAGCCTGTGTCGTCAATTGACAGGGAAGCAAAAAGAAAAAAGAAAAGAAAAGAAAAGAAAAGAAAAGAAAAGAAAAGGGGTCAATGCTGAGATGACAGAAATGAAAAGACTACTGACAAAGACTAAAAACCCCCAAGCAACACTTCATCTTCCTTCCGGTCTGGCCAATCAGGTGCTGATTTTTTTTGCCTTTGTGCCCCAACAAGCATCAAGACAGTGAATACAAAAATGGAGGATCTGCTCAGTCATCACATAAGAACAACCTGAGGCTAAACTGAATTGGAATAATTATCCACAATGGGTAATAAGAGCTTACAGCACACAAAGACATTAACTACCTCAAAGACTGTTTCATTTACAGATACTGAGGTCATGATAATAGATGTCTATGAGCAGTTTAAGAGGTACACACACACACTGGTGCTCCATGGTCACAAAATGGGATTCAACAGTCATGATCTGAAGCCTTACAGGTACAAAGTGACACGCTTCCTCTGCTCATGCTATTGTTAATCTCATTAAGATAAGCCATTAACGTGGCACCATCAAATGTGATAATTTTTTAAAAAAATGTAAGCTGGAAACCAACTAACAGTTCTCCAGTCCGTGTATCAATAATATATGCAAGTTGCATTGGTGCTCCATGGTCGCAAAATGCAACTAAATAGCGTTCTGGAGCCCTGCAGATGAGAAACACACCTTGCTTGCGATCGTTCAGGAGAAAATTATCTGGAAGGTCGGAGGAGTGTGCGTGATGCATCATGTTTGTGAAGCTTACTTTTTTTTTTTTTACGTGTGTCTGTGAGAGAGTAGGAGCACAGGAGAGAGTAAGAGAACCGAAACTCTGAAACAAGTCATATGTCAGTGGCTTAAAAACCATGAAGTGACCATTTGTACTCACATTTTAGTCATTTTAAACATCGCACATGGATCAAGCTGTGATACATTGAGTTTATTCAACCCTATGTGGAAGTTAACATACTTTTAATTGCGTGTTTAAGAGGAACGCACTTCCATTTTTTTGATAACATATGACTGAATGAAAACAACAAAACCCCTGCTTCATTGTACGTTTTATGTTATGATGTTGATAAGATGTTCCTCTGTAGGCTACCAACTAGTGAGACCTAAGCACAGTAGCAGGTGAGCATTCAGTGCTTGTTTGCTGTCAGTGTTTGTTTGCTGTCTAAGTCTCATAGATTAGCCTTCTTTATTTAGGAACTTTTCTATTTACTTAAAACCACACTGCTTTTCAAGGGCTGACATTACTTGCTGACAGACATTACAACCTATTGTCACCAACAGTACGTTCTTGCCTTTCACTTTTTGCGCAAACACCCACTCTTTCAACAAGTTGTAGCCACTCATTCCCCTAAACTGTAAATCTGACTCACGATTTATCACCTGCAAAATTACAATATTTCACTCTCTTTCTTCCTGCTGTGGATTTAGCACATGATAAGAAATGCAATTCTACAATACAAAAGAACTAATAAGTTGGCAGTGGGGTCTGACTAGATAAGAGAGACACTCTATGCTCTGCTGCATAAGAAGTGCTTCTCTCTCTCTCATGCTCTGTGCAGGTCTAATTGTTTGTTAATTCATAACTTGTGAAACAGTCAGAGCGGAAAACCTGTGTGTGTGGGTGAGCATATGAGGGGTCAAATGTGTTGAGGAAATGAGGGTCGTCTGCCTCTGCAGAGGAGTCTTGGGTGATAGCAGACAGTTGATATAGATCTGACATTATCTAGGAAATCTAAGATCAGCAGTTTTTGACACTGAATAGCCATTTATCAAATGAAAAGCAGATTACTGAAATAACAGCCAGTATAAAGTGTACATATTCTGATCAATGCAGTCATAAAACTGCTCAGTTTCATATCCAAAAGCCAGATTCAATGTTAAAAGTGGAAAACATGCTGCACTCTCTGTTATGGTGAGCAGTGTCAGGTTCTCATGCAGTGTCATATTCCTGTGTGCTTCTTTAAAAAGGTGACGGAGGGCATTTACCTTGTCATGTGTATTAACTCACTTCTCTCTGAATTCAACAGCAGCTGGCCTTACAGAAAAACTCAGCCTCTCAACAAGCATGCCACTGAGCTGTAGTCCAAGGGGTTCTGTCCACAGCCACAGTACAAAAATAACAAGTATGTTGGCGCTATTTGATCCCTGGATCTAACTCAAATAAAGTCAGTGTTAGCAGTGACCTCAGCCGTGCTCCAGGGAGAGGTTAGAGCCAGTGGAGAGTTTTAGGGTCAACTGATGTTCACAAGTGTTTTTCAGTAGGCGAGGAAACAATAGGAGTAACACTGAAACTAAAAACATGTGTGCCAGAATATTAACACTATAGCAATGAAAAGAGGAGGTCTGCATCGATAAGATACCATTTTTTTAACTCAACAGAATGAAGGAGGAAGGGTAATATATGAAATTATTGTGGTTGAGATTAAAGTAAAAAAGAGCTAAAAAAGACAAGGGAGCACAGCAAAGTCATTTTCACAAGAATGGACTCAGACAGATATCATTAACTGCTAGATCTGCTTTGCTCTTTAGGCTGGGCGAGAGTGATGGCAGGCCTGCCAAGTGCCTGATAACCCTGGGCACGAGAGGCCTCACAGCCTGGAGGTCTCCAGGTCAACCAGCACTACGAAGCCTCCTTTGCCTCTCACCTCCCTGAGCATAAAAATAGCCATATTCCCACACTGTTTAGCAACAGTTGGCTGAATGTAAATCAGATTAACTTTATATCAAGACTGAAACTTGTCACTTTAAAAGGAGTACTCTCCAGCAATTTAGTAATGCACTTTAGAAAGTTGGAGCACTCACAACAGACAGGTTTAAAATACAAAAATGCGAAATGAGCCAGCAAAGGGACTCGATGTCCTGACTTTTAGTTGATAGTATGAGTAAAGCTCTGAACAAACACTGAATCCTACATAATGCAAACAAACACATATTTTGTACTCAACAGCCCAAGTCTGTAATGCAGGTTTTCTGTTACAGATCTGCAGTCTCCAAGCCCAGACTGAAATAAGAAAATGTAAGCATTACAATACTACATAGTGCCTTTAAATTGATATGGCACTTTTCAGTCCATTAATATCCAATGTTTTGAGCAGCTCCTACATAAAGTTGGCTGCATTAGCACTCTATTATTATATGTCTTATTTGGACAATAAACCAATGTCATACTATTGCCACAACTGTGTGATCCTGTCATGTTTGGGTTATATAATATCATGACATTGCAACTATGCAGCAGTAAGGTACCATTTAAATCATGCAGAGCATAAAAACAGCCAAAAACGCATGTCATTTGTTAAGGTATAAATTTCTATGCCAAAAGGAATTGTGGGGAAACATATAGCCTGGTAAGTTATAGGACAGGCTGGGGACTTTAAATTACTGGCATTGCTTCTTTAGAAAGATAAACAAAGAGCAGAGGCAAGCAAACGCTAGAATATATATGGACTCAACACTATTTATTTGACATCAATAAAAAGGATTAAAAAAAAAAAGAGCCTTAAGGTTGCTCTGTTTCTGAGCAAGCTATTACTAAATAACAGCATGTATTGTTTGATATTTTGCTGCCAACGTCTATTTTCCAAACAATTTTCTGCAGGAGCAGAAACAGCTGGGATAGACAGACCTACCCTCCTTTTTCTTTCAAGGAGTTCTAAAATTAGTCAGGAGATTTGGTTCTGGTGCCTCTCTAACACACGCCCCCAAAACTCTCTCCGTCACACACCCCTCACATCACCAACATAAACAACATAGCCTGCATACAGGGGAGACTTTTAAAAGCCTTTTAGAAACCTTCGCTCCTGTTAAACTGAAACCACCCCCCGTCATTTGTCTGCGAGAATACAAAAACATGTCCCCACCCCACAGCTACAATTTAATTCTTCACATCACATAAACCATTTAACAGAGCTTCACTGGTCATTTTTGGTCCGCTGAATGTACTCACATTAGATGAAAACTTCTTGTCTGGCTTATAGCTCACAATCATTCTTTGGTGATGCAGAGGGTAGACTTGTTTTTCCATTGGGCTGTGCACAAACCCAACCCACGCCACAGCCTGGTTTTCCTTCTGCACATTACAGTATAATTCTAGTCTATACTATGCACGAGAAAACACATCAGTATGATGCAATCTGTATTCTGGTTTGGGCTTTATTGGTCATTATGTGCTTGGCAGAAAGTCTCTACATATTTCCAAGTGCCTCTCATGAACAGGGTGGAAACCTTTCATTTACTTCATACAGCTGTAAATATTCTTTTAAAACTGCTGAATGTATGTGCGACTTTCTCTGACCAGTGTTTCAACAAGCTAAGACAGATGGTTTAAATTTCTTTTACACCTTTTCGTCTAGGGTTGCTGACTGTCATAAATGTGTGATGCATTACAAATGTGTGAAAAAACCCTACAGAAGAGTTTCTGTTTTGATGCTGTTCCCACAAAAGACAAACTGAAAAAAAAAAAAAAAGCGTACCTGTCTTCAAGTGGAAGACCATCTTTTCTTCGTTCCTTCTCCACCTGAAAAGGAAATAAAAATACACTTTAGTCAATATGGTCACAAAAGCAAACTGCAACCCATTTATTTCTACATTCACACTGTGGCCTAGAAAGAACCACATCAGGGGGCTCCGTGGGATGTAAGTCTGCTGGTATGCCAAACTGCCTTCTGGCTACTATGATGATGTTCATAAACAAGAGGTCTGGTGCACGTCGATACACCACCAACTGCTCTGATATGATTCACCTGTGCATCTGCATTTTATTTCTTGAAATGTCAAAGGTTTTATTTTGCATAAAATATTACTTGACTGTAAATAAACTAGGAAAATCCAAGCAGAAAACTGGAATAGCCTTGGAAACTAAAACTGGCATTACATCTTTTCCACACTGACTCCAAGGGGTTAGACAGCAGGCAGCAATTTCTGTTGGCAGAGTATACTGCAGTTTCTTAGAATAAAACATCCAGTTTATTGTCCACTACATGTTTTCACACTGTGCATACAGGATTACTGAATGAATACAGCATCTCTGAAGATCTGTGACTACACAAAAAAAATTTGCTGCAGTTTGATACAGTGTAGATAATGATGATATAACTGGTGAAATAGGTTTTTCTTGATCTTAGGTCTTACAGTAATGCATCATCCCTCACCTGATTTAAATGCTCTGCGTGCAGTTGCGGAAAATCTAAGTTACTGACATGAAAAATAAACATCAACAACATTCCCCCCATTTTTCTGGTCTCTTATTTTGCAGCACTAATAATTTGTTTCCTTTAGGGTACAGAGCGTCCTTCCACACACTCACACGAGTATCACAAATCATGTAAACTTAAATAAATGGGAAAATCAAGTAACACTGAACCATGTGCAAACTGTTCCCTAACCAGATTACACTGTACATGTCAACAGACTCCATATATATAACACTAAGTTCATTCTTCTGGAGGGAAAATTTGACAAGCAGTGCATTTGGGTGGTTAACTGAAAACTGACTGATCATTGTGACAATGACATGGCTTGTATCAAATCCTGATTTGTGTGAAAAGTCCGTGTTTAATATTCTCTGCATTTTCACAAGTGATCGTTGCCAGTCTGAAAAATGAGAATCGGTATGACAAGTCACCTAAGGAAATCCTTTCAAACACAGCATAACTTTTCATAATCCACACACCAGCAGTACTGCTTGAAAACCATAAACAACGAACACACACACACACACACACACAGGGTGTACATTTCACTTTTTACTGAATATGGATTACTAAGTAAGCAACTAAAAATTACAACACAGCAGTTCAAACGGTAGGTTATGTGCACCATGCATGGCCTACAGAGATAAGCTTTGGTCTTCTCAAATGCAGAACATACAGTTTCCATAGGAACAGTCTGGGGCCTTATGGCTACATCATGTCTTCATGATGATTAAGATTTGTCAACCAGTAATGTATGTTGTTTCCATGGAGGGTAGCAACTACCCTTTAAATGTCTTTGGTTATTTTAAGCCATTGCAGGCAATGCTGCAAATCAACACACTGGTTTGAGGCCAATACTGGATTTATAGAATTGAAAATTCTTCCGTAAATGTAATGGTGTCAGCTTCTCATGATTTATCAGGTGCTTAATTAGCTGAATGAGCTAAATGAGACACCAACACACATCTATCTATGTATGGTTTCTCACATAAATTAATCATTTTACATATTCATGGAAAAAAACGACACTGATTCTATCTATAATCGCACATATGTTTTTCTGAACATGGCAAAATTTAGCCTAAACGTTCCAGCTTGAAAAGTTCCAACTGATGTATCCTTGTTTTTATTCTCTATCATATCCTACAATGCCTCCAGCACCTTTGAAGACTGGCACATAAATGACTTAAGTGAGACGAGACAAAACAGATTTCCAGCTGATTAAGTACAACAACAACAGAACA